>BSBM01000531.1:4075000-4207500 GCA_027924585.1 Larix kaempferi | reverse complement strand
TTATAAGGGTTAGGGGTTAATTTTTATTTGACTAGACACTTTAGATGTTAGGATTACGTGGTTAGGGTTATAGGGGTTAAGGGATATATATCATTATGTGTTAGTATTTAGGAGTTTCAGGCACTATACTAGTTTAGTATTATAGTGGGTCAAGGGTTATGATGGTTAGTTGTACTAAGGATTAGGGATTGCAGTGGCTAGGGCATAATGGTCAAGGGTTTGGGGATTGAGATATGGGGGTCATGTATTTATGGTTACAAGGATGAATACCTATATGTACATGAGGATAATGCGAGTTAGTGATTTTGTGTAATATTATATCTCCTAACCCTTGTGGTGAAGGAGAGAAGAGAGGGGTGAGGGAGGGAGGAGGGATTGGGTAGAGTGGAATAGAGAGTGGGGGGGGGGGGGTTGCGTGGATAGGAAGAGAAGAGGGGTGGGATTATAGAAGGGGGAGGGGGGGGGTTAGGGAGAGATAGATAAAAATTAAGGTGTAAAACACAACGCGTGTGCGCTTCCGTGTGTGCGTGCATCTACGTGTGCGCAAATTTTTGCATAGGCGTGTATGGATTCAAATTGTTTTTGGCGCCCTTTCAGGTTTGGTATTAGATTTGGATTGCCAAACCTTGAGGCTTGGTCTGATTTATGGTAGAACACACCAATTTTTGTAACTTCATGTTTTTCATGCTTAGTTCCGCATATGCTCCACTTGTGCACTACAGATGAAATTGCACACACTTGTCGAGCTCCGTGTGCAGATTCTAACTATATAATTTTTGAATAGATCTGTTATTTTTTTCTATTTGTAATTCATTTTTAACTGCACTCATGTCAAATTTGTAAAAAAAATAGGTCATTTATTTGGCCTATAACTTTTGATTGGATTAGCTATTTCGAGAACGGAAAAGAACCCGCACAAGGGTACTAGGATACCTACAAGCTAAAAAAAGATTTTTTTTTTATTATGTTCAGACCATGATATGGTGGACCAACACTCGACCATGTCGTTTTAAGTCTTCACGGAATTTTGTAATTTTAAAAAAATATACAATTAACTTTTAAAATTTTGGAAAAACAGCTTCGCACAAGATTCATCTCTTGCCTACGCCTCTACATATTTTTTACTCATAAATTGACAATTTACATAACAAACCGGTGGACCAACAAAAATATGTCCATTATGTTTTAGAGAAAAAATAACATACCAATCTTATAATAATGACAATTTGGGGTGGTTATACCACTTTTCCATAAATAAAAGTTATATATTCTGGAAGGTGATCCGTTTTTCTACGTTTCATCTTTTTACACCTAATTCGAAAAAGTTTTGCAGGTACCTCTAATAATTCATTTTATTGATAATATTTTTGTTTTTCCACCATGTCATTGCAACTAACGTGTCATGATTGGGTATCATTACCTTGCACCATCCCTTACTCTTTTGAATCCACAAGAGACAAAACCCATTATGAAATTAAGAGACATGTCCCATTATCACATTAAGAAACAAAACCCATTATGACATTAAGAGACATAACACATTATCACATTAAGAGACAACGCCCATTATCACATTACAAAGAAATGTCAAAGTGTTGAAGCTATAAAAATAAGAGAGAGACTCAAAATAAAAACTTCAATATTTTAAAATGTTGATGTATATGTAACTTGAGAATGTATTTCATCTATGTATTTCATATATATTTATTGTACCCTTATAAGAGATGTGTTATTCCTCTATAAGGAAGTGTCATCATGTGGATTGACAAGTGTCGCAAGTGTGTGTACTTGCTGATGGGTTATTAGACCACCATGTGTGGGGTTGGCCCTAAAATATATATTATATTGTGGATGTATCTAGATAGACAAGTCGGCCCCATAAGGTCACTGGGCAAACAGGTTAAGTATAAATAGAGATCGGGAGATCTCTATTTGGATCATTCGGAAAGACACACTTCTTTCACTCAGAAAGTAGCGCACTAGTGAGGAGGAGGATCATCTGCTCTAGGAGACTATCTCAAGTGTATTTTGGTTGTACTTTGGTTGAGCCATTGCTCTCTCTATCTCTGAGGAAGTTGTGGGGTTTTTCACCTTAGGGTTTTCCCCACAGAAACTCTGTGTCTCTTGTCTCTCATGCTTTTGATTCTTGTGATGCTTATTGTGATTGTTATGCATTGATATATTGTATATGTTATTCTCTCAGTAAAGATCCAAGAGTATTGTGAATTAATGCTCAAATTTTAACATGGTATCAGAGCTAACCTGAGAAGAAGACATTTTGCGGTGATGAAAACTTGAGTTTCTTGTTTATTGGGTTTCTCTCCACATTTTTTGGAAAAGCAGTATAGTAGATTGACTCTACTCATCAAGGAGAATCTATCTATCCAATAAGAATTCAATTTTGAGCATTTTCAGATTTGGCCCTAAAAATTAGGGTTTCCACAAAAATAGGAATTTCTGAAATCTGAAGCCATAGCTGGAAGATCCTTGCAAAAATCGAAGTTTATAGCTTTGGATCGATATTTTTGGATGGGTAGATCTTCAGGAAACTCAAACCCTAATTCAGGGCTCTCCCAAGTGAACCCGGGAGGACAAAAAGACAAATATGAAGGGTAAAGCTTTGCTGATCTCAAATTTTAAATACACCAGGTTGATCAGCTCATCAAGGCACATCTTTCTATCCTTTTAGAAAGTTGAAATTCACATTTTGAATTTTTAGGGTTTTTTCGACAAACCCTAATCCGAGACCAGATCCAGTTTTCAACATTTCAAGTGGTAAGACCTAAATCTTTCCTATTTCATTTGAAGTACTCTTTAAGATGTCTCACCACATCAAGCTTGAGGATAAGCTTGAAGGGGCTGATATTTTCCGAGCTTGGAAGTATAGGATTGGGTTAATCCTGGAAGAGAATGAGTTGGACTCATATATAAAAGAAGACATCCCTATCCCAGAGGATGAAGAGGCTAAGGTATTGCATAAGAAGAACTTGGTCAAGGCAAAGAGAATCATTGCTGATTCTATCAAAGACCATCTCATACTCCATGTGTCTTCTCTAAAGACACCCAAGGCTATGTTTGACTCTTTGACCAAGCTATTTGAAGGAAAGAACATAAATCGGAAGATGACCCTACGGAATCAATTGAAAGGGGTCAAGATGTCAAATGGAGAAACCATTCAATTCTATTTATCCAAGGTCTCTCAGATCAAGGAACAACTTGAAGCTGTAGATGAAGTGGTGGAGAATGGTGAAATTGTTATGACTACTTTGAATGGCCTACCTAGGTCATGGGACTCTTTTATCCAGGGGATCTGTGCCAGAAAGAAGTTAATCTCCTTCAACAGATTATGGGAGGAATGTTCTCAAGAAGAAGCAAGGCTTGTGGCAAGAGAAGAGAAGATGGGAAATGAAGATCAAGCTCTCACAGCTCACACTAAGAAGGGCAAGTTCAAGAGGGAGCCATCCCATCACAAGAAGAAATCTTCTCATCATTTTCACAAAGACAAGAAAGATCTAAGGTGTTTCACTTGTAATGAGAAGGGTGATTTTGCTTCATAATGTCCCAAGAACAAAAGGGACAAACACAACAACAACAACTCCAGCAAGAAGAAGAAGGGTAACAAAAGAAGGTACCATGCTCATGCTGTCGAAGATGATGAACCTCCAAAGAAGAAGGCTAGGGCAGAAAATGATGATAGTAATGATGACTCATCAAGTGAAGAAGAGTATGTTCTAATCTCTGCTCTCACAGGTACTATCTCCCATGGTTGTAATGATTGGTTAATTGACAGTGGGGCTTCCAAACACATGACTGGGTTTAAAGAATCCTTTGTAAATATGTCTGAACATGAATCACCCCATAAAGTGAAACTTGGGGATGATTATCTATATCCCATCAAAGGAAGTGGTGAAGCCTCCTACAACCTAGATTCTAGAAAATCTTTGAAGATGAAAGAAGTCCTTTATGTACCTGGGCTCAAGAAGAACTTACTCTCCATCTCTGCATTGGATACAAAAGGTATGAGGGTTGCATTTGTGGATGGCCAAGTCCTAATGTGGCCAAAGGGAAAGACCATAGATGATGCAGTTGTGATTGGAGAGCAAGAGGGAGGTTTGTATAAATTAAAAGGACAACCTAAACATGCCATGGTGCATGAATCCATGGAGCCAAGTGAACTTTGGCATAGAAGACTTGCTCATATGCACTATAGGGCACTTCCAATTGCAAGCAAGGCTGTAGAGGGTCTTCCTGAAATCAATACCAAACATGAAGGTGTTTGCAAAGGATGTGCAAAAGGTAAGAATATTAAGAAGGCTTTCCCAAGCAGTGAAAGCAAGGCAAAAGATATCCTGGAAATCATCCACTCAGATGTATGTGGATGGTGCATGAATCCATGGAGCCAAGTGAACTTTGGCATAGAAGAATTGCTCATATGCACTATAGGGCACTTCCAATTACAAGCAAGGCTGTAGAGGGTCTTCCTGAAATCAATACCAAACATGAAGGTGTTTGCAAAGGATGTGCAAAAGGTAAGAATATTAAGAAGGCTTTCCCAAGCAGTGAAAGCAAGGCAAAAGATATCCTGGAAATCATCCACTCAGATGTATGTGGTCCTATGTCATCCAGTTCTCTAAGTGGGTATGTTTACTATGTCTCATTTATTGATGACTTCTCCAGGAAGACTTGGGTATACTTCTTGAAAAACAAAGATGAGGTGTTTGATAAGTTCAAGGAATTCAAAACCTTGATGGAGAATCAAACCGACAAAAAGATCAAAACATTAAGATCCAACAATGGTGGATAATTCACCTCAGGTGACTTCAAGAATCTTTGCCTTGAATCAAGGATTAAGAGGGAGTTGACTGATCCTTATAATCCTCAACAGAATGGAGTTGCAGAAAGAAAGAACAGAACAATCATGGAAGAAGCAAGGGAAATGCTGCATGACCAGGATCTACCTATGCATCTATGGGCAGAAGCAGCTAGAATAGCTGTATATGTGCAGAATAGAACACCCCACAAGATATTGGACGACAAGACACCAGAAGAGGTATTTTCTGGTAAGAAACCTGAAGTCAGCCATCTCAGAATATTTGGTTGTCCAGTATACACTCATGTCCCAAAGGAAAAGAGGACCAAACTAGATCCTTCAGGAAAGAAGGGTATCTTTGTGGGTTACAGTGAAAGCTCGAAGGCTTACAGAATATACTTTCCAAGGTTCAAGAAGATTGATGTCAGCAGGGATGTAACATTTGATAAAAACTCAGCATTCATCAAATCAAGGAAGGCACCTATCGAATTTTATGAAGAACCTAAGGAAACTAGATTTCAAGACACTACCATGACTGAAGCAATTCCAGAAGTTGTTCGTGAGTTTGAAGATCCGCAAGAACCTGTAGATCCACCCCGTGAGGATAACTCTCACAAGAGGAAACCTGCATGGGCTAGAGAGATCATTCAAGATGTAGAAATATTTGGCATTCCAGAAGAAGAACACAGAGCAAAGAAGAGAACCAGATCATAGACCATCTATGTTGCTTTACTCTGTGACATTATGAACAAAGAACCTTCCAGTTATGAAGAAGTAATGGAAAAGAAAGAATGGAAGGATGCCATGGTTGAGGAATACCAATCAATAATGAAGAATGATGTTTGGGATGTTGTCCCAAGACCTAAAGAGAAGTCTGTTGTGACTTCCAAATGGATCTACAAAATCAAGCATGCTACAGATGGCAGTGTAGAGAAATACAAAGCAAGATTCATAGCTCGTGGCTTCTCTAAGAAAGAGGGAATAGATTATGAAGAAACTTTTGCACCTGTAACCAGGTATACTTCCATCAGAACAGTACTTGCCCTGGCTGCAACAATGAAATGGAAAATACACCAGATGGATGTCAAGACTGGTTTCTTGAATGGTGTAGTTGAAGAGGAAGTATATGTGGAGCAGTCACTCGGTTTTGAAATACACGACAGGGAGTCATATGTGTGCAGATTGAAGAAATCCTTGTAGGGCTTGAAGCAAGCTCCCAGAACTTGGTATGATAGGATGGACAGTTTCCTATCTAGCTTGGGCTTTACCAAGAGTAAAGCGGATTCCAACCTCTACTGCAAGGTTGAGGAAGGGAATCCTGTGATTCTACTCCTGTATGTGGATGACTTATTTGTAACAGGAGATGATAGATTGATTGTAGATACTAAGAGGAAGCTTGCTGTTGAGTTTGATTTGAAAGATTTGGGAATGATGCATTATTTCCTAGGTATGGAGGTGTGGTAGAATTCAGGTGGGATCTTCCTTGGTCAAGGGAAGTACACAGTAGATATTCTGAAGAGATTTGGGATGATGGATTGCAAGGCCATGGCCACAGCCATGGCATCGAATCTAAAGCTTCTATGTGATGCTTCATTTGAGCTGGTTGATGTATCTATGTATCGTCAGATGATTGGGTCCTTGATGTACCTGACGAACACGAGACTAGATATTTGCTTTGCAGTGAACACATTGAGCCAGTTCCTGATGGATCCGAGGAGTGTTCATCTGGTTGTTGTAAAGCATGTTCTGAGGTACCTGAAGGGTACAGTGGATTATGGGCTCAAGTATGAAGCGAATCAAAAGTTTAACCTGCAGGGTTATGTTGATTCAGATTGGGATGGCAGTGTTGCAGATAGGAAGAGCACATCTGGGTGCTGCTTCAGTATGGGATCAGGTGTGATCTCTTGGTTTAGCAGGAAGCAGTCCTGCGTAGCACTGAGTACAGCTGAGGCAGAGTATGTTGCAGCCTGCTCAGCTAGTGGTGAGGCAGTATGGCTACAGAAGCTATTGTCTGAGTTATTTGATCTCCCGCTGGATGCTACTGGTATCTTCTGCGATAACCAGAGTTGTGTGAAGCTGTCTGAGAACCCAATGTTTCATGACAGGTCGAAACAGATAGAGATCAAATATCACTATATCGGGGATATGGTGTAGAGAGGAGCCGTGAAGCTCCTGTATGTTGCGACGGACAAGCAGATTGCAGATGTGCTGACGAAGCCACTAGCCAGGGTGAAGTTCGAGTACTTCAGGGAGAGGCTTGGTGTTATTCAGATTGACGACACTTCGAGGAAGAAGTGATGGACACATTTGCTGAAGCCATCCCAAGCATGTTGGAAGGAGGATCCTTCACATGGCTGTGGATGTAAGCACTAGATGATGAGTATCAGGACGATGCTCCAGTTACTGCTCTGTATATGCATCATGTTGGACGTTGGATATGATCAGTTGGATCATTTATATTTGTATGTATGTACGCATCGTGTTGATGCTGGATATGATCAGTTGGATCATTTATATTTGTATGTATGTATGCATCGTGTTGATGCTGGATATGATCAGTTGGATCATTTATATTTGTATGTATGTACGCATCGTGTTGATGCTGGATATGATCAGTTGGATCATTTATATGTATGTACGCATCATGTTGGATGCTGGATATGATCGGTTGGATCATTTGTATGTATTTGTATATGCATCATGTTGGATGCTTGGACCATGTATCTGTATCAGGTGGATACATTGTATGATCAGGTAGATCATGTATGTTGATATGTATCATGTATTTGTATTTGTATTAGGTGGATACACTGTATGATCAGGTGGATCATGTATGATGATATGTATCAGGTAGATACTTGGTGTGCATTAGGTGGATGCATTGTATGATCAGGTTGATCATGATGATGAGCTTCAGGATATTGCTCCAGATGATATGTACTAGGATGGTACAAGTGATGATGATCAGTATGATCATGGGAATCAGGATGATGCCTTGTGCGATGATGATCCGTTGGATCATGAGTATCAGGTTGATACTTGGAGGTCAGAGATGATATGTGGCAGGTTGGGCAAATAGCATGTAATCAGTCCTGGGAGATCTTTCCAGTAGTGCTGCGGCACATAAATGTTCCTGGGGTACTCTTTCCGGTATTGCTATGTAGTATGTAATCAGTCCTCAGATATCCGATAGGTTGAGCTGTGTGCTCGTAATCAGTCCTGGGATGAGGTATTACTATGGAGACATGTAATCAGTCTTGGAGATCCGATAGGTTGAAATGTGTGCTCGTAATTAGTCCTGGGATGCTATTTAGAGATCTTGCCGATCGTGCTGCGGCACATAAATGTTCCTGGGATGCTCTTTAAAGGTTTTGTCTATCCACATGTAATTAGTCCTGGAGATCCAAGAGGTTGAGTTGTATGCTCGTAATAAGTCCTGTGATGCTCTTTAGATATCTTGTCGGTCGTGCTGCGGCACATAAATGTTCTTGGGATGCTCTTTAAAGGTATTGTGGAGGAGATGCATGTAATCAATCCTGGGATATCTTTTCGGTCGTGCTTAGGCACATAAATGTTCCTGGGATACTCTTTCCGGTATTGCATCCGCACATAAAATTAGTCCTGAGAGGCCACCTCTATCAGACCATTCGCACAGATGATGAAGACCTGCAGGTGGTGGGCCTACATCCAGTATGAAAAAGGACTGGCTCTGTAGAACTTCCTATGACGAGTAGAGTCAGATATTGGTTGAGATAGCAGCAGCAGTGACGATGATGATGATGATGCATCGATGACGATGATCCCGAGAAGAAGACTTGTCTAGCAGAACTGTGTCGAGAAATACCTTCCTAGTTAAGAGGGAGTGTTGATGTATATGTAACTTCGAAATGTATTTCATATATATATTTATTGTACCCTTATAAGAGATGTGTTATTCCTCTATAAGGAAGTGTCGTCATGTGGATTGACAAGTGTCGCAAGTGTGTGTACTTGCTGATGGGTTATTTGACCACCATGTGTGGGGTCGGCCCTAAAATATATATTATATTGTGGATGTATCTAGATAGACAAGTCGGCCCCATTAGGTCACTAGGCAAACATGTTAAGTATAAATAGAGATCGGGAGATCTCTATTTGGATCATTCGGAAAGACACACTTCTCTCACTCAGAAAGTGGCGCACTAGTGAGGAGGAGGATCATCTGCTCTAGGAGACTATCTCAATTGTATTTTGGTTGTACTTTGGTTGAGCCATTGCTCTCTCTATCTCTGAGGAAGTTGTGGGGTTTTTCACCTTAGGGTTTTCCCCACGGAAACTCTGTCTCTCTTGTCTCTCATGCTTTTGATTCTTGTGATGCTTGTCATGCTTATTGTGATTGTTATGCATTGATATACTATATATGTTATTCTCTCAGTAAAGATCCAAGAGTATTGTGAATTAATGCTCAAATTTTAACATAAAACCTCATCTATTTCCAAGGGAAAAGCTTAGTATATAGAATTTACATAGTAACAAAAGAAACATAATTTTAAATGTCTTATTTTTAGTTTTCTAGCAAAGAAAAGAAATGCACAATAACACTACCATTAGGTCCAATAAAGAAAATCAACAGCATAATCTTCAACAATAATGTTTAATTAAAGACTATATGTTTCAAAACAAATATATTAAATGTTTATGAGATAATGTCCATCTTGTAACTCAATTATGTGTAAATAATCTAGATATTCAATTGGTGTTGTTAATCTTCAACAATAATATTTAATTAAAGACTATACATTTCAAAACAAAAATATTAAATGTTTATTGAGTGATCGACAAACAACAATCAATGATCACGAATAGATTTTAATGTTTAAATTCCTATCAGTGGTCACAAATAGCAAAAGATATTAATTGATTGCACGAGATGAGTTGAGTTAGACAGTACATTTATTTTCCGGTGACAACCTGAAAGGCGTCCCCAACAATTATTGAGATGGTTCTCCATATACTTTGGATCAATTTGCATGGAGGAGTAGTCTAACGGCTCTACGATTTCGCCCGGAATCGTCCCTTTTCGGTGATCGGACCGGAAGACCCCTCCTCCCGTTGCTCCGTTCCAGTGGTCCGTTGGACCCCTCTTTCCACGCTCCGTTCAGGGTGTCTCACACAAGATTCTGGAGGATCCTGGGCTACCAATCCACCGTCCTCTGTCTCGATGAGATTCTCCTTCCCTCGACGTCCCGTCCATGCATTAATGCATGCTACCAACCAACCCCACGTAGATTTTTTTTGAACTAGGTAGTTTTCCCACTCCCACCGTAGGTCCTTTATTCCCATCTCCCCTGTCTCTGCATCCCCCTCCGCTGCGAGATTGGGCCGTTGCTGCATTAGACACAATCCACAATCGATTCCAGCCATCGTGGATGTTCAAGTCTGCATCTGTCAATCCGGGCTGAGCCGCATCCGTCACTCCTCGTGAAATACTCTGGATCAGGTTTGCATC
Source organism: Larix kaempferi (assembly GCA_027924585.1). Classification (NCBI taxonomy): domain Eukaryota; kingdom Viridiplantae; phylum Streptophyta; class Pinopsida; order Pinales; family Pinaceae; genus Larix; species Larix kaempferi. The sequence goes on along the minus strand of BSBM01000531.1, from coordinate 4,197,202 downwards.
TGTCAATCCGGGCAGAGCCACAGCCGTCATCCGTCACTCCTCCATCACTCCTTACAAGCATAACCCAAGATAAAAATTGGTGAAGGTAAAACATATTACTATTCTCCCACCATAGATACTTGTTACTGTTAAGCGCTGTGTTTGAAGAATTCACTTTGAACCTCCCTTAAATCATTAATTTATATTGATATTGAATGATATAACTCATTCTGAGCATAAAGGATTTTCCTAAACCCTAACACAAGCAGAAACATGTATTCTTAGCGAGAATTGAAAACGCATGTTCACAATCTATCAACTGAATTTAGCAGACACAAGTATAAAAATTTTAAATGTCACAAAATACAAGAAAAAGATAACGAAGCATATCCAAAGAAATCAATTGAATAAGGCTAATAAAAAAGCAATAAACATAATGAGAATAGTAATACAAATCAGTAAGTTGAATGACTAGTAACACTGATAGGTGTCGAGTGCCCGATTTTACCCTTGTGAAAGTTCAACAAGCTGTGGGTACAATTCATTCTCTTTCAGGTTCAAAATTGATTCTGAAATTGTAGTTACATCCTGATGTACAATCAGTATCTGAGATTGCAGTATATAGTTGTTCTTGTTTTATCAATCTTCATTTCTTCGTGACCTTTTGATTCTTGGGTGCGCAACAGTGCCAGTTTCTTCTCATAGATTCTCTTTGCAGACTCTCCACTCTGTGAAGCAATAGAAAGAACTGATGAAAATAAACCATTGTTACATCCAATCAGACCAAGCTAAGCCTATCAAAGCAAAACATGAAGATATATGTTGGAGTCCTTGAACAAATTTTTAAAAGCTAACAAATTTCGACAACAAAATTTCCTTAATATCTTCTCTATTTGATTTTAAAAGGCTTTGAATTTTCTAGAGATCTTGCATCACAATAGTGTAATCTCTCTGGATTCAGCTTGTTAATCCATTCCACAGCAAAAATTTACTTAAAAGTAATTTGTACTATTGATTGATGCAAGCTTAGCAAATGATTTCATTCACTACGAATAAGTAAAGTGGGAAAAAATATTTAAGTACAAAAGAAGCCATTCAATATATGGTGTCAATAAAATAAGGAAAGAGATGTCAAGCTGAAAGACAAATACCCTGACTTCCTCATAGAGCCTCTTCTCATAAGCATAAAGTCTCTCCAAGGTCGAGCAGTGGCTTCCCCATGAGAAAGGTTCATCAGTGTTGAAGAATTCAACAGTATCTCTGCACACATGAGGTGATTTCAAAGACCAACTCCATGACAAGGCAGTGAAAACTTTAGCAAAACAATAACTGATCTCTGTAGCACATACGAGAAAATTGACTGAGTCCTATTGAAGTTCTTTATATCAAAGAAAACAAGCATATTCTATATTCAAAATAAAAAAATATCATAGGTAACATACATATAGATGCATGCATCATGGAAGTTTCAAAGTGATCTCATATTTGGGTTCAAGGAAAAATGTGAGCCAAGATTTGGATTGTAAACGCAGACAACAATTCTCATCCTTAAAGAAGATAAGATGGTATGAAAAGCAGAGAAAACATCATATTTTTTAGGCTTCCGCAGTTCAAGTGAATTTGCCATAGAGAGCAAGGTAATTAGGATAGAAAAAGTATATTAATGTTCCTGGATGACCAAACTTCAATGGAATAGAGAATTACAGAGTATGGTACATATCGTGAAGGAAGTGGAATTTAGAGTGATAGATATATTACTCTTAGACTTGCCAAAATTATGCTCCAAATAGGCCTTACTTGCCTCTAAAAACTTTGAAATCTCTTTACCTCCTTCAAAGGCCTTGAGAAAATATTCATCCAGCTCTCGGACTATCTCCCCAAGATTTTTATGCTTTCTGGAAATTACCATTGCTAAATCAGTATCTTTAGTGCACCAGCTTACCATGGAAGAATTGTCATCCGTTTCAGGTCCTGGGGACTTGTCAGGCAGTCTACTATTTTCTGCTTCTTGTTCATCATCAAATTCTGTCATTATTTCATCCCACTACTCTTCTTCAACCTTCTGCTGCTGCTGCTACTATTTCTTTAGTTCATCCTCTGATGTATGTGGGGCTCTTCTGTCAGAAACCTGGGCCGGAGAGGAGGCACAGAAGGGATCCCAGAAGTCCCATGCTGATCCTTGGGGTGGTGGTGGCGATGGAGTAAGAGTTTCGGTGTCAGATTCATTTTGAGTGTTCCATTGCTGGTTTGAGGTTGAATTTTTGGGAGGAGATGGTGGTTGAGCATTGTTGATACAGACATCTGTAGATGCTCGATGGACCGGAATGCCGAAAGGAAAAGTTGCAGATCCATAACTAGGAGAAGGGGTGAGAGACAATGGAGGAGGAGGTGGTGGTGGGGGTGGTAGAGGAGGAGGTGAAGGGGGAAAGGCGATCAGATAATGGTGAAAATGATGATGTTACTATTAGCATGTAATCGTCGTTGCAAGCATAACCAAAAATAAAAATTGGTGACGGTAAAACATATTACTATTCACCTGCACGACTATTTTAAATTGTGCAATCTTTGAGGGATGAAAATGTGGCTGCAGAAGACAAGGACCCCTCTTGACTCTCCACATAAGACCCCAAGAATACACTAGGCCAAAGGAATGTTTATAAGGCATCCCTGGAATCATCAATTGATGGCAAACAACCTGATTGTTGGCACGTCAGACAAATTTCCTTTCAAGATGGAGGTCCTTCATCAATAAGTACAAGTGATGATGTCCTCCATTTCTGAACTATTGATGGCTATCAAGTCCACTGAGATGGCTTTCATTCAGAACATGTTGAATATGGTGGAAAAGCACACATCAAAAAACACTATCCATCTCGAGTACCTCCTGATGAAATCTGGCATCAATTGCCTAAAGGGGCATAGCAATAAAGCTCCTAATCACAAAATCATGAATGATGATTCTAGCATGCCAATTAAGGTGTGATCGAGATGAATTTGACGATAATGATACAAATTTCTTTGGCTTCATCCAGTTTCTGTTATGTCTGGCATTTTTATGACACATTGAAATGAATATGATGAATCCAAATATTTAGCTTTTATGTCAAAATATAGATACATGTAAGTAGTCATACAATAGAAAGCGTTTAAGTATAAATCTAGATAGATGTAAGCAGTCATACAATAGAAATCTGGTTCAGTCTGCTATTTTCGCATTTTGGGAACTATGGCCAGGACACTATTATGAAACCATAACTTGGTAGATGTTCTTTGAAGTGAACGTTATAGGCATAGGATAGGTAGGTCAAATCTATAGGTCAGCACTCCTCAATCACCCTAGGAGGTCTTTAAAGATGTTCTACAGACATCTATAGATGTTACAGATATTAACATAGTTTTCTATCTCCAACTTAAGAACCTTGTCATGGAATATATTAAGGCTTAAAGTAAACAGACCATCCATCAAACTAACCATTAAATGATGATGAATTATGAAAATTTTGATGAAAAGATGGGAAACCCCTCAGCTGAATAGCTTTAATTTTGGACACTCTTGGAGGGCATCCATAAAATATTAAGAAGTGAAATAAAATGGATAAAGCGGTTCTTAATAGTGATTCTTCAAACTATCTCACAATATGTGAGGTCCTGAGATTTTAGCTCAAGCACAAATTATGATACCATGGCTGTTGCATAACCAAGAGTTCCCAAGACATTTGTACCATTGTACAAACTTGAATCTTCATGTTCTTGCTCTTCTGTGTCTGTGTCCTAGAGAAAGGATGCATATGCTGCAACGACATTACTGGAAAAAGATAGAAGGTGTTGTTACTCAATAGTCACTACATTGAAACTCCTCAGACAAGAATCCGAAATAGTCATAAAAATGATGAGAATCATTGAAAAAAAATTCCTTTTCCAAGATGTTGACAAAGCCTGCCTCGAGGAACAATGACAGAGACTTAAAGTCATCAATTATTACTAATACTAGAAAGCCATTTCAAATATGCTAACCTCTGATTCCACACATCTAGGGTTGCATGCACATATCTAAATATTTTACAACTAAATAGGACAGACGATGCAATGCAGCTCTTCACTTTTCTATTCTACTTGAAAATATCACCTCTATATACTTCCATGACTTTTAAGGTTAATAAACTTAAGTGCTCTGAGATGCTTGCCTACCTCAAAATGAGAGGATTTTGCATTCCATATACATTTAATGAAGAAAAGTAGGAAATGGATAATTGGAAAAAGGAAGTGTACCAGTCTTCGGGAGAGGCATGTACAGCTTGCTCAAAATAGGTAGAGGCTGTAGGACCCCGGTCCTAGATAATCTAAGTTCATAAATAAAGATCCTTCTAACATTGTTGACCTAGTGTTTCATATCTCTGTTTTTTTTTCTTCTTTCTAATTTGGTTAAATTTCATGTCTAAAAAAAAAATATAATACATTTTCATTTGCAGGTCAAATTTATTTCTAACATTTATTACCCTTGTGCAGGTGTGCAGGTGTACAGTATATATATAAATGCATTTTCTCATTCAATTTAATTTCTGTTATAACATGAAGTAATGAATATTGACAAAGTTAGAAATGGGTCATTATACTTGCAAGGAAAATACCTGCAAATAGCTAGTAGATCCCTTCTGTTTTTCTGCTTCCTTTGCCCTGTTTCGCTGCTTCCTTTGCCTTGTTATCAACCTGCAATCAAACTCTTTTCACAACCATGAAACTCAACCTGCCCAAACAGTTTTGCCACCCTGCCAACTGGCGAGGTCTCGCCGACCACCCAGTTCCAAAGGTACCCCTTTGGACCCCCGAGCCCAAACCGAGTACAAGCCAACCGGTATTTCCCTTCTGCAAACTCTCCAACAAGAACCCCCATTATTTGCTGCTCTCTCCTGCTGTCTCTGCTCCCTCTCCTATCCAAAAAAATGCAAGGTGAAGAAGACCCCTTCTCCTCCTTCTCCTCTCGACCTTATTCCCCTCCTTTCTCCTTCCACCGATTCCTCCTATCATAACTACCCCTATCCTCATCATTAATTTTATCCAACTCCCCATTCCTCCTCGAGCCCCAACATTTGACTCATAAAACAAGATTCTATTATTTTATTATTAAATTTAAGTTGGGTTGGTTCATCTTCCAACACTCAACCGACAATCTCTCGGCAATATTATAACATTCCTTCCTTTTCCAAAATTTTAATTAATAATTAATAAAATGTTATTTAAAATTTTACATCAACCATAAGTGTTTCACACTCGCACGTTTTACCCCATTAATTGCTAGTCATCTCTCGATGACTTTATAATTAAATGTTTCATAATTTAATTTATAATTTCTATTAAACATCTCCCAATGTACATTTCGACACCTGTTCATCAATTGCATAATATTTCTATTTATAATTTACCCTATTTTCTAATTAACTTAGACATGACAATAATTAAATTAATAGTAATAAATTAATTCTTATCCATATGCTTTAATTAATTAACTACCTTGTAATTAATATTAACCTATCAAATTAATATTTAATTAATATTACAATAGCGATTTAACATGTTAACCCTTAGTCTTGACTAATTAAATTCGTTAATATTAAATCATGCATTACTAACCAATTGCATTAATTACTACCTAAGTTAACCATAACATGTTTATTAATCATTAACTCATAACGATTAACATTAATCAACATTACTAACCTTAATCAACAATATTTAACATTATTATTCAGTATTATTAACATTAATCAACGACAATTACATTAATCAATATTCTTAATATTAATCGACAATATTTAACATTAATCAACAATATTAATCATTAATCAACAATGACTAACCTTAATCAATGTTACTAACATTAATCGACAATAATTAACATTATTACTAAACCGTCTTTTATTACCACCTAATTCCTCTATTACCTTATTCTGTTATTAATCCAAAATTTACTAACTCGACGTATTAACTTAATCTCCTATTTAGGTAAGTAGTAACAATGTAATTAATGCCTAAACATTATAGTTCACTTTTATTTCACGCAACTTATAAATATGTAGGCGAGTTATGTAAGCGTAGCTACTGCTTACATACCTCGCGTAGGTACACTAACAGTAATAAATCGCACACACATCAATCAAAATCACGAAACTTATTGTTTACTGAGACAGGTTTAAACAGAGTTTGCGAGGTACATTCTTTTACTAACCGAAATTTTATTAAATTACGACAATTCATACATTACTGAGTTACGACACATACTCATTCAAGGGTTTTACACACATACAGTGAGATCTTGTTTTCACCCCTACTTCTAGCTACACCAATTTACCTACATCACCACTAACTTCCACATCCTATCCTGTCCTCTGCTGGACTACCCTGAAATGTCAAGTCATGACCGATTCCAGCTAGAACCCGTAAGCGGAAGTGTCGACTACATCGACCAAGCTTCCCCAGCAGGCAACCACCAGTCATCATCACACACCTTGGGGAGCGCGCCGTAGCACAGTCCTCCCATGACTCTGGGTTTCGGGGATAAACGGTGGGTAAATCCTCCACCCCCCTAATGGAACAAGGGACTATGTCTACCCGACATAATAACTGCGTTGCACTTGTACTCGGTTTGTCATCGTATAACCAATCTGGGAGGTTGAGTTTCATGAAACCCTACCCCACCCATACATCATAATAAAGAGCATAATAATCATGCGAAGTAAATAATGCATCACCTGCATACCGTTTATCTTTCGGAGTCCTTGTCCCCGAGGCTCTCCCACCTCGTAGGACCCAGCTATCACTTAGCCTTTTTAACCTGTAAGTCAGTCCTCGAAATACAATCTCGAATATCGTGCACAAATCCTCAACATGTATACATGCATTTCGTCATAACATAACAACAATAATCCATTCATTATTTTCACCATACACTTGATATAACATTCTTTCGTTCAACAATAACTTTAACGGTATCCACGTACCCATAATTCATTAACTTGCATATATGAGACATAACTAACACCTGATACATATCTAACATGACTACGTATCCTAATACTAACATTGCACACACACATATTTATATCGACAAAATAATAGAACCACCTGTCCATAGTGTCGTCAAACCGTCGAAATCTCATAATCAAGCATATACAACATATAATAATATTCCAGGTAGTAATGTCAAAACGGGGCGTTACATACACCCACCCTTCAGGAAACTTCGTCCCGAAGTTATGGTCAAAATAGTGTGGAATAATCACGATGCATGATTTGTGCGTCCTCCCAGGTAGCTGAACCAAGGGTGTACTTTCCCTACTGGGCCACCTTTTAAATGTACATAATGACATCTACAATTTCATTCGTTTAATCCTAATGGAGGTGTTCTTATATTTTGTGTAATGTTTGCAAGGTTGTTGGTTTGACTACTCAAGGTTCATTTCTATGCTTAATCCATAGAATATTCAACATCCTTGTTAAATTAAAGTAATTTGCACATTTGATAATGTGATTCATAAGAATACCATGTCTCATATATTTATGACTTTCAATTTGATTCTAAGTCATTGCTATGACTCTTTAATTGGATCTCAACTTTAGTTAATTTCACATTGACTTACACCATTTCTCTATATCAAGATTTATTATTAGTGATAAATTATGAAGCTAGCATGCTCTTTATTTAAAGGTCGTTGGTTTAAATGATGGACCCATTGAGACTACAGTTTAAACATTATGGAGAAATTTCCATATCATCATTAACCACTTTCCAAGTTCAACTAGAACTTGTCTTCTACCGCATTTCCATTTATCTTGTAACCCTCACATCATTGTCCTAAGTTTGGTATCATTTCTCTAACTATCCCTTACCTTGACATACCCATCATTCACATATCTATGTTAAACCACTAATCCTATCTACTCTATTATTTCGGTTTCTAAGTTACACTTTATTAGTTATTTTTATTTATAATCCATTAATTACACAAGATGATGACTCTTCCTTATTTGTGTACACTAACTCTATAGTCCTTACTCATCATTACTTATACTGCATTAACAAAATTTCATCACAGTATGCTAATGAGCTCATTTGTTCTATCACACCATACCAAATACTATGGTTGATGCTCATGTCGTTTAACCCCCTTACATACCTCAACAGTCTTTTGTCATTGACACGCCTATAATTCATATGTTGCAATTATGTTGTTGTTGTTTGTAAACTTACATAATTTCATTCTATGTCCAATATTATTTGTTGTGCAATACCTTTTATTACCCATACATGAATAAGAGAAAGCTCGAAACTAACACATCCTCTATAACATATGCAAATGTGAGGTACCTTAGGTAATTCCAAACTAGGCACACTCAACAATGTCCTTCAAAAACACTATATAACCACTCTTTAAGGTTAATAATTAGGTCAAAATCAATTCCAATTCATTCCAAAATCCCAATTATTCCTTAAGTAACGACTACCTGTACATCATACATCATACACCATGTTCCCATCAATGTAATACATTATGAACCACCTTCACGAATTTGACTTATGCATCTTGCGATATATCATTTTTTGTTGTTTACAACTTATATTATGACCTAAAGTCATTCCCTTACAAGATAGCATCACACCCTCACGATTTTTTTTTTTCATAGGTTTCTCATAGAATTTTACAATTTCACCACCCTGTCTATTGTTGACCAACTTTTAATTTATCCTCGTAGAGTGAAGATGAAGACCATGTATTTACTTGGCGTACCAAAATTAATTTTATGTCCTACCATGTTTTGATGAATCATGCACATATTCTTCTATCATGATCTTCTCTTTATTATTACTACCCACTACTCTAGTTTCCGCAACCTCTCACGAATATATCGTGTGTCATTATACTCTTTCAGTTAGGGACTAAGTTAAATGTCCGAATGCATTCGTGTTACTTTACGCTATTGCTACCTCATACAATCGTTGGTTTGATATCTATCTGCTTCACACATTTTAGACGAAATGATAATGCCACTTATATATATATATATATATATATATATATTTTTATTTTTTATTTTTTTTTTATTTTGCACAACTCTATCTTCTGATGTGGTGTTACTTCCGTTCTCTACCTTCATTACAACTATCATATATCCTATTACTTCTATAATGTCACCCCACATCTACCACATATATTTATTGGTAACTTCAATAATGGCCACACTTTGTATATTATTTCATTTAGCTTGCATGCCTATCATATCTTTTGTCGTAACAGAATTTATAATTCACTTATCCACACTCTTTCTATCACTAACACTCTTATGGTAATTAGGTTTCATTTAAAACACATTGTCCTTGGCCTACTTTAATTTACCTTCGCTACAACATGTCTCAACTGTTTACCTATTGATATCATTATTAATTTAAAACCTTTTAGTCCTTACAAATTTACATGCATAATCCTCATATCAAATTCCTCCCCTTAACTCTCTTTAAAATGTATCTTCACACCTTTAATGTTTTCACTAACTCAAACATATTCTCGCAATACTATTAATTTTTCCCAAAATGCAATCACTCATGTGTCCCATGAATCCTGACCTACCATACCTACATAGGTACTTCATACAACCATATGATTGACATTCATAACTTAGGGCATCCTTAAAAGATGAATGGAACCTTTAGATAACGTAATATTTTGTTTACTCACTTGACACACATGACTAGTCATGAGACGAGCATACAATCCATAATTAATCTCATCATCTTATAAACTAGGAATGCCTTAAGGTGATTACTACATGATCTTAATGAATCTCTCATTACCATTCTATTTTAACACGTCCACTTGTTAATTAGTTAATCCACATATGCCCTTCCTTATTACTCGAGGTCATCACTGCGCTAGACTTGACTAATCATCATTAAATAACAACCCAATTACTTATCCATTGGCTATATACTAGTCTTTTGTTACAACTTTTATTGCTTAAGCCAACTTTGAACGGGGTTCTCCCTTTAGTTGGTAGTTGATACCACACATAGAACACCCTTGAAGGGTTTGGAATACAACCATCTTCCTTAACTTATGAACATTTACTAAGATATTACTATAATTGTTATTTACAAATATAGAGACTTTAGAGTTTCTTGTTTGTCCCTATCAATCAAGCTCTCTTTACTAGTAATATAGCTCATATTCTAACACGGCAAAGACAAGGTTTATGATTTTTCTTCAGCCTAGCTATGACACATACTGTAAGATACAACTTAGTTACCCATAGGTCCATTAATATAATTTATATCCACGATTGTGCACCTCTTGTTATTTCAATTAAATATATTATTCTCTTAAATTAAGTTTTGTATGGTTTCCTCTATCCTTATACTTACATCTTATTGACCACGATGGTCCTTGGTCCTTATTACATATCCCAAGTTCCCCTGAGATCTAATCATACAATGATTTCCTTGGCTTTGAAATATAGGAATAACTATCTATGGATACTTTCATCATATCTAAGCCACACCATGTCCCCATGAACAAAAATTTTACAACCACAGACAAAATTTAAGAATTGACTTCCTACATGGATCCATGACTGCAATATATAATTACTAGCATGCAATTATTACTAACAAAATGATTTGTCCTTAGTAATTTATTCTCAAGCTACGGCTTTAATAGTCATATGCGACATTGGCCACTTATGGCCTCCAACCCCTTACTTGTACCTATCTGGATACTTTAGCTCATTACAATTATTACAATTTACCATTATCGATAGAATGATCATCCTCCTTGTTCACAGTTAGATTAAATAACCTATTAATGATTTTCACTCATCAAGACACACTAAGTCTTAATGTCTCGAGTCGCGGGTATGACATTATGGCTCAGGCATAAGGTGGGGTATCACATTGTCCTCATGGCTTAGGTTGTCGTCTATGCCCGCATCTACCGTCGGGGTCACACTTGTCATGGTTTCCTGAATACCTACTATGTTACTCGATTTGACTTAAACTCAGTTTTATTGGTGCCACCTCCTAACCATATATCCAAATCGAGTTACTTTTCCATTTAAAACTTTATAATTTAAAAATCTTGTAATAAACTTAAAATTTTAGATTGTAAAATTAATTACTTAATTGATTAGAGCTATTTTAATCCAACATAAGGCTTAATCTTAATTAATTTAATCTCATGATATAAGTTATTAACAATTTAAATTTAACTACATTTAAATAGTTAACAATTTAAATAATTAAGTTTGATAATTAACCAATTAAATAATTAAATTCAACATATATGATATATATATACATAGTTTAATTAACCCAAATTAAATATCAACTAATTTAATTTAATTTTAACTAATTAGACAAATTTAATAATAGTTTTCATTAAACGTATTAAACCTATCTAGTTCAACTCGGGCCCTTGCATGAGGGGCCACGCGTTCCCATCGGGGCATCCCATTTCTTAACAATAGAATATAAGAGGGTAAACCCTAGGGTTCCATTCATTTCGTTTCTCAGAATTTTCTTTGAGAGGGAGCTCTGCAACTCGGCGAGTAGCTCCGCAAGACCTCAAGGCTTTCAGTCAGTCTCACTCTCAACACCACTCAATGGTGTTCCATCTCAGCCATGGCTCCCTATTGCATGTGGTTGTGCGTCTTTTCTCCTGGTTTGCCGGGCGGCCAGCTTTCCCTACCAACCATCTGGAGTGGTGGTCTCTCTGCACAGCCATGCGTTCCGAGAAGAGCTGTGAAGTATGGAAACGTTGGTACCTCTCTGGAAAGGTATTCACTCCTGCTCGTAAGTGGGAAGGTAAATCTGCACCCTAGGGTTTGCTAAGCGACTCTTTCGTTCCTCCTCGTTTATTTATATTAATCTGTATATTATATGCATTATATATATTTGTTTTGCAGAATTTTTTTATTTTATTTTTTTTACTGAGTTAGGAATGGCGGTAGCCCGGCTGGGCGCCCTTCCTCCCTCTCTAATGCGCACTGGGCTTTTCATCTTAGCCAAGGCCGCTGCCCCTGGCTGCGCCAAGCTTGCCCGGTTTTTTTGTTTTTTATTATACACATTTTTTTTTTTTACAGAGGTGCTCGGAGTGGAGGCAGCCCAGCTGGGCGCCCCCTCCTGCTCCTCTCTGTACCCACTAGGACGGGGCTTTCCCCTGGCTGAGGCCGCAGCCAAGCCTGCGCCATGGCGGCAGACCATGGCTGCGCAGAGGCCGCAGGCCCATGGCCGCGAGCCTCTCGCCGTGCCATGTCCGCTGGCCTGGCCGTGCCAAGGCCGCAGGCCATGGCTGCGCAGAGGCCACAGGCTCATGGCCGCGGTCCTCTCGCTGCGCCATGTCCGCTGGCCTGGCCGTGCCAAGGCCGGCCATGGCTGCGCCCAACAGCTTGAACAAAATTCTAATAAAAAACGTTATTATATTTATTTATTTTTTTGTTATCCTTTGAGTTTCGTTTTAAATATATATATATATATATATATATATATATATATATATTTTAAAAATTTTGGTTTAAATTTCAAATCTCATTATTATTTTTTTTTGTTTAATGTTAATTTAAATTTAAGTTAAATTAATTTAAAGTATATATAAACGTCTTGTTGACAGTTTATATATATATATATAAAACTCTTATTCCCATATATAAATCTCGGTCTATATATGTATATAGAATTCTGTTTTTTTTTTTTTATATACATTCATGAGAAAATGTCGATTATATATCATTGCACCTTCCTGGGCGTGTTGTATGATAACAGTTAAAAACTGTATAATCACCTAAAATCTAATACCTTGCCGGCCTAAAGTGAATCCACAGCCATTCATGGAGTAAATCACAACCTCCTACCTATATTGGCAGCATCAAGGTTCATACAAATAATACTTTGGTCCAAATAGTCCCGCCGCCGAAGCTAAGTTCGCCATAGTGAGATAAAAAGGCAGGAGTCAAATTATTATCAGCAAACCCACTGAAGTTATTACCAATAGTAAAGAATCCTTATGAGGACCAATAGATCAATCAATAGTTTTAGCACGGCGATTTATGCACAATTAAGAAACCAATTTTGTAGGTTGGCAAGCGTGTGTAAACCAAAGTCCCATGCCCCTTCGCTTCCATTTCCATATAAGTGTGATCCAGGTAGGGTGTTCACTTTTCTTGAAAGCGTGTGAAAAAGCCCTCTCTTCTGCGTGTTTCCATGATAATATAGTTTGCACTATATATATATATATTTTTTTTTTATTTTTTTCATCCTTCTTATTTATATAATTTTGTTTTCCAAAAATGAAATTATATATGTATTTTATATAAGTAAGGGTTTCACTTGGTTGTTTTAATTAATAAATTTTTTTTTTTTATATATATTGTTTTATAAATATTTCAAAATAGATTTTAATGCTTATATATATATATATAATAAGCCCTTTTTTTTGTTTATAACATATATATAAAATAAGCCCCTTTTTTTTTGTTTATAACATATATATATATAAAATAAGAATATATATATACATATATATATATATATTCTCCTCGCAACGTTGAAATGGAATTACTATTTATTTTTGTATCTATCGAATGTATTTATTTATTCTATTTGAATGGTTATAAATCCGTTCATTTGTGCTCACCAGCACACTTAACCTTTTTGCTAACGAGTTGGCCTCCTACCTTCACAAACACAGTATTTGCATTTTTTTTTTTTCTTTGCTTAGCACTTTTTATTAAACTAACACTTCTGATTTTATATATATATATATATATTTTTTTTTTATTTTTTTTTATAATTTGAATGGTTTTTTTTTTTTTTTCATATAAACGAATTTGTTATATATATATATATATATATATATATATATATATGTATGTAAAATTTATTTCTGTCTCCCCTTTTTTTTTATAGAAGAAAATTTAAATTTTCCTCCTTTAAATTCATTTGCAGCAGCAAGGTATAATTTACCCCAAGTATTTCTGCAAATAGGGATTTAGATCCTATTTATATCAGTATTTTCATGTTCCTGTAAATAATAACGTAGTTGCTTTATTTAGAATATAGAGTTCTCACTTTCCTCATGTTTCATGTTGCATGCAGGTCTTAATCTTCTACAACAAGCTTCAACAAGCTTTTACAGCTTTTGTAACGAGCCCTCTGGTTCCAGATTTGGAACCATGGCTCTGATACCATATGTAGGACCCCGGTCCTAGATAATCTAAGTTCATAAATAAAGATCCTTCTAACATTGTTGACCTAGTGTTTCATATCTCTGTTTTTTTTTCTTCTTTCTAATTTGGTTAAATTTCATGTCTAAAAAAAAAATATAATACATTTTCATTTGCAGGTCAAATTTATTTCTAACATTTATTACCCTTGTGCAGGTGTGCAGGTGTACAGTATATATATAAATGCATTTTCTCATTCAATTTAATTTCTGTTATAACATGAAGTAATGAATATTGACAAAGTTAGAAATGGGTCATTATACTTGCAAGGAAAATACCTGCAAATAGCTAGTAGATCCCTTCTGTTTTTCTGCTTCCTTTGCCCTGTTTCGCTGCTTCCTTTGCCTTGTTATCAACTTGCAATCAAACTCTTTCCACAACCATGAAACTCAACCTGCCCAAACAGTTTTTCCACCCTGCCAACTGGCGAGGTCTCGCCGACCACCCAGTTCCAAAGGTACCCCTTTGGACCCCCGAGCCCAAACCGAGTACAAGCCAACCGGTATTTCCCTTCTGCAAACTCTCCAACAAGAACCCCCATTCTTTGCTGCTCTCTCCTGCTGTCTCTGCTCCCTCTCCTATCCAAAAAAATGCAAGGTGAAGAAGACCCCTTCTCCTCCTTCTCCTCTCGACCTTATTCCCCTCCTTTCTCCTTCCACCGACTCCTCCTATCATAACTACCCCTATCCTCATCATTAATTTTATCCAACTCCCCATTCCTCCTCGAGCCCCAACATTTGACTCATAAAACAAGATTGTATTATTTTATTATTAAATTTAAGTTGGGTTGGTTCATCTTCCAACACTCAACCGACAATCTCTCGGCAATATTATAGCATTCCTTCCTTTTCCAAAATTTTAATTAATAATTAATAAAATGTTATTTAAAATTTTACATCAACCATAAGTGTTTCACACTCACACGTTTTACCCCATTAATTGCTAGTCATCTCTCGATGACTTTATAATTAAATGTTTCATAATTTAATTTATAATTTCTATTAAACATCTCCCAATGTACATTTCGACACCTGTTCATCAATTGCATAATATTTCTATTTATAATTTACCCTATTTTCTAATTAACTTAGACATGACAATAATTAAATTAATAGTAATAAATTAATTCTTATCCATATGCTTTAATTAATTAACTACCTTGTAATTAATATTAACCTATCAAATTAATATTTAATTAATATTACAATAGCGATTTAACATGTTAACCCTTAGTCTTGACTAATTAAATTCGTTAATATTAAATCATGCATTACTAACCAATTGCATTAATTACTACCTAAGTTAACCATAACATGTTTATTAATCATTAACTCATAACGATTAACATTAATCAACATTACTAACCTTAATCAACAATATTTAACATTATTATTCAGTATTATTAACATTAATCAACGACAATTACATTAATCAATATTCTTAATATTAATCGACAATATTTAACATTAATCAACAATATTAATCATTAATCAACAATGACTAACCTTAATCAATGTTACTAACATTAATCGACAATAATTAACATTATTACTAAACCGTCTTTTATTACCACCTAATTCCTCTATTACCTTATTCTGTTATTAATCCAAAATATACTAACTCGACGTATTAACTTAATCTCCTATTTAGGTAAGTAGTAACAATGTAATTAATGCCTAAACATTATAGTTCACTTTTATTTCACGCAACTTATAAATATGTAGGCGAGTTATGTAAGCGTAGCTACTGCTTACATACCTCGCGTAGGTACACTAACAGTAATAAATCGCACACACATCAATCAAAATCATGAAACTTATTGTTTACTGAGACAGGTTTAAACAGAGTTTGCGAGGTACATTCTTTTACTAACCGAAATTTTATTAAATTACGACAATTCATACATTACTGAGTTACGACACATACTCATTCAAGGGTTTTACACACATACAGTGAGATCTTGTTTTCACCCCTACTTCTAGCTACACCAATTTACCTACATCACCACTAACTTCCACATCCTATCCTGTCCTCTGCTGGACTACCCTGAAATGTCAAGTCATGACCGATTCCAGCTAGAACCCGTAAGCGGAAGTGTCGACTACATCGACCAAGCTTCCCCAGCAGGCAACCACCAGTCATCATCACACACCTTGGGGAGCGCGCCATAGCACAGTCCTCCCATGACTCTGGGTTTCGGGGATAAACGGTGGGTAAATCCTCCACCCCCTAATGGAACAAGGGACTATGTCTACCCGACATAATAACTGCGTTGCACTTGTACTCGGTTTGTCATCGTATAACCAATCTGGGAGGTTGAGTTTCATGAAACCCTACCCCACCCATACATCATAATAAAGAGCATAATAATCATGCGAAGTAAATAATGCATCACCTGCATATCGTTTATCTTTCGGAGTCCTTGTCCCCGAGGCTCTCCCACCTCGTAGGACCCAGCTATCACTTAGCCTTTTTAACCTGTAAGTCAGTCCTCGAAATACAATCTCGAATATCGTGCACAAATCCTCAACATGTATACATGCATTTCGTCATAACATAACAACAATAATCCATTCATTATTTTCACCATACACTTGATATAACATTCTTTCGTTCAACAATAACTTTAACGGTATCCACGTACCCATAATTCATTAACTTGCATATATGAGACATAACTAACACCTGATACATATCTAACATGACTACGTATCCTAATACTAACATTGCACACACACATATTTATATCGACAAAATAATAGAACCACCTGTCCATAGTGTCGTCAAACCGTCGAAATCTCATAATCAAGCATATACAACATATAATAATATTCCAGGTAGTAATGTCAAAACGGGGCGTTACAGAGGCCCTCTCTTCATCACGATGAAGTTCCCATATCAATTTTGCGTACTGTGCCAACAATTCCCCATCATCAGGTTGAGCCGAAATTGCCCTTGAGTAATACTCCTCTGCTTTAGGAAAGCTTTTTGACTATCATATAACCAAATATATCAATTCAGTTATTACAGAGAAGCAATATTATAAATTCAAAGAGCCAATTTCCAGTATATAGATCAAACAATCATAAGACAAAACCAAGGAAACATCGCAGATCCCAAATCTTTTAAAGCTCAATGAATTCACCATGTTATCGGATCCTCTTGGCTATTATAAATTATTACATCAAACCTGTAGAAAACCAAGCTGATAAAGCATGCCAGGCAGCCAGCATATTAGGGTTAGGTGTTTGCATGCCCTACTGCAAAGAAGAGAATGCAAACCAACAAAAATTCATCAAATGAGGACATGATTTTGCATAGATACCAATGGGAAGAGCTTTTAACAGGGTTTGAGGTCATAATTTCCACTTCTTCCAAGGACAATAGACATTAATCCTATATGGAAAATATCTTTAATTTATGAAAAGTAAAATAGACCTAGAGATCTGGAAGAAACATGCAACAAAAATCTGAGAGAGACAATTAAGGAACTTCTTCATATATGACAAAAGTAATAGAAAAGGAATTGAAATAGTTTTAATTTTTCTGGAATACTTCACAGAGTTAATCGTGCCCATAAAAACTCCAAAGAGTCTTTCTCAGGATAGATAGTTCTCTTGTATAGAAAATTTGTTGGCCTAATTTTATCATGGAAATGCTTCTTTATATATAAACAAATTATGACTTCACTAATTATCAAATGATGCTAGAATACTGGGAGATTGCATGACAGATTAATCAAAGTTAAATCACATAAAACATAAATTTCAAGCATTTGTCAAGCATTTTAGGGGGTGTTGTTGCTTGTATGTCTCCACACAATCTAAATTTCTAATGCATTTGCATATTGTTTTGTAGTCATCCGTACAAAATGGGAAAGCGAGGAAAATGGGAGGCAATCATGGATCTTGAGGTGCAGGACCCTAAAAACATGATCACCTTTTCTAGTAAAGACCTAGTTTGGTCCGAAATACTCCGAGAAAATAGGAGCATTGATCGTGTTGCTTTAGTACCTTCACATAGAGTTCTTGCTTTTATCAAAGGGGAGGAAACAAACCCTGATGCTCCATGTACTTTTGTATGTCTACAAAACAAACAACCAGGAAAAAGAGCCAGTGCTACCTTGCGATATGAACTGTAAGTATTTCAAAAGTGCATTGTATACCCCTTAACATTGAGACTACATTTGTCATTCATTGTATTTACTAACGGTTAAAAATTTCCTATGTAGTTATCATTGTTCATATGGTCAAGAGGATAAAAGAGGAGGGGAGTCAACTAAACAAAGGGCCAAAATGGCAATGAAGAGGGGCTGCCAATGCCATTTCATTGTGAAGGTTATGGTTCAAAGTCCTCAAATAGCAATATTGACTTACAATATGTATGAGCATGAAGATTTGCAAGGATGGCCTTGTCATGGCCAACGTGACACTTCAGGTAATGGCAAGACATTGCACAAGCCAAAGCTTTCAAAAGACATTGTGGCATATGTGGAGAGTTGTTTCTTTTTGGGAGTGTTCATTGATTCAGCTTATAAAATGCACATCGAGCGACATGTTGGCATGGATGCGGCAACCTGAGATAGGGATTTATTCCTATATAGGAAAGATATTTTAAACATATACAATTGGTTGTCGAAGGAAAAATATCAACTCGACAAAAATGATGAAATGAGTGTCAACCTTTGGCATCAAAAGCGACCAGAAGATTTCTTCTTTTATCAAAAGCCCAATGGTAAAGAGGTCCCTTTTATAATCGGAATTCAAACAAAATGGATGTTGGAGACCATGGTCAAGCTATCCCATAATAGCTTAATCGCCATGGATTCAACTTTTAGCACGAATAAATATGGGGTAAGTCAGATGTCAATGATTGAATTAATATGTTTATTCGAGATGTAGTAATTGAATATATTAGATGACTTGAATTTCACATTACATGTTCTTTTCAATACGGCAATACCAGCTTTACACATTAGTGGCTTTTGATGGTCAACAAAGCAGGGTGCCAGTTGCATGGGTTCTGGCTGAACGAAATACTTCAGCAGATATCGCGCTATGGTTGGAGCAGTTGATGCTTAGGTGTTACGAAATCCGTCCTGATTGGAAAGTGAATGCGTTTATGGTAGATGATGCATTGGCTGAAATTGCCACTTTGAGGTAAGTTGAATTTTGTTATGCAACAACATATCTTGCATTTATTCTAAGAATGTCACAATTAAATGTTCTAGATATGGCAGGAGGATCACAGGGTGTGATGTGATCTTGTGCGCTTGGCATGTGCTGAGGGTGTGGAAAAAAATGTGTATCGGATGGCTAAAAAAGAACAAGTGGATAAGATGTACGCAGAGTTGGGAAACATTATGAAACACACTTCAAATGATGATGTGGATGATGCAATCCAAGGTTTTCTTAACAAATTTAAAAATGAAAAGAAGTTCTTGGACTATTTCCGTAAGAATTGGGTTGCGGGTGATAAATTCCGTAAGTGCACAATCTCTTGTTGATGTTTCAATTTTGTGTTTCATTGATATGACATGCTTTTACCAACTTAGTTCTTTACATTTAGGGATGTGGGTGAAAGGTTGTCGACAGTTTCCTCATGCAAATCAAGAGACCAACAATGCCGCTGAATCCTACCATTGTTATTTGAAGACAAACTTCCTATCTGATCAAAGGAGGAAATGTGCATGCAGGATGGACTGGTTGCTGTACATGCTCCTATGTAGTGTTGAACCTTGTTATCGGTACAAGGAAATTTTGAAAGAAGAAGGATACCTTAATAACTATAGGAAAGAAAAACAAATTGAAAATTCAGTGGAAAAGGCTAGAAGAATTTCGGACAGTGATTGCTGCCCTCACGAGAGCACACCACATGCTTACTGGGTGAGGAGCCAAACAGATCGTGATAAAAATTACCTTGTCAAGCGATATAGCACAGATTTTATAGTTTGCGAATGCCCGTGGTCTATTTGTGGAAATACTTGAAAACATGCCATTAAAGTCAATTGGTTACTCTACCACTCAGGTGATTCATATCCATTACTTCATCAACATGCAGTGCCTACCACATTCAATGACCCCCCTGAAATAAGTATGGAGCCCCAAAACCTCAACATAGATATCGACACCACACCTATGGCCACCGATAGTGTGGATGCAGATGTTGAGGCTCTTCAGTTGGATAGAGAGGAGTTGTATAGCTACTTGAAGTTGATTAAAGACAGCCCCCCCACTACTCTGAGCAAGACCAACCAATTGATTGATATGATTAAAAAATGTTGGATGAGGCCAACAATTTGCACGTTATGGATTTTGACTTCACAGTTGGGTTGGATGCTCTTGATTCGTCTTTGAAGAGGAAGAAGAGTTTCCTTAGCCCTACAAAGAAACGAAGGAAGAGAAAACAAAACAATGGTTTGGAAATTGATTTGAATATCCATGCATCTGAATATGAACCGTTTCAGTTTCAATATCTCAAAGAGCAGGGACGTCCTTGAGCAAAAGAGGCATTGCCTATGGTCCCAGGTTAGTTTCATATATTTTATATATTATGGTGTGTTGTTATTTGAAGCCCAAGAAGCTTAATGCTTTACACCTAAACATGATAAATATTCCATCACTGTTTAACAAGTCTTGGACATATATAACTGAAGAATATATATATATATATATATATATTGCTTAAGGATGGCATGCCCCAACTTTTATATGCCAATAAAATTTCTAGTGATGTATGCTTTTTTTAGAAAAATATGTTTTAATAAGGGAAAGGAAACCAAAATTTTAAACATGCAAATGCACTTTTACAAAAGAATAGGAGTCCTTTACATGACCAAACAAAAACAGTTTCTTGTAGCAGTGATGCATAGCTCCCCCGATAGTACAAACTACAAGAAAATAAAGATGTTTGACAGAAAATCAACTACATTAGTTATCAAATCTGCAATGTAATTAGCAAAAGAGTTATAACTAAAATAAATACACTAATAAATATCCAATAAGGATGCACCAGTAGACTGAAGCCACTCCCTACTGTGGACACATTCAAAAACTACACATTTGCACAGGTTAACAATTGCAACTAATGCTACTTCTCTTGAACTTTTGTTGGCTTTTCTTCCTATTTAGGGTTCAGAGAATACCTTTAGTTTATATATTAAATTTAATAGCATGCCATCAAATTATGAAAACACATTATAGTTCATCACTTCATAAAAGGTGTTCAATCAAGTAATTTTCGAACTGAATATCAATAAGATTGGCATAGGGAATTAGAACCCACTACAATTTAGTTGTCAACAGGAAACAGATTATGAGTGCACAAGTAGCTTATGTGGCATTTAATGTAATTAATGGGGGCTTGATTATATATAAAATAGGCCAAATCAATTCAAGACCATGCCCCTTGCTTGCCTAGTGGTGAAATTCAGCTACTATGTAAGCAAGAAATTGCACTTCTTGGGTGTCATTACCATTCTTTAACATGTGGTATGTTGTTATTTGCAGAGGTGCAACAGTCCACAATGGTGGCATCAAGCCAAATCCAAAGGGAGATGCAACACCATCAAAATTATCCTGACAGGCCAGGTACATTTCACTTTACTTTTCATACTTTGTGAAAGCAATTTATTTGAATTATTTTATGTTTCATATCTACGCGGTGTGTTAATGTGTGCAGAGGTACAACAATCCACAACCTTGCTGTCTAGCCCAAGCCATGGGGAGTTCCAACATGACCACTTAATGGGCGATTCTTCAATTGTTGATCTACAAGGTTTTGGAAAAGGCTATGTTATCAATTGTTTGTCAATTACCCTTTTTTATGGCATCGACCTGCTTTAATATGTATTTTGTTGATGTGTTCAGAGATGCAACACTCCACAACCGTGGTACCAATCCAAGGCCATAGGGAGATGCAATGGCGTCCAACCTTTTCTGTTGTGCCAGGTACGTTTGATGAGACTTTCATATGTTGTAATCAACGTTTGCATGCCTATATTTCTTTACATGCAAATGCATTTATAAAGACCATTTCATTTTTTAATTATAGATTATAGAACTTTTCCAAGGGATCGTCCTCCTTCAAAACATGCCCAATTCATTGACAAGTCTCTAGCTGGTGACCTGCAAGGTTTGGAAAAGGCTATGCTATCAACTCTTTGACAATTACCCTATTTTTAGCCATTGCCATTCTCTAACGTCTATTTACAATGGAAATTGGTTGCTATATTGCAAATGTAGGAGGTTCTCGTAGCAATCTTCCTTCTATTGAACATGCTTGGTTGATGCCCAACTATCCAGTTGCTGATTTCCAAGGTTTAATCTCTTTCATGGCAATTGTGATATGTTTGCTTTGCATTTTCCTTTATTGGTGTGTTGGATGTTCTATTAGTCTTTCCATTGTGCTGACTCACAACACGTTGCTAGGTGACTATAGACGAAGGGGAGGGGCATCATCTTCTTCTGTGAGAAACCCACCATGCAAGGGCTTCCGCTTTAATGATGACCAATGAGCCATGCCATTTTTATGAAGTTGCTGCACAGATGTCTTGGATCCCGCCTTCGACACTTCTTCCAGTGATATGGGGTCTATAAATGGAGATTCTGCAATCTGTCATTGTAAATCATCTTTAGGGGAAGTGCTTATTTCTACAGGATGCTTTGTTGCTTTTCCTGTTGAAGGAAATCCTATTTTCTGAAAATTATGTAGTAAAAGTATCATCTTGTTTGCTGAGTCATCCCCAAAGGAAGAGATGTTGTAAAAGTATCACCGACTTATCCTCCTTCCATCTAAGGCTGCCCCGAGTGGGCACTGATATCTAGGCCAAATGGTGTATCTTATGGTTTGAACAGCTTGTGAGGGACATATATCCCTGAAGAGGGTTCATAATGAGATTTATTTAAAAAGTACGGAAGTAGAAAATTTTATACAATTCCAATTGGCTAAGCATCATATGTTCTCATAATAACTCAAAAGAATGAATGCAACTTATGAGAGACCGAATGTATCTTCTTTTCCCTTGCAAAAGCTTGTGAGGGATTGAATGTATCATCTTTGAGGGACTGAATGTATCTTCTTTAACAATTGCAAGTGCCAAAAATATATATGTCAACCGCTTAAAATCTTGTATTACTTGCAGACTTAAGTACCATTGATCTTTCTTTCAACGAGTGGACAGTAATTTCTATATGTTTTTCTACATAAGCTCTAAACTTGGGAAGACAAAAAGGTCAAGCATGTGGATGTCTTGTTTTATAAATGCAGTTAGCTTCATATATCTAAGTGGGTCTATTAGGTCTGTATCTGAGTGGATGTGAAACTATGGGCTCGGGAGTTACACATTGCTACCTCCAGAGGCAGGGCCCTGCGATTGCTACCAGTGATGAGGTTTTTGACGCTCGTTTTCACATAAAAGTTTTAAAAGAAAGTATGTGTTAGGTACTAGTGTTGAAATTTCATTCCAAGCAGGAGAACTTACTAGAGCACCGAGAATTGCATTGTATATATTAATTGTATTTGAGTTAATGATATCTTATTCATAATTCAATTTATGATTTGCAACTGTAAAAGATTAAATGCCAAGTGCCTAAGTGTGGGGACATGTTAGATCTGAATTGCATCCTGAAATCCATTACAGATTTCCTAATTATATTTCTTGAAAACTTGGATATTAATAATATTTGTCAGAGGAAGCACCATATCGACTGGCAAATTCTAAGCTTTGTAAATATGTTTTAGAAAATCTTTGTTATTGTATTGAAAATCTGGACTGACTTTTATCCACATTGAATCCTTGGAAATAACATGATTCTAGAGGCCATCCCAAAAATCAGACAATGGAACACGTTGTGAGGCGGGAAACGCCAATCATATCCTGCAATAAAGTTAGGGAGTGCCCATTCATATGTAGGGTACAGGTAGACTACCTTGAAAAACTTGCATATTCTCCAGGTTACAAGATTTGAAAGGTTAGCTGGCATGGCCAGGCTCAGCCACCATTCCAAGTCTAATGTTGGCAAATTATTTGAAAGTCAACTTTGTAATCGATACTTCAATTTTCTTTTACCTGTTCAATACAATTGCAGACTATTAGTTGACCCAATAAAATGGAATACATTAATTCATGGATGAATCTAACCTGTCCCGTGTGTTCAATCAAGGGCTTGGATCGTTTTAGGACAAATCTTGGATTCATGAATGTGTTCCTCCTAAAATAACTCATTATCCTTACGCACCCATAGGTACATATCTCTTTTATTTGCATCAATGTTGGTCACTAGATTAAACAACATGCATGTGTCCCTTAAACACTACCCTTATCAAACCTCTATAATGTGCATGGATTCAACATGTTGCGGATCAAATGACAAGAAATTATCCTCTATAACATCACTCGCAACAATTGATTCCACTACTCCATATGAGATCCTCTTCGATGTGGACCAATAAGAGATCAAAGTTTCAACCACTTGGAATATTTCTACGGATGAATGCGAAGATGTTCTTGTGATGCAGCACAGGGATTCTCTGAAAGTCTGCAACATAAGCATCTCTCTCTTCATACAACATGGGGTTACAATCTTCATGTAGTTGCAACTCACAATGGATTTGAATCCTCTGCTACAACACAAAGCCACAGACACATGCACAAATCCACTCATAGAATTTATCAAATAAACAACAAAGAGATCAATCACCAGAGATAACTCACAAAAAATTCTAATAACACAGAATGGAAATAAATTTATTGTTGTTCATGATAAATATTTACAACTTATGCTCCATCCAAAGAGCCACTAAATCAGTTCTGGTTTCTGCCACTACAGAAAATCATTACATTCGTCTTCTGTCAAAATCTCTTTTGATTCTGCAACAGATAGTCTGGTTTCTTCTCCTCATTGCCAGAATACTCTCGTCCCCATCTGTCTTCCAGGCCACAGTCCATGGTAGCCTCTTTGACTACTCCACCTCTTCGATCTACTCCCAAGCCTCCTTTGAGTATTTTCCCAATACTTCCTTTTCTTCTCTATGCCTATTGTATTTATCCTTCTATAGAAGACCATTCATCTTCAGCTTCTCAGGTGGTCACTTCAACTACTAACACCCATGTCCCTTCATTTTCCACTTCTAGATTTGTCTTATAGTAGCCATCATTCTAATTCCCTTGAATTTTGGGTGGAAACTCAGCCTACTCATCCTTCCATGGCTCAAATTGACCACCAATCTATGATTTCTTTGAATTCTGATTCTACAGCCGAGGTTCCACGTGACCCACAACAACTGATCTGCAACAATTGTTCCATCCCTATCTTGGTTCTGCAACAAATGTAATGTAACTCTGTCTTGGCAAAATTCTGTCAAATTTGATATGAAATTTTCACCAGAAAAGTATTGATTTTATTTACAGACTAAGTTACCCTCAACAATATTAGAAGAAGATGTCAATACATGATGTTCCCACTTGCAAATTTCAATACATGATGTTCCCACTTGCTGAATTTAAAGGTTTTGGATTCCTTGGGCAGAGTTTAATGGGTTAAATTTGACCGGATCAAAATGAAATTGTAACTGTTTACAAAATAATTCAAAATGCAAATTCCCCCAAAAAATGAATTTAGTCCATACATATTTCGATACGTCATTGCCGTATAATTGTCCATCTCGACAACGCTTACATCCTTGTCAGTGCCTCGTGTCTGCCACGTTACTGTCCAGTCACTATCCACGTCCAGAACTTCCTTGTCATCATCCATGTAGAAGTCACTATCCACGTCCAGAACTTCCTTGTCATCATCCATGTAGAAGAAAACACATGTAGCATCCATGTAGAAGTCACTATCCACGTCCAGAACTTCCTTGTCATCATCCATGCAGAAGAAAACACATGTAGCAAAAGCATAGGAGGCCCACGAAGTGGGTCCCGGGCGCCGAGCTGGTGATCTTCTCGTGGAATCCAAACACCCAGCACCCCCGCCTATCCTTTGCACTACACATCAGATTAGTGAAGACCGGTGTTTATAAAGCCATAAGATCCTCATTTTATGGTCAATGTGGGACTAAATCCCAAACAAAACAAATCACAACCGTTGATTGGATAATCCAACGGCTGCTGAGTCTCCACAATGTAATTTCTTCCTACCAATTGCGTGCTTTTGTGCAGTGAATTCCGAGAGACATACACGGTTTCAGAATCGGCTTTGAACATTTATTCCGCACACAATCACGGCCCAAATACCTAAATCACCCAGAACATTGTGTTACTGTGTTAGAAACAAGGGACATTATAATCCATTCCTTTAAAATAACTGATTGTTGCATTGCTCAGCCATGGAAAGCTCAAGTACAACTACCAGACTCTAGAAGAACCAAACATTCTTGTCCATTGATATCTTGCGAAATTGACTCCCAGAATCATGAGTCTAACTTTATCCAGAAAGAAATAGCATTTAGCTTTGCCTTCCTGCCATAGCTTAACCATTCCACCAAGTCATGGTGCCTTGATCATGTAACATGATACTTGATGATCTCAAGGTAAAATACTAAAATAGTAAGCACGACAAACTATGAAATAAATGCACACCCTTGGATCATATTTGTAAATTCAGAAAAGCTGCATGGATCAATCAAAATAGACTCACTTGCTATAAACAATTGCTATTAAAATCAGTTCTCATTTATATACAGGTCATCCAAAAATAGCATAGTGAATCAGAAAAATTGGTGCCTCATAAACATTAATAACAAGGGAATCGTTTTGTATAAAATTTGAGCAGCCACATGAGAAAGAAGAGAAAAAACAACTATTATTATTTAACAATGTAGGAAACAATGAATGCAAATGTCATATCTATCAGATAGCTATTCAGATGACAACTACAAAAAAAATCATGATCACATTTAATAACTTAGATTACAATGGGGAGAAATGGTTCACATTTGGCTCGCCACTCTGTTTTAGTTTCTCGGCATGCTTGGTGACACTCTGCAAGAATAGCATGTGCTTGATGGTGCGTTCCAGTAGAGCATCAATACTGCCCTGTATGATTGAAGAATACTATTTAGCAAGGCAATGAATTATGAAAATCAAGGTCTTTCTTTGAAGATGTCTAAAACTGCATCATCATGTATTATGAACTTAATAAAACAGATTAAATTAGAATCAGGACACATACCTTAGTACCATCTGGTATAATTTCTCTTAGCTCTCTAACTCTATCTTGAATCTGTTGTCTATCCTTGGGCCTTGGTCTGGTACTCTCTCCGGGTTTAGCCCTTTTCCTATTCACTTTCACTGGTTCATCTGACTTTTTTGTTTGAGCAAGCCCCAGATTCTCACACTTTGCACTATGACAACCTTCAACCCAGGAACTGGGCTGAAACGTTAAAGAAGAATCATGCAGTGACCTTTTTACAGTTCTTTCTCGCTGGAACTCATTTGTAGAAAAAAAATTTTGCAAATTTTCACAAATGGTGAAATCTATTGTTGGAGTAGTCATATTGATGCTATCAGATGTAAGCCATCCAAATATCTTATCTCTTTTTTTCTCTGCAAAAAACACTAAATTTATCTTACTTGTAGAAAATGTCTTTATCTTCTTGATGTCCAACTATTTTTCTCTTGGTTGATTGTTGCATTTTTCTTTTAAGTATTGATATTCAATTTAGACAAGAATTGTAGCATTTGACTCATTCATTAATGTTTCACAATGCACAATATCCAATGTTATATAGAATGAATAATATGTACCTATCAATGCATCGTGCTCTTTCTATTCATGTTCCTAGATTGTTTCCCCTGAATTCTTGAGCAGTTGGTGTCACTTGGAATTTTGATATTGTACTTCATTGAAAAAACCCTCTAACCTCAACCTTACAAGGGAAAATATCCCTTCATAATGACCTTATCTTCCCTTAAGATGTCCTCCCAAGAATTTGAATCTCGCTCAAAACAAATATAGATTTTAGTTGAAACTAAAGGGGAAAAATGCGCACCTAATTTATCTAAATCATATTAATATAGAATGTCATCACCCTAATTGCCATCAATGACAATTCTGCGTCATCTGCTACTGCCATATTGCCAACACATACAGATCCTGTCTTCTAGCAATATGGAGTTCACTTTCATTTTTTATTAAATGCAAGCCGAGATGTAACTGGCCTATGGGAAATCTCAACCTCTAAGATGTGCAAAGGTGCAAGAGTCCCGGGAAACAAAAATATTATCTAGGAAATGTCTTGATATAAATTGTATTTGCATGCTGATTCTTTGGAAGGTTAGATCCATCATATCCATGTGTGAATAGATGCCTTATATAGGTCTTGCCAATATTAATATTGTCTTTGAGAGGTCGAGATTCAATATTTCAAGGAAGAATCAGACAGGGTCAAATGATCAGTGGAGATATTTGCTGTCGATAGAAAAGAAAAGATGTCAGCATGCTAACAGGTTGAGCATTTCGAATTAGTTTTAGGTTGAGCATTTCTAATTTCTTTCTGATTTTATTCAAGACCCAGTTGATAGTTAATGAAGTCACAATACTGTGAATGTTACATGTGATAGATGGTTGGGTATTGCACCAGCACTGGTGATGGTGAACATAACCAATAGCTTGTGAACTATCAATTCTCCTTGCTTCTCCCATGCCTGGAGATTCTTTGTTTTTGCTCGTAAACCACATGTTAGCTCTCTTAGTGTATGCTCATCTCTTCTTTCTTGCAGATGTAAATCCCTTATATCTTAGCCCTTGTATTTTCTATGGTGATCTCTTCAGCTTCTATTCCATGTGGCCTGTGTTTTTGTGGGCGGTTCTAATACTTCCTGCTAGTCCTTCTTTACCCCACTCTTGTAAGGGAACCTTTCTTGGGAACAATTTTCATAGAACCAGTTAATGCTTTATAGCCTCCTCTCCGACAGACAACTAAAATTAAAAATCATTTGTCTAGTTATCAAAATGAAGTCTTTTTGGTGAATCTTTGTTCTTTCTGCTCCCAGATGTAGATATAAATATATGTCTGTTGCAAATTAAGCAGCAAAAAATACAGTGAATTAAATCCTTGATTCAATTTTATTTGACATAATTTTTAACAATCTGCATGCTTTATTCATTTAATGTTTGAGGACCGCGGTAGGAAATTTTTACTCAATTTTTAACAATCTGCATGTTGTTTCTGTATTAAATGCTTCTGCTCATTCCAAATATTTTGTGTATCTTTAGGTGGTGGTGACGAGAAGGCAGCTTCTGGAAATGGCAGAATTGGTTGTGGAGCTTTCTAGAGATTAGCTTACTTTCTGGAAGGTGTAAAATTTTGTCATTGTATGCTGGCCAAAATGAGTCATTTTTTAAAAATTCGAACAAGAAAGCATGTTATGACACTTCGTCGGGCTTTAGGAGCAACTTCATGCCTGTAGCTGAAGGCTGATCGCTGCTTGACATGTTGGCCCTAAGTTTTAATTTTCTGGGAATTGGTTCTCATGCAGTCCTTCTGCTTTGCAATTATCTCTTTTCAATTCATCTTGTGAGTCTCTTGAATGTAATTAGCCACCATGTTGCAAGAGAGGGTGTATTGATGCTCATAGAATGGGGTATTTGCATAATAAACTGTAAAAATAACTACAAATACAAACTACTCAAAAATATATACAAATAACATTTTAACATAAATGCATAAATGAGATCCCATATAGTATAATCAAAAGCTCATAATACTGGGTACACAAATATCGCATACTATTTATCAGTGATAATTCCAACTTGTCCAACAAAAATGTCACTTTTCAAGTGAAAGTATTAAATGTATGGGTTTCAACGAAACAACCATGACATTAGAAACACTGCAAGGATCATAACAAGAATACTAATTTTACAGATTGCAGGTCTATATCGATTTCCACCGACAACTTTTGTTGGAATAGACATTGATAATAATTCCTCTTCACCACCTGCACATACTTTTGAAACTTCTCCAAACACAAGATCGGTGGACAGCTTATGAATCTCTGCATGGTAATTTATGTTAAATGACTGAAATTGGGCAGCTTGGATTGTTGTTCTTTGTGAAGAGACTTCAGATTGATTGCCCGAACTTGATATATGCCTTTCATTTGGTTACATATCAGTTCGGAATTTGTGTAAACTACAATATCCTTGGCACCATACTTTTTTGCATCTTTCAATCCTTCAATAAGGGCAATATAGTATGCCTCATTATTAGTAGTTCTACCATGGACATCTCTTGTTCTTTGGATGACCTGATTAGAGGCATTGTTGTAAACAACATATCTAATCTTTGCTTGACCAGGATTCGGACAGCAAGACACCTCTAAGCATAGCGTCCACTTGTGCACCATTTTTTATTTTTAGGTTGTTTGTGCTTCGAAAGACCTGGCAAAATATAAAACAACAAATTTTGATCAGAGAAACTAAAGATATGGCTGTGCCTCGAAAAATAAAAAAAAATTAAGAAAAAACAGAAAAAATTAGTTTATCGGAAATATTGGGAAAATATCATAAAACAGTAGCATTATGAAACTTGGAAACTACTTTGCAAACAAACAATGACACATGACGACTCTGCTTTGCTGAACATAGAGACAGTCTTAGATAGTATCAGATTTTAGGGCCTATATATTTGTGAATGAAGTGATTTTGTAGGGATTGAACTGTTCCCTAATTATTGGCAAATTCCACTATAACGACTAGAATGCACTTGGTTAAAAATAGGAATCATATAGATTCGACTGAGAATGTTGTCAAATGAAAAATGAAACTATGGTAAGCCAAACCATGTGACAAGTTGGTGCACTTGTTGCAATGATGATCCAGGATAAAAAAAATCTGGCAAATGCACTCTGTCATTTTACTCTGCTTTTACTCTGTGTCATCAAATACTAAACTACACATAAACGAATTGCAATCTGTATCTCTTCCCTAGTGAGCTATTTAGAAGACAAGGTAGGGGCTCTGCTCAGAGTTGGAATTGCACCCAATGTTGGTTGGGTAATCTGTTTTCCCATGCAAGGTTTGTGAATATTCTATTCGTTGATAAGCATGGAGTTTTGTATGAACTCTGAACTTTATGAACTATTTCTCTATCAAAAACTTAGGAGTCCCAAATGCAAACTTAGGAGTCCCATACAAGGTTTGTGAAGATTCTATTTAATGATACGCATATGGGGTTATACACTAACTTTATCAGAGATTTATCTATCAAAAGTAATCGATGCAAACCTCCCAGCCATAATAATTGTTGTGTAGTAACAATGAGAATGTAGAAAGCTAGTAAGCACTTTGCAATTGAGCCTTAATTTACATTAGTTCAAAATCAAAACCTCTTATAGCTAGAAAGATTGATTTTCCAAATAGAAATCGAAATATGCCATAAAACTAGCTTCATATTTAAATATTGAAAAATTCAATTAAACTTGGCCTTCCAATATATTATAAAAATATATACAGTGACCAATACTACTAGGGAAGTCTTCTATCTGCCCGGTCTACTATCTCTCTATACATCATGCCACATAATTGTTCAAGTGCACCAAACTAACCAATAGCACCCACCAATTTTGATAATGGTTTCTGTGAGAGTAATCAAACAAAATGAGAATGTTTCCAAATTGTTTACAACTGGTCACCAATGTGGAATACGTATAAAAACCTTGAATTGCAAATGGTTGAGATGCTCTTCCTTTGTAGGATATCTCTGTTGAGTATATATTTTCCTATCTTTTATCAGCATCAGGGCTAAACAAAAACATGAATAGGGAAAAATTAGCCATTATACATGCCTTAACAAAATAGCGAGATAACCATATTTCTGTTCATTATCTTTGGCCATTATACATGCCTTAACAAAAATGGCGAGATAACCAAACTAAAATTTTGAATAAAAAATGAAAGATGAATATAGAAATTAACACATAATTTCAACTGCTCAAATCTAAATTATGTGCATAACCCTATTTGAGAGCAAACTGTAGATGCAGAATCATAAGCCATGGTACAATGTAGGCATTTATGAGAGCACAGTTTGGGAATTTTGGGATAGACCATGGCAGAGCAGTTCATTTTTTAAAAGAATTTGTTTACAACAAAGGTTTCTGTGCCAATTCCCTACATCTCAACATCTGCTACAACTGATAATATAGCAATCAATGGATACATCCAACGTGACTGACAAAGATAGATAGAGATTTAAGATAATTCAACCATTTATTTAAACTCAATAACCCCAAAAATAACCCCAATATCATATTAATGCAAAATCCATACATTTATTAAAAATCCATATTAGTTTATTCATAATTCCTGTTCATTATCTTTTTCATGAGTTGGATGATATTACAAATTGAGTGTGGTTCTCACGTCTATTAGTTTTATATGGAAGAAGTAATTCGTGCATATTAATAATTTTGTTGTATTTTAAGATCTCTACTGCCATATGAAACAACTCATTATATAATAATCCTAGCAGCAATGGCCAAAAGACATCATATATAATTCATGTTTCAGAGTTGTTTGCTTAAATTTATCCTTAAAAGAAACCATTGACACAGAGAATAAGAAAACATTCAACAAATATAGAGAGACATCACAAACAATTTGACACAAGAATCCTGTGAACAATCCTATCTTATTACTGGTCGATCCCTTGTAAAGTTTACACAATAGCTCCTGGGTGCAAAAATCAACCCTCGATACTTCGAAGAAAGAAGTATTTATACAATTATTTACATCTGCTCCTGTCAGCTTGTATACATCACTTTTGGTCATCCTACACGCTATTGGATTGGCCTTCCCAAGAAAACATCTTCATATTGCAACAAAATTCGAAGGACAAAAATTTGGATAGAACTAGTCAACCTCGCCTTGGATTAGCAAGCTACATGTCAAAAGAAACCAAAAAATATATTTGTAAATGTAAAAAATTAAACAAAATATACAAAACAACGTACTTAAATTTGAAAAAATAAACACAAAGTACAGACAAAAAAACACTTCACACCTATTTATCTTCATAGTGCATGTGCGTGGCCTTTTTGTTTTGGCGATAGATTGTGAATAGAATGAAGGGTGATGATATTTCGATTTCTTATCCTTTGCTTTATTTGGGGTGAGAAAGGTCCGTTTGCGACCCCTGCGTTGTGTATTTTCATTCTGGACCTTTCCATGATTTACAATAGTATTGTCCTCCCCATCTCTGTCACCTTCTTCATTTAGCACATTTTGGACATTTTCTTTTGCAGTCTTTTGGACATTTTTGGACATTGGCGGGCCTAAAGGAACACTATCAAGTGTCCTATCAAATATTGGTGAGCCTAAAGGAACACTATCGGGTGTCCTATCAAATATTGGTGGGCCTAAAGGAACACTATTGGGTGTCCTGTCAAATATTGGCGGGCCTAAAGGAACACTATCCGGTGTCCCATCAAATATAGACCTAAAAGATTTATCAAATGAACACTGAACAACATCCACATCTTCACCAACATCAAGGGTTTGACTCGTTCGTTCCCCTTGTTCAATACATTCATTCAGATTTGATGAAGATGAGCCACCAACAGGCACAATATTTCTCTGCCATTATAAGAAAACAATGTCAATAAAATGGGTTTTCAATAAAGTATTTCCAATGTGTAACAATACAAGGAGCGGCTTATAAAACTTACACTGAGTGTCTCTTCAACAGACATGATATTGTCCTCAGGACTTTGTGAAGAGTTGCATACATTTCTCTATTGCAACGAAAGAATGTTTGAAAAAAGTTAGTTCTTTTAAATACCTTGCAATATTGCTATTATATTGCAACAAAACAAATATATATTTGAATAGCAATTGGAAAAAATTACCGGTGATGACTTGTTGAAGATTTTGCGTAACATACTCCAGTCTTTGTTTTGTATAACTTTCTTACAAACAACCTTTTTTAGCGCATTTTTTTTCCTTTGAGTGTGCATCATATTCAGATACAATTATTCTCACGTGCTCCAATGCACCTGCACTCAACTCTTGCACACATTTCACCCCCTATAAAAATAAAAACATAACAAATATCATGAGTAAAGCATAATCTTGTGAATACATCTAGAAATAAAACATCAATAAAAAACAACTTACTGCTTTTTTTATCTCTTTTCGGATGGCAGCAATTTTAACAACCTTCCTCTTCTTCTTGAACCGATATTCAATGTCATAATTTTTTCTCTTACGATCTTTTTCCAATTTTGTTGCAGATCTCAACTTGTAGTTATGTCCTCGCGGTGCACCAACATGTAATTTTATGGCTTCCCAAGAACGTACTTCCTCTCTATGTTTATTGAACGTGCAGTACTTTCTGCGTTGCGGACCATTACATTCACTAGCCAAGCAATAGAAAATGTTGCGACCATTACTGTCCTTTATTACTTTATAAGTTAGATCCTCCTGAAATGGTTACCCAATAATGCATTTAGTACATGTAATGCATCACATCAATAAGATTCAATGCTTCAGATGTTTAGATAGAATAAAAACCTGTAATGTGGCCATCTTATTCAAAGATGTGATTATAATTAGTGCCTCCAACCAGACAAAACCTTGCACAAAAATAATGGTATCTTTTAAACATTAGCTTTAGCACTATTCTTCGCAATTCTAAGTTTATAGCAATAAAATGTTCAAAGACAAGTTAGCAAGATACAATTGAATTAGGGCAATAAATGATATCCTTCAAATGTATAAGTACCAACCATATGTGTTTGGTCATGTGTGTCAACAAAACAAGTATTTGCACGAGTAGCTGATGATTGAACCATTAGATCAATGATTGAATGATCTCTTCTAGGACAAAGTGTTAAAACAAGTAAAGCAAACCACAAGCTTATGTGATGTGTTAAGGTAGAGAGAGAATTTCGGACTATGGAAATGGAGCCTCAAAGAGACTATCGTTAGGCCTTTAGGAGAAAACGTTGATAGAGTGACCCTACATCCTAAGGGTGTCTCCAGGCCCAGCGTTGGAAAGTCTTTGGTCTAGAATGGCAAGATGGGGTCCTAGGGTTATGAAGGCAAGCTAAACATAAAGTTGGACAGTTCCTGTTGGGAAATTTTCCCGTCAGGCACAATTCCTGTCAGGCACAATTCCTGTCATGCACAGTTCCTTTCAGGAACAGTTCCTGTTGGGCAAAGTTCCTGTCAGGCACAGTTCCTGTCAGGCACAGTTCCTGTTGGGCAAAGTTCCTGTCAGGAACAGTTCCTGTGGGGCACAGTTCCTGTTAGGCACAGTTCCTATCAGGCACAGTTCTTGTCAGGCACACTTCTTGTCAGGCAAAGTTCTTGTCAGGAAAAGTTCCTGTCGAGAAAAGTTCCTGTCAGGCACAGTTCCTATTGGGAAAGTTCCTGTCAAGCACAGTTCCTGTCAGGCACAGTTCCTGTCAGGAAAAGTTCCTGTCATGCACAGTTTTTGTCAGGCACAGTTCCTGTTGGGCAAAGTTCCTGTCGGGCACAGTTCCTGTGGGGCACAGTTCCTATTGGGCAAAATTCCTGTCGGGTACAGTTCTTGTCAGGAAAAGTTCTTGTCAAGCATAGTTCTTGTTGGGAAAAGTTCCTATCAGGCACAATTCCTGTGGGGCACAGTTCCTGTTGGGAAGAGTTCCTGTCAGGCACAGTTCCTGTCAGGCAAAATTCCTGTCAGGCACAGTTCCTGTCAGGCACAGTTCTTGTCAGGAAAAGTTCCTGTCGGGCATATGTCAGGCAAAGTTCCTGTCAGGCACAGTTCCTGTCAGGCAAAGTTCCTGTCAGGCACAGTTCCTGTTGGGCAAGTTCATGTCAGGCACAGTTCCTGTTGGGCACAGTTCCTGTCAGGTACAGTTCCTATGGGGCACAGTTCTTGTTGGGAAAAGTTCCTATCAGGCATAGTTCCTGTCAAGCACAGTTCTTGTTGGGCAAAGTTGCTGTCAGGTACAGTTCCTGTCAGGCACAGTTCCTGTCAGGCAAAGTTCCTGTCAGGCACAGCTCCTATCAGGCACAGTTCCTGTTGGGCACAATTCCTGTCAGGCATAGTTCCTGTCAGGCACAGTTCTTGTCAGGAACAGTTCTTGTCAGGCAAAGCTCCTATCAGGCACAGTTCCTGTCAGGCACAGTTCCTGTCAGGCACAGTTCCTGTTGGGAAAGTTCCTGTTAGGCATAGTTCCTGTTGGGCACAGTTCCTGTCGAGCACAGTTCCTATGGGGCACAGTTCCTGTTGGGAAAAGTTCCTGTCATACATAGTTCCTGTTGGGAAAAGTTCCTGTCAGGCACAGTTCCTATTGGGCACAGTTCCTGTTAGGCACAGTTCTTGTCAAGCACAGTTCCTGACAGGAAAAGTTCCTGTCAGGCACAGTTCCTGTTGGGCACAGTTCATTGTCAGGCATAGTTCCTGTTAGGCACAGTTCCTGTCAGGTAAAGTTCTTGTCAGGCACAGTTCCTGTCAGGCACAGTTCCTGTCAGGCACAATTCTTGTCAGGCACAGTTCCTGTCAGGCACAGTTCCTGTCAGGCACAGTGCAAAGTTCCTTTCATGCACAGTTCTTGTCAGGCACAATGCAAAGTTCCTGTCAAGCACAGTTCCTGTTGGGAAAAGTTCCTGTCATGCACAGTTCCTGTCGGGCACAGTTCCTGTCAGGCATAGTTCCTGTCAGGCACAGTTCCTGTTGAGAAAAGTTCCTTTCATGCACAGTTCCTGTCAAGCACAATTCCTATTGGGAAAAGTTCCTGTAGGGCA
Organism: Larix kaempferi; assembly: GCA_027924585.1. Classification (NCBI taxonomy): domain Eukaryota; kingdom Viridiplantae; phylum Streptophyta; class Pinopsida; order Pinales; family Pinaceae; genus Larix; species Larix kaempferi. The sequence goes on along the minus strand of BSBM01000531.1, from coordinate 4,160,216 downwards.
CAGTTCCTATGGGGCACAATTCATGTTGGGAAAAGTTCTTGTCGGGCACAGTTCCTGTCAGGCACAGTTCCTATCAGGCATAGTTCCTGTCAGGCAAAGTTCCTGTCAGGCACAATTCCTGTCAAGCACAGTTCCTGTCAGGCATAGTTCCTGTTGGGCAAGTTCCTATCAGGCACAGTTCCTGTTGGGCATAGTTCCTGTCAGGCACAGTTCCTGTGAGGCATAGTTTTTGTCAGGCACAGTTACTGTCAGGCACAGTTCTTGTTGGGAAAAGTTCCTGTCGGGCACAATTCCTGTCAGGCACAATTCCTGTTGGGCATAGTTCCTGTCAGGCACAGTTCCTGTTGGGCAAAGTTCTTGTCAAGAAAATGTCTACAAGGTATTTATTCCAGAGCTGAGAAAGACAATTTTAAACCTAGATGTAAAATTTAAGGAATAATTTGCATCTAGTAAATCTCTTGAAACTCCCTTAAGTTTAACACCGAATCAAGAAACTCCCTTCTAAACTTATATTTGAAGGATGCTTTTACCGTGCTTCCCGTTATATATTAGGTCGATCAAAGTTTTTATGTAGGGCATATCTCAAAATTTCCTTTTACACTTTTATTATTCCCTTTCCTCTCTCTGTATGTGGGGAAATACTTGGACACAAATTACAGACAAAGATCATATGCAAAACAATGCTTAAAGTAGCTATACCAAAACTTTGCTCAAGTTAAACTATTTCAAAGAGTAATAAAACGAAATAAGGAAATAACTCAAGGAAATTACAAATAAGAGATCAAGGACACAAGTGTCCATGGAACAAAGCCCATGTGAATGGCTTAATTTAACACAAGTGTGCAATGTAAAAAATAAAACTTTTTAAGTAGGTGAATAAAAAATATCAGTCTAAAAGCTTGCCAATTGTGTTTCTCAAAAAGGTAAAAACATATCAGTCTAAGAGCTTGCCAATTGTGTTTCTCAAAAGAGGTATCAGCTCCAGCTCAGTCAAGCAAGGTGTGCCTTATTCTCCTTCTCATACTTCATTGATTTCTAGAATCCATATTCATTTGGTATTTTACCACTTGTATTCTATATAATCAATGTCCAGTGTAGTCCATATTGGAAAAAAACTGAGTTGTTTCTTAAGTTGCAATAAAGGCATGTGCTCAGGTCTTAGACACAGTACTTGGAATTTGAAACCAAATTTTGCTTTGAAAGCACTCCAAACATACTAAGTTGCTTTTACTCTGTTCTCATATTGGTCCCACACATTTTTTTCAATAGTAGCATTTGTCTCACCAACCCCATTCTGACAAGCCCCAAACCATGCCTACAACTACCCCCTAACAAGCTATCAACATTGTGTTCATGTTATCCCACCTGTCTTTCTTAAGGCATAGAATAGATTTATTCCCTTTAGATTGATGTTTAGTTGAATTGACAAGCAAATCAAATAGAAACTCTCAAATTATGTTCCATTAACTGTAAATCAATCAATCAATTATTGCTTTAAATTTTATCTGCTTATTCTCCTGTTGTTTCCAGTTTACACCCTCAAACAATGGTTTTTCCCCAGTCATTGAACTTCTATCTGCAATTACAACCAACAGTTTGCATATTGTCAAATTATATAATATACTAGATTTCTAATAATAATCTGCTTACAGCTGTTATTTTGAATGGCTTTTGGAAGCTATGTTTTACCTAAGACCGTTATCCTCACTTATAACTGATCCATGGAAGCTTAGAATTGTCAATTAGTATAATGTCTTCCATTCATTCCTGTACAACTACGTCCTTCTAAGTTCTAACTATAAAAAATGCAATAAGTCAACATTGCTAAATATAGATATACATTTATTTGCTTGTTTCTATCATGTAATAATCATTTGACCTTGATTGACAGTAATAATATTAAGCCAGTTACTCCGTTAAATAAAAAATAATTGAGAAGAAGGAACATTGATTATTCATTGAAGATTAGACTCTATTTGCTTCCACCTTGTCATCCAATACTTTTGGCCTTCAGGACACAATGTTGAAGACTAAAGTGTCAATATAAATCATTAATATTGTTTTGAACCTAAGATCACAAGTATTTGGGTGAATAAGGGTTCCAACGGAGTCCTTTAAATCCCAATCTTTACATCAAAAGCAATGAAGATGATGTAATTATTTTGATAATAGATGTAGATGACATCATCATCACATGTGGCGATGCAAGGGCAATATCACAAGTAAAATCTAATTTATGTTCAGCTTTTGACATGACTGACTTAAGCCTCCCACATTACTACTTAGGTGTAGAAGTTTGGAAAACAAATAAACATATTTGTGTTTTACAGAAAAAGTATGCCAAAAGTTTGTTAGACGAGTTCAGAATGGTAGATTGAAAAACAAGATTTACACCTACGGAGAAAAGGCTGAAACTTTCGGCCAAGACTAATTCTAAGGCAGTTAATGAATTAGTCTATAGGAAACTAGTGGGGAGCTTGATCTATCCTGTGACCACTAGACCTTACTTGAGTTTTGTAGTCAACTACATCTCTCAATTCATAACTGCTAGAATGCTACGATATGTGAAAGAACATTAGATTTTGGCATTCTATATGGAAAACATAGAGAACCTCGATTCTATGGTTATACAGATTCAAATTGAGCATGATCGGTGGATGACAAGAAATCCACATTAGGCTATGTTTTCAATCCTGGCAATTGAACAGTTACATGGACTAGCAAGAAGCAACATGTTGTCTGCCTTTCTTCAGCTGAAGCAAAATATCAAGTAGCATTGGAAGGAGCATGTGAAGCAGTTTGGCCAACTACCTTGCTTGTAGATATGAAGATTCAACAAACAAACCTACACATAAGTCATTTTAGGGTTTCTATAATTAGGGTTAGTGTCATCTCATTATTATAGAGAGAACATTGTTCTCTTCATTTGAGAATACAGAAGAACCATTTTCTCTCATTCAATCCTCTCTTTGTGTTCTTGGTTCCTTTGTGCGTTCAGTTTTTGTAATAATATGTGCCAACTTCCTCTAAGTAGAAACTCCGCTTCATGGCCACGACACATTCCACTACTACCTATAATCATATATTCTTGATCAATGTAGCATTGATTCCCATGAGGTATTTAAACCGTTGAGGCACATAATCCCTTGTTTTCCACTAAAACAATGAACAATGTTGAGATTGTGCATCTCCAAGGGTTTAAATAACTACACTGATCAAGGATATATGATCAAAGGAAGTTCTTTAAAAGTAAAATGTAATAAGTAAAATAACCTTTAAGGTTTAAAGAGCTTTGAAGTTAACAAAAAAACACTAACTACCAGAATTTTTTTCTTATTATCCCCTTCCTTTCAGGAGTAAAACAATTTAAAGAGTATCGTACTTTGAAGGTTAGATGTAATAAGTAAAATTGCTTTCAAAGAGCAACAAAGGATTTTAAATCAACACAAAAGACACCAATCCAAGCTCATAATCACTTATATACACTCAACAACTCATGGTGACAGGTAGATATCTACATAGCTTTTGTCTTTTTAACCAAAATTGAACTGTTTCATGCATACTGCAGGGAACTATTTGAGATTGGTAAGGTAGTAACAGGCATTCATGTTTTTTATTTGTATTGCAATTGCGAAAAAAGGCATTCCCTAGGGATACTAAAAAGGCATTCCCTACAGCTCCCCCTCTGGATACTAACACGTAAATATTAAATTGCTATCTCCTTCCATGATCAATGCCTAGGTCTCTCATCACATCTAACTTTAAAAGGTCTGCAAGGAAGTAAAATAATAAATGGCTTTCAGTTAAAGCCTCGTCCAGAATGGCACACACCAGAAAACCCGATACAGATCTATTTCCTCAGCCAGATACTATGCTAGGACTAATTAATGGTATCCTTGCTCAAATTAGGACTCTTTCGGAAATACATTTTCTATGATGGAGACAGAGGAAAATCTTTTATTATCCTTCCCAAGAAGAATTGTCGAATTAGATTTTAGTAGCGGGTGCCTGGATAGGGTGTCCCTAGAATGGGAAGGATCTCAGTCGATTCAAGATTTAGTCTATGAAAACACTACATTTTTCTATTGTATATACCGAGAAATTATGCATTTAATGGTGACATGCCTTAAGAAAAATGGAGGTATGTTTACCTCAGGGAGACTTTGCCAAGGGGACTAAATCCAAGAAAATGAGGTCATTTGTGCTCCCACTGATGGTTTTCACTTGGTCAAAAGGAAAAGAAGAAGGTTTAGATGGGGAGGTGTAGATAGTATCTCCAAAAAATCTCAAATGAAAAGACAAGAACAAGCCCTTAAGAAGATGAAAAAATCCCCCAAGTAAAGAAGATGTGTTTTCAATGGTGACGATCTCAATTGAGAGAAAATATTGATGATAGTATAGCAAGCCCCACCCCTTGAAACCATGGAACTAGAAACCCCCTCCCTAAGGTTAACAAACAAAAGCATTGGATAAATATGAAAAAACACAAAGAACGCAACATCTCCCATAGAAAGTGGACAAATGAATTGGAATTGCCATATGAGTTATCATCTAAAAAAAGCCCAAACTAATTGTAAATCAAACTAGACATTGTCGAAACTAACCAACAAAAATATCTACATAAAAAGAGGCATAATTAAGGTTGGAAAATGTAAAATTAGTCACAGCAGATCTAATGAACAAGTAAATCAATCACAACAAATGAACATAGAAAATATGGTGTAAAACTGTGTAAAACATGCACAGTGCTCAATATCCCAATAAGGGTGAATAATTACAATACAATAATCTGACAATGTGAGTGAGCAATTCGAATTGACTAAGAAGGTCATTCGAATCACTGAATGGAGTAGCTTGACTCCAACTAGGAGTCCTCATCATCAATCAGTGGTGGTCATCAATGCACAAGAACCAGTCATTCAGGTGTCAAGCTGAGTCTAACTGAGTGTAACAAGTGTAACTGAAGTGTGTAGCACTGATATAGGGAAGGAGACTCAGTGGAGGGCGCATGGGAGGCTTAACTGAAGTCAGAACAAGTCATCTAGTCAATCTGGAGGTCCAACGGAGTGAAACAGTCAGTCGAGAGTGAAACTAGCCTCAAATCAAGGAGAATCGGAGCTAACTGAGTGTAACTGAAGTGGAACTGCAGTGGTAGGTGAAGAAGTGCACCCTTCTCTAGCAGTAGGTGAGAAGTGGGTGCCTTCCTGACTAGGAGGGATAAAAATATGAAGTAAGTGGCTCCTGGGTGCTAGAATAAGGTGGGTAAGGTGCTGGAGGCATCACATGGTGACTGGGCTGCATGCAAAATGCATGCAAACCCTAGAATTTGCATGCAAACCCTAATTGCATGCAAGGTCCTGAAAAAGATGATGTGGATATCCGAACACCCCCCCTCAAGCTAGACTATGATGTGCAAAAAATAATGTGGGGCCCTGGTAACTAAGACCAAAGGTCACCCCAATACAATAATCCAAAAAAAATGTTGAAAATAAACTAAGTGAGGAAAGAGGGAAAACCCAGTGGGAAGAAAGCCCCCCCTCAAGCTAAAGCATAATAATGGATCAATCTATCTCCACCATGATGGAACTCACCCCCAACGGTGAACGGAGGTAAGTGAACTTCTTCTCAGTGAAGCTCTTGGTGAAGATGTCTACAATTTGCTCATCAGTAGGGCAATATTGCAGAATGATGGTGCGATCATGCACCAACTGTCGAATGTAGTGCATATGAATCTCAATGTGTTTGGTCCTCTGCCACTGAACTGGATCTGTAGAGATCTTGATAGCACTTTGATTGTCACAAAAGAGGACAGTCGAAGTAGTGCCACCAAAACCAAACTTGGAAAGAATACCCTGCAACCAAACTGCCTGAATGCAGGCATTGACTGCCCCTCGATACTCTGCCTCTGCTGAAGAAAGTGCAATGGTTGCCTGCTTTTTGCTGGACCAGCAAATAGGACCATGACCAATCATGAAAACATAACCATAAGTGGACTTCCGATCAATGTTATCACCTGCCCAATCTGAATCAGTAAAACCAATGAAATCAAGCTCAGAACCTGCAGCATAATGTATGCCAAAATGTTTCGTACCTTGCACATACTGCAAGATCCGCTTGGCTACTCGCCAATGAAGCTCATGGGGCTGCTGCATATACCTTGACACGACACTCACTGCATATGAAATATCAGGCCTTGAGTGTGTCAAATAAAGTAGTGAACCAATCAACTGTCGATACATATTGCAATTTGCAAGCAGTGTAGAATCTCCCTCCTCAATACTGATTCCTGAGAGGAATGGGAATGGGGCTGCCTTACATTCAGCCATATTAAACTTCAATAACAGGTCGGAAGCATATTTTTTCTGAGATATAGTGATCCCATCAAAATTTTGAGCTATCTCCAAGCCCAAAAAGTGACTCAGCAAGCCCAAATCGCTCATGTCAAAAGCTAGATTTAAGGCAGTTTTTAGCTTGTTTATTGAAGTAAGAGTGCTACCAGTAATGAGAAGATCATCAACATAAAGTAAAATAACCAACAAATTACCTTTAACTTGTTGAAGATACACATTTGGATCAGATTTGCATCTTTGGAAATTCTGAGAAAGAAGGAAGGAGTCCATCTTTGCGTACCAAGCTCTTGGGGCCTGTTTTAACCCATACAAAGATTTATTCAATCTGCAAACTAATGATGGATCTGATGTGTAGCCTTCTATCTGCTGCATATATACCTCTTTAGCAAGATCTCCATGTAGAAATGCACTCTTCACATCCATGTGGTGCACTTCCCAGTGCTTGGATGCGGAAATTGCCAAAACAAGGCGGATGGAATCCATCTTTGCAACCGGTGCAAAGGTCTTAGTGCAGTCCACTCCTTGGACTTGGGAGAAACCTTTTGCCACCAACCTTGATTTGTATTTGCTGATAGAGCCATCAGCAGCAACTTTCGTGCGGTAGACCCATTTACACTTCACTAATTTTCTTCCAGGTGGAAGAGAAACTAGCTCCCATGTATTGTTCTTTTGAAGAGAACTGTACTCTTCATCCATGGAACTTTGCCATCTAGGATCTCGGTGGGCATGGTAGTATGTTTGGGGATCTGAACCAGTCATCAAATAAAAAATCTCAGGAAGTAATGGATCAGAAATAGAAAGAGCCATACCTGCTTTTTAAAAGTCTGCTCTTGTTTGTCTCGGATCAGTAGGATTTCCAAGGTTCGAACCAGTAGATTGAAGAGTGTTTTGGGCCCACTTTGGTAACTGAAGAGGATCATAATGGTTGGATTCCGAACCTGATATGTCATGATCATCATGTGCTGCGAAAATATCAGAAATATCAGAACTCATACCTTCATTATCGCTGCATGTATCTTCTTTTGGTGAAGGCGGTGAAACGACAGTTTATTCCTTGACTAGTTGCAATTCTTGAAGCGGTTCTTCAAATTGCACACTGCGCTCTATGAATATATTTTTAGATCTGATATCCATGAGTTTATATGCTTTTGATTCTTCCCCATATCCTATCAGTATGCACTCAATACTTTGTGGATCCAAAGCTCGTCTCTTCTTGGAAGGAATTCTAGCCCATGTAGTAGAGCCAAAAACTCTCAAATTTGACACATCCGGTTTGTGACCAAAGAATGCTTCGAAGGGAGTCATACCTTTCATGGATGAATGTGGAACACGGTTATGTATGTATGCAGCAACATTGATTGCTTCAGCTCAAAGATTTGCAGCCAAATCTTTTGATTAAATCATGCATGTAGCCATCTCTTTCAGTGACTGATTTTTCCTTTCCGCTACACCGTTCTGCTGGGGTGTGTAGGGAACTGTATGTTGGATCTGAATTCCGCTTTCGGCACAAAGTTGCAGCAACTCAGCTTTGATATATTCTCCACCATTATCAGATCTAAGAGCTTTGATCTTTCTCTCAGTGGCGGTCTCAATAGAAGCCTTAAAATCCTTGAATTTTCCAAGCACTTCTGACTTGTTTTTGAGAAAAAATACCCATGTAAAGCGGGAAAAATCATCAATAAATGTCAAAACATACCTTGAACCATTTAATGACGTATGGGGCAGCGGACCACTGATATCAGAATGTATCAGCCCCAAAACTGTAGAAGCTCTGCTAACTTTGTCGCGGTTGAATCTGTGCTCGGGGTGCTTCCCAATAATGCAACCAGTGCATATTCCCTTAGAGGAACGGAGTTGTGGAAGACCATCTACCATGGAATTGTTTGATAACAGCATAAAATACTTATAATTAATATGCCCAAATATTTCATGCCAAATCCTACTAACTTCATTACCATGTGTGCGAAGAGTAGTGGGCTTTGCAAGCGGAATAAAGTGTGAAAACTCATAGCATTTTGCAGTGTGGTTCGCCTTTCCGACTGCAACAAGTCTTCCACTTTTGATATCAGAAATTTCAACTGTATTAGGGCTAAATGTAACTTGCTCCGGTTCACCAATGTGTGTCATTTGATACACAGAAAGAAGATTTGAAGCCAAGGAAGGCACATAGAGAACATTCTGAAAGCTTCCATGATCTACATGAATCGTACTTTTTCCCTTTGAAGAAATTTTTGAGTCATATCCCAAATGGATGGGGATGGAGTTGTTTGGATCGAATGAAGAAAAATAATCAATATTTGCAGCCATATGATTCGATGCACCCGAATCTATCAAGAGAGTAGTGGGCTTCGAAACAGTTTCCATGAGTGCTTGTCCTCTTTCATGATCATCATTCCTATCCTTCTTCCTTGCACCGTCAGGAAGAGTTATGTTATTTTTTTCCAAAAGGAGGGCCATTTGATCTATAGTCTTCTTCATGCATGAACTTTCGGGATGAAAGCCACGGTTTCAATAAGTACATTTAGATTTTTCCTTACCCTCTTTACCCTTTTGCTTGAACTTCGAACTGGATGGTGCATCCGTCTATTTGCCTTTCTCTCTTTGCTTGTGAGGTTCGAATTTGGGCTTCTCCTTATTTTGCTTTCCTTTACCATTCAAAATCTTGGGTCCTTGAACGTATAGGGCTGAATATTTGGAGCTTATGGACCCCATTTGAATCAACTTATCATGCTCTTTTGTGACGGACTCAATGAAGGCATTCAAGGTAGGCATCTTCCAATTCGGGGTAGTTAGCCGACCGGAATTGAAAGTAGAGACAAATACCGAATAATCTTTACCAAGCTTGCTGAGAATGGAGAGGATCAATTGCTTATCCTCTTTGATAACTCCACTGTTCTTTAACTGCATGTTCAAGTTCTTGAATTTTGTGAAGAATTCATTAATGGTCTCGAAATTCTCAGGACTAAGGGCAATCAATTCATTCTCTAATTGAAAGGCCCTAAACTCGTCCTGCATGCCAAATAGTGTTTCAAGTTGCTCCCATATAGCTTTTGGAGTCTTCAATCCACTGAGATGGAAGTGAAGGTCTTTCGAGATGGAGAGACAAAGAAGACCATAAGCTTCATCAAGCTTGTTGTAGTGTTTGGTTCTATCTAACAAGGTGTTTGGCTCCAATTCAAGACCAAGAGTGACTCGGTAGTAACCTTTTGAACGTAATATGATCTCCATATCATCTTTCCAATCAAAATAATTGAATGGGGTGAGAATAGTCTTTGAAGAAGAGTATTCCCTTGCTAGGAGCGAGTGCACACTGATGTAGAAATGCTTGCAAGGGAAAAGTAGCGAATGCAATTGATGGAGACAATAACCTGCAAATCACAATAAAACCAAGAACAATGAGTTCGAACAATCCACCCTTTTAGAGTTGCATCACACCTGGGATTGGAGATCAAGCAATGTTGAATGGGTCCAATGTCTCAGATCCAGGATTTATGTGGAAACTCAAGCTTCTGGAGTGGTATTGGAAGTATTTTCAAGCTTTGCATCCACAGGAGCGAATGCCCTTGAGATCTTTCATGCCAAAACTTTTTGTAATTTTTGAGCAAATTCACTCAAATCCTCTTGTAGAAACACCTGTAGAAAAGAGATCTTGTCCCTGCAATGGCTCTGATACCATGTAAAAGTAGTCACAGTAGATCTATCGAACAAGTAAATCAATCACAACAGATGAACATAGAAAATATGGTGTAAAACTGTGTAAAACATGCACAGTGCTCAATATCCCAATAAGGGTGAATAATTACAATACAATAATCTGACAATGTGAGTGAGCAATTCGAATTGACTAAGAAGGTCATTCGAATCACTGAATGGAGTAGCTTGACTCCAACTAGGAGTCCTCATCATCAATCAGTGGTGGTCATCAATGCACAAGAACCAGTCATCCAGGTGTCAAGCTGAGTCTAACTGAGTGTAACAAGTGTAACTAAAGTGTGTAGCACTGATATAGGGAAGGATACTCAGTGGAGGGCGCATGGGAGGCTTAACTGAAGTTAGAACAAGTCATCTAGTCAATCTGGAGGTCCAACTGAGTGAAACAGTCAATCGGGAGTGAAACTAGCCTCAAATCAAGGAGAATCGGAGCTAACTGAGTGTAACTGAAGTGGTAGGTGAAGAAGTGCGCCCTTCTCTGGCAGTAGGTGAGAAGTGGGTGCCTTCCTGACTAGGAGGGCTAAAACTATGAAGTAAGTGGCTCCCGGGTGCTAGAATAAGGTGGGTAAGGTGCTGGAGGCATCACATGGTGACTGGGCTGCATGCAAAATGCATGCAAACCCTAAAATTTGCATGCAAACTCTAATTGCATGCAAGGTCCTGAAAAAGATGATGTGGATATCCGAACATAAAATATATTTCTACTCCTTAGCATGTAGTGTTTCCAGTCTCTTAAATAACTATCTCTCTAAGCTCTATTAATGTCTCGAATCTACTTCATCTTATCTTTGGAGGGGGCACAATGTTAAATATGAAAACCTATCTTTTTAAGGTTTGTTTAACAAGAAAAGTTGCATCATTTTCCTTTAATACAAATGACAAAAGTCACCGTGATTTGATTTTTTAATCATTCAACTACACTTATTAAGCATTGTTAACATTGCATCTCTATAACAATGATGCACCAACGAGATGCAATGTGAGTCAAAGATTGCCTCCCACTACCACCGTTCATTGTCTTTTGGGGCTGCAATGTGCCCATATCTGAAAGAAATAGGCTTTACTGCTGTTGGGTTGCCCAGACTCATCCTAGTTTTGCCCAGAATTGCTCCTTGACCAATATGCACAGGTCTGTCCTGAAACTCAGCCCAGATGAAAATTGACCATCATGCTTGCTATAGCTTACTGTCACCCGCCAAAGGTACCCATCCCTGCATTAGGGCACCCCTTGCACGAATGAAGGTAACACACATGATGGGCTCATTTTATCAACATTGATGGAGGAAAAGAGGAGAAGAATCTGATAGAGCTTGAGGAGACGAAGGGGAAAATGATGTTTCAGTTTTAAGAACTTAAAAATGATGTTTCGGGCACATTTAGGAATTAGAATTGGAACAATGCATAAGTTGAAATAGGTATTGTCAATTTTTGTTAGTTTATTTTAAGATGTGGGTTTCATACATTCATTTACTCTATGAATTGTGAGTTTTATTTGATTAAGCTGTGGGTTTCGCACATTTAGTTTACTCTATGAATTGTGAGTCTCATTTGATTAAGTTGTGGATTTAGTTTACTCGATTCATTCTATTAAAAGGTGAATTTAATTTATTTAGTTAAAGTGTGAGTCTCATCGACCAAAATAAGCTTAGTTAAGAGGCAACACCCAAAATCCAACCAAATTAAGAAAAAAAATGCAAATTAAGATTCTCATATCTCATATATTCTTCTCTTAAAAGGAATATACATGATGATTAACATATTGGGATTCCTTATCCATATTCAAATTTCCAAGGATTTCTTATTATCCTCTGGATTGCGCTGGCCTAAGCTGGCCATTTGTTTATCAAGTGTCCCCAAATTTTTGCAAGTTGTATTATGAAACTAATTCAATATCGATACATTTTGCAGGTGAGATGGATTCGAGTTCTATACTCGGACTTCGCAGCATTCACCAGGGATCAAGAATATCTAATATCGTTGCCCAAGAACAACACCTTTGATTACATCGAAGCCTTTGTGATTGTCAACAACGAAGGCCTGCTAAACAATTGGATATCCTCCTACTTCTCACCTCAAAATCCCGTGAAGGTCAGCTCTCTGGACACAAAGGGCTGGGTTCTGTATTGCTTAGAGATGACCAAAAACTACAATGAACACGACGTTGTTCATGTGATAGACGAGGTATCTAACAAATTCTCTGGAACATATTTATTTACGGAGACCCTTTAAGATCTATAGGATATAGAGTAAAATTTGTACATAAATTTTTGACCTATTTCCAATCGATTTGCATTGCAGGCAGTGGAGTCTTTGCTCAAGCCTCTGGATTTCTGTGCGCATATTACAATCTATTTTAAACACTTATTTTAAAGGGTTTTTCCAGGTTATAGTGTATTGGAGCTCCATAGTGTATTTGCTTATATACAGTAAAGTATTATCCTTGGAGATTAGGCTTAAGGAGGTAAGCCTACATCAGAAAGATGAAATATATGTATTTTTACCTGTCACTGTATTTTTAATTAAATATCCAAAACATTGACGGTACCGAACACAACAATTAATCGGAAAAAAATTGTTTTGCACCTGATGATGTCATTCTCATTCACTGGTGGTTTCTCCTCTGATTAAGCTCTGTGATGGAATGATGAACGATGGTCGAAATTCCTGGTGGTTTCTGCTTGTAGCCTGTAACATTGAAACGCTAGGTAATCGTCAGTTCCTTTCCCAAAACAAAAGACAGAAAAGTTGCGTGGAATTGGTATGCTATCGGGTAAACGCATACCTGTTCAAATCGGGGTTCAAATATGCTATCTGATACAGCGCGGCCTCGATGGGATTCTCTCCTAATATCAGACTCCAGTTCCCTCGACGGGGTCGAAGGGAGTAGCTTGCCGGAATGCAGAGACGGGGGATGGAGGGAGGGTTGCTGGATAGGGGAGATGGGAACAAGGGACTTGTGGAGGGAGCGAGGAGCGTGGAGTATGAGGTTCAAAAAAAATCTACGCCAGGTTGGTCCATGCATTCAATGCATGGATGGGACGTCGAGCGTGGTAGGAGGATACCTGGACGAGCAACGATGGCCTATGGCAGGCATGGATCCTCCAGAATCTTGTGTGGGACACCCTGAATAGAGCGTGGAAAGGGGGGTCCAATGGACCACTGAAACGAAGCAATGGGAGGAGTGCTTTGCCGGTCTGATTGCCGGAAAGGGATGATTCTGGGCGAAATCGTAGAGCCGTTAGACTACTCCTTTGCATGGCTCTTTGGCTCATAAGTTGTTGTTTTTTAAGTTGTTGAGCAACAATGACTCTTAGGACATCATGACATTTCCCAGCTGTTAGCTTGAAACCTCTCTCTAGACATGACATTTACCAGTTTTCAGTTTGATTCTCTCTAGACATGACATGACATCCATACGGTTCTGGTGAATATCTGCAATATGGCTATACGTTCCCAGCTGTTGAGCACGGAATGTCACTGTTGAATGCTCTCTTAGGACATCTTAACATTTACAGCTGTGGAGCTTGAAGTGACTTCCATGCAGGCCTCGATTTTGACATTGTACATAACGTTTTTTCATGTGAGAAGGTATTTGAAAATTGACAGTGAATACGAAACTCAGGACATAGAAATTGACCGCTTTACTGTGGGATGACAGCATCGAAGCCACCTTAAACAGTGAAATTCTGAAAGCAAGCAACTTTTGATTAGTACAAAGCCCTAGGCATTTAATGTTGTAGCTCAGTGAGCTTAGGGTCCGTTGGATCTTAACTTGAGTCAAGGTCTGGAGAGAGACTCATTCGTACTCATCAACAGCTATAGACGAACTATTTGGGCGAGCCCTAAGCATTGAGCTGTAGAGCATTTAATGCTACAGCTCAATGAGCTTAGGGTCTGTTGGATCTGAGTTGCAGCATTAAATGCTCTACAGCTCAATGCTTAGGGCTCGCCCAAATAGTTCGCTTACAAATGTTGATGAGTACGAATGAGTCTCTCTCCAGAGCTTGACTCAAGTTGCTTTTTTAGCTTTGTAGCACCAATCCCTCCCCCTTGACATGACATTTCCCAGCTGTCGATCAGTGCGAAGGAATCTACCAGGGCATGACGTTTCCCAGCTGTCGAGCGCGAAATGTCATTGATCGGGTGAAGGTTTGCGATACAGCTTCACGTTCATGTGACAAAATCTTTTGTAGAATCGGCCATCAAGTTGCATACGAATGTCACTGTTGAATGCTCTCATTCCAACAACTTCCATAAGCTGTCGAGCAGTGTCACTGTTGAATCCGGCGAATCCAATAACATCCATGCAGACCTGGATTTTGAGGTTGACGTTGTACAGAACACGTGTAAGAACGTAATTGATAGAAAATACGAAATTCAGGACGTAGAAATTGACCGCTTTAATGTGGGAATACATTAAAGCATCCCAGGCTCCAGCATCTTAAGGGTGAGCCTTATCCAACCGATAGAGTTTCATTTAAAGCGAGCCTGTCAAGTGTCATACCATCCATCTCATGAGTTATGGCCATCCATAGATTGAGAATATGACTTTTTTCCGACTTACGTACCCTCTCCAGTTTCCGGTGATCAATCCTCGAGCAGTACTTTCAACCCGACATTGCAGTGTTGCATCATTATGTTGATTGGATGGTAAAGCTGTTGTGCTCAAATTCAAATTCAAAATTTTGAAATATACATTTACCTCCAAAACAGTTTTAAAATGCCCGATTCTTGTCGTGGTACCTGTAAGCGATTTTTGGGCGCGGGGCGATTTATGCGCGGCTCGCTGAGTCGCTTGGCTCATGGGACTAGTTATTAGGTACAATCTGATGTTTTACTGTTTTTTAATGTTGTTATGTTGCTTCGTGTTTTTGTAGGTCGCCCTCTTTGCAGATAGCCATCCCTCGGTTGCAGTCTCTATGGATGGCTCTCTTTCTTACCACCCACAACCCTTAGATCACAGATCGTGGGCCTGTGGCTTGGGTTCAAAACTCGCACTGAAATCCGAAGCTTTTTAGGTCAGCAATCTTGGATGATTTCATTTTGGAAAACTAGATGATCTCTTCGATGAGCGTTGCCTCTTGGTATGTCATTAGATTTGGTTTTTGTGGCACATTGGAAAGACTGAGGTGGCACTGATCGCATTTACCTTTTTCTGAGTGAAAGTTTTTTCTACGACATTGATGTCGCAGCCTCTCTTGTGGAATTATCTCCTTTCCATGTATAGCGGGCTTACCTCCTCTCCAGGCATCGGCTTCGGCTTCTTCAGAGAAAGGTTTGGGTTGCAATTTCATGTATGTCATTTTTTTGGTTCGGTATGGTTTCTATAGTATGGCTTTTAAGATGTCAACTACGGATCCTTCTTCCATTATTTCAAATGGCTTTTAGAGAGCAGGATAAAGTGGTATAGGGGATGAAAGGGGAGCTCAATGACTATAAAGTGGGGTTCCAGACTTGCCAAGTGATTTGTGACATTCGTTCGTCCATTTTCCTTCTTCGCATTATAACCTCCGCTATGCATTGGTTATTTAATTGTACGCATTTAGATTTGGACCATGCGCTTGTCCCTATAGATATTGCAGTTGTTTGGATCCTTTGACATGGGTTCGTCCAAGAGAGGAATAGGCCTACCGTGAAGAGAATCCAGTGCCCATTTTTCGACTAGATGCTACATTATATTATAGACAGATATACTAGACATGATTCTTTTGAATGAGAGATGATAGAAATCCATTGTCCTGATCTTTCTAAACTTCCTCAAGTATCTCTGCCAACGAATGAATTTTTTTCTCATCCTTATATCTCTCTGTCTACATTTAACTCTCTCCGTCTACATTGTTAAATGTTGCTCAATTGAAATAAAGGAGGATTCAAACATAGATTCATATCACATGTAAGACGCTCCCAATACTATGGAAACAAGCCTTATTCCCTAAATAAATACGTATTAATATCACATTGCTTTTGCAAAGAAAAGGAACTGCCACCGAGCAGCGAAGAGCTTGGATAAAGAGAAAATAAGAGCGAGCATTTTTGGGGCATATCAGAGTCAACATGCACAAGCAACGGTCTTAAGTTGGGGGAAGCAATATATTAATTAAGAGGCAAGCGGATCAGGTCAAATTTTTTATGGAGGCAGTTTTTAGGCGGGAGGAATGCTTTTGCAGAATTTTTTGAATTAAAAAAAAAAATCAATAAATAATGCAACCATCTTTTTCAGATCAAATTAACAAAAGACTTGATAGAAAAAGGAAGAGCTGAAACCACTAACATAGAACCAAAACCGGAAACGAACCGAACCTAAGAGAACCATGGACAAACCGCCCCATACACAAGTCAAATATGCTTTTGCAGATCACGATGCTTTCTGAAAGATTATTAGTAGGTGGCCAATAATGCGATCTTAACTCTTCATTGATAGTGGCATAGATTAATGTAAAATTTTCTCAGGTGGCATAGATTAATGTAAAATTTTCTCAGGTTTGCAAAGTGACTAGTACTGAAATAAGTTTCCACTTAAAAAATAAGATATATAACACTTAAACTTTTACAAAAGGGTAGTTTGTCATAATGGTGTCTCAGCAATGTTATAAAATCAAGAAAACAAATGCATGTTAATGCGGTTGTTTTTGAAGTTATATTTGGTTATACTATTTTGTTTTTGAAGTTATACTCGGTTAAGTTATTTTACTATTTAAGAAATTGACCTCATGTATATCTATAATATAATATTTTAAAAATATATATTAATATTTAAAAATGTTTATCTTTTATTTTTATTGAAAATATAAATTAGAATGGACGTATAATTTATTTTATATAAAGAAAATAATTTTATATATAATTTGAAATAATAAAGTTCATATAATATTAATATAATAAAATATTAATTTAAAATATTAAATTGAGACAATTTGGTAGAAAAAGAAATTATGTTGATATACAAAAAATAAATATACAAAGTTATCATTATTTAAAAAAAACATATACTTGCTATTAATTACATAATGTAGGTTCAAAAGACAAAGCCAATCTCAAATTCAACCACAGTCTAAAGAATTGATCCAAAACAAAAGCTTATATATAAGGGTGTTCATAAAATTTAGACAAGGCATAAGCCCTAGAATGGAAGTGGCTTATTTGTTTTCCTCTTTAAACTAAAAGAGGATTGAGACTCTGTGTTTAGGAAAAGGATTTGATTCTTTGGCCCATGTGGAATGTACTTGTGAATATGGCATACATTTATTTAGAAGCCATAGCCTTTCGACAATGCTTGTTTGGTTTTACCTTCCTTTCTTTCTATTGAATTTGTGGGATGAAAGCTTCTAAAATCAATAAACAACAAATAAACAACAAATTGAGCCAATATCTTGATAGCTAAAAGACCAAATTTAGGATCCATGCTTGCATAAGAATTTATGTCAAATTCCTTCCATGAAAGGCCTACCAAAAGCACTTGAATTTTGGTTAGATAGGTCGGTTGGCATCCATAAACTAGACTTAGAACAAATGTCATTTAAATGAAAAATAAGAAAACCCACAATATGAACTAGAGATTATGTTTAATGTCGTTAAATTAATATAGTGTATACTCTATTTTTTTTCCTTTTTGGCCTTCGTACTTTTAGGTGATCAATGTTAAGTAGGATAATTTGTACATGCTAAGCCTCTTTAGTGAGGGATATAAACAACTAATAATCATTCTGCATGTGGTTGAAATTTGAAAAGTTATTTTAATAAATTAAAGAATGACATAAAATTTGGAGCCATTTTTAAGTACATAAAACATCAAATAATATATGATTTTGAGATATTCTTAAATGTGTAGGATATCTAATATCATATGATTTGTAGTTTCTTTAAAAAGTAAATATTAACTACACCATGTATATGATATATCATTTTTATGTTATTTCAAGAGTTATGGCGTTATGATTTGTGTAAGGAAGTAATTTTCAACAATAATAAAGAATAAAAAATGTAGAATATTTTTTGATAGTTAGTCTTATGAATCATATCTTTAAGAAATTAGAATTAATGGCATGCATCCATGATATCATATATTTTTTTTAAAATAGACAATAGTTTTAATATGATTTAGTTCAATTTGCTCATGAATCCATCAACATTGTTCAATATTCCTTAATTGGTTGTGTTTCTATAAACATTATTCACAATTCCACTAGCATCATTCATTGTTCTGTAAATAGTACCCATGGTTTCATCACCAAATGTTCTCAACTACACCAAATTGGTTCAAGGTTTCTTAAAAAAATGTTTCGTAGTTCCATCAACATTATTAATGGTTCCATAAATAGTGTTTATGATTCCACCAATAAAATTTCACAATTACACCAACTTTGTTCAAGGTTCTATAAACAATGATCATGGCTCCACCACCAAATGTTCACAATTCCACCAATATATCCTTCATGGTAGAAAAAGGATACTAGTTTTTCTTAGTCATTTTGTTGTGTGCATTTTAATCTGTAACCAATCACTATTGCCATTGCTCTTTTTTAGTAATGATAAATGTTGGGTGGCTATATGGAGATCTATCTCTCTTGGCGTAGAGGGACTACACCTTCCTACAAGTCAAACACATATTAGAAATTCTCCAATTGCTATAAATAAAAACAACTCAAGAATTCAAATAGAATGGTGACCACAACAATAAATATAATTGAACAAGTAGAAATTTACAACACAATCAAATAAAGAGATATCCCCACAATATTTTCTTTTATTAATCAAGGCCAAACTCTCAAACCTATTACAACAATTTTAAGAAATTACTACCATCTCTAACTTTTGCTAGATTAACATCATAACCCCCAGAAGATAAAGGAAAATAATTAAAATTAGTTAGCACATATCCTTGCCTATTAGGCCTCTCTCGCTTCCAAAAGATCCTCTTCAAATTATACCCCTGATCAAGATGTTGTTATTTAGGATTCATATTTTCATTTAGTTGTAATGGTAATATTTCCATCATCTTCCTTTAGAATTTTTGCATCTAGCCCCTATAAGAACTCCTTAATTTGATTTTAAGCTCTAGATTAGAAATTCAGATTTGTCACATGTACATTTTCTACCAATAAAATTTATCCATGTTGATCTTCACATGATTTATCCTTGAATACCTTTTCGCCAATATGTTCTAATCAATATTCTCCCTATAATTTTCCCTAGCGGATGAGAATTGGACTGAACCCTAGCTCCCTTGATGTGATTCGTGTGACCCTGCTCGGCCTTAGCCGCCACCTTCCCTGGAGGAGCACAGGCGTCTCCTCGATGCTTCCTTCCACACCTTGGTGAGATCCACTCCTCCCCCTCCTGTCCACTCTGACCCTCTAGACGCCAATTTTATCAAGTGAGCTGCGGCTCCTAAGATCCAGATCCTGTCAACAGCTTCTAAACTGAAGGCTCTGGCTCTCAACGAACGTGGTTTACTAGGGAAATTCACTGGTATATGGCCGTCCCCTAAGTCAATGGATGCTTGGATTAACAAAAACTGGATGCCATTAATTTTCAGAGGTCTGCAACACTGATTTTGTGTTAAGGACTATTTTCTTTTTCTTTTTGAGAACAAGTTAGACAAAGATCTCATCTTTCGTAGCGACCCTTACTTCATGGGTCCCCGTGGCCTCTACCTGAATCGCTGGAATCTCTCTTTGGACCCTGAGAAGGATGTTCCCTTAGCTGTCCCTGTTTGGATTTGGTTGCCACATCTCCCCCTGCACTGTTGGGATGATGACACCTTGCAATCCATTGGAAATGCACTTGGAAAATATATAGATAAAGCGGAGCCGAAAGGACCTCTCTTTGCCTGTGATAGAATCTGCATCGAGGTCGATCTGGAGAAAGGACTGCTAGCGGAAGTTAATCTGTAGATGGAAGGATGGGAACACATGTAGAAGGTTGATTATTAATAGCTACCCTTCAAATGTAAAAAATGCCATGAATATGGACACTTTGTTAAAAACTTCCCAAAGAATGCTCCAAAAAACACAGAGAAACCCCAAGAAGAAGGATGGTAAAAGGTGAAAAAGGGAAAGAAAACTATGCAATATCCACAACCCTCCAAAGGTACCCAGACCTCTTCGGACAAAGGAGCAACTCCAGAAATCCAAGAAGTCACCAACGCCAACAGCTTTCAAATCCTGCAGGTCGAAGAAGGGGAAATAGACACTCAGGAAGAAACTCCTGTTATACAAGCCAGAGAAGAAGCTTCTCCCTCCACCTCCCTTGAAACAGACTCCATTGGAGAAAACATTGGTGGAAATGTCACTCCAGGAGGAACCTGGGCAGACAAGGTCAATCATAAATATATTCCCTCATCCTCGTCTCTCGATGTTTCCTCGAACTCTATCGGGGGGGATGAACTGGTGCAACCTCCCAACACATGAGGCAGAAAATATTTAAGATACCACAGAGAACTTGAGGCTGAAAGGGAACTCGAAATGGGAAGACAAAAGAGCCTTGAATATATGAAGCTTTTGCAGAAGTCCTGTTGTTGCAGCAACATCCCCCCCAAAATTTTGTTCATATTGGGGCCCCTCCTTTATTTTTTAGAAAGACTGCTGTAAGAGGCAAATTCTCCCTTTAATGTCTTTTCAACTGAAAATCCTGCTTGGGCAACTCCAAGTCTTCCTTCCTCTAAGAGTAAAATTCATGAAGTCTTCCTGGAAATCACGGAACGATTTTATAAAGCCCCCGCAGTTGCGGAAGTATTCGAGGTTCCCTCCCGAAACGGTGGAAGCCTTTTGTTTAAACTTCTCGAAAAGAACTTAGAAACTTTCCCCCAAAAAAATCACGGAACGATTTAAGAAAGCCTCTCGAGTTGCGGAAGTACTCAACTTTCCCTCTCGAAACGGCGGGAACCGTTAGCATAAGCGCCCGAAAAGACTTAGAATTTTTCTACTGCGGTTGCGGGAATTATTTGGGAAAGCCTCCCGAAAATGGCGGAGCCTTTCGAGCTATCCTCCCGCAGTTGCGGAAGCCACTCGCACAAGTCTCCCGAAAAAACTTAGAAAATTTATTGAAAGGTTGGGGGAGCTATTGGCAAATTCCTTCCGAAACGGCGGAAGAATTCAAGAAAGCTTCCCGAAACGCGGGAGCCATTCGCCAACTTTCCCCGGGGCCGCCGAGTGACTTATTCTTTTTCTAAAAATTCGTTAAGTCTCGAAGTTGTGGAACCTATTCGTCAAAGCCTTCCGCAATTGCGGAAGCCTTCGCGTTATCCTCCCGAAACCCCGCCGAAAGACTTATTGCGGAACCATTCTCTAATCCGTCTCGAAACAGCGGAGCCATTCACCAATCCATTTCGAGGAAGCCAATCGCGAAAGCTTTCCGCAACTGCGGGAGCACTCTCGAAGCCCGGCCGAGACTTAGAAAATTTCTCAAGTTTGCGGGAGCCTTTTACGGAAGCATTCGCAGAAGCCTTCCGAAACTGCGGAAGCTATTCGCGAAAGCCTTCCACAATTTCGGAAGCTTTCACGTTATCATCCCGAAAACCCGCCAAAGAACTTAGACGTCCATGTTCATTTTTTGCAGGAGCCTTTCGCCAATTCCTTCCGAAACGACGGAAACCTTCGCGGAATGGTGCCGCAATTGCTGAAGCGATCAACATATCTTCGTTAAAATTGCGGAAAGATTCACCAATCTCTCCCGAAACGTCGAAGGAGTTCAGCATAACGTTCCGCAATGGCAGGTGAAATTCACGAGTTCATCCCGCGGGTGGCGATCGTGCACGTGTATCGAGATCACTTGACGTGACCGCGGCGTACAAATATTTAAAGCCCGTTTTAAATGCGCCACCCACCACATTTAAACCCCGCACGTGCCCAATTCGTTTAAATAAACGGTGGGGTTTGGGCCAAACACATTGTGATTTTTTGATTAACCAACGCCGTAGGATGCCGCACCAGTCTGTTCCAGCTCAGCTCATCCACGTCCGCATCCACCTCATTTGGCCACCTCATCGTTGTCAGGTAGGTTTCTAACCGTTAATTTGTTTCATCTACGCGTCAGATTACCTTTGGGTTGTTCTTTTTGTTTCGTCTAGGTTGAAGCTGATAGGTATTGGTCACACACGTCGTTAATTTTGCGTTTAAATTCGTCGAGCCCCGTTAATCTCTCACAGAGTGACCACCGGACTATTCACCAGCCGCATCCCAGGGGTCTCCACCTCGTTCAAATTCTGAACCTGCCATAAGAGCACCTCGTCAACTATTATAAATAACGATAGTGGTCCGGCTGAAAAACCTCGCCTGTTCATCAACGCGGAGAGCCATCCCTAACTTCGTCTTAAGTTTACCTCAATCCGAGCTCACCCGCCGAAGCCCCGTAGTTTCTCAATTCTTCCAAAGCCATAGCTGCTCGAGTTTGTTTCAAGCATCGTCACCCTCCTTTAAGATCCAAAGCCGACCACGCAACTTCTCATAAATCTTAGTAATAGCGGCAATGGCCGGATGAGATCCCTCGTTGTTTGGTGATTGTGTTCCGGCCCCTGTTTTCGTCACAATATTTATCCCAACCTAATCTACCCCGCTATTAGCCATTTAAACCGCAACCATGGAAGATACCATCTCTCCTAGAGCTAGACCGAGAACAGGTTGTTGCCTCGACATATACTTACCCTTTCGGGAACTTTCTAAGCTGTGTCCCCTTAAGATAGCCAAATATCAGAACTATGTTTCCTGTTGGAATGGTGTATTTTGCTTCCCAGCATACAGCTTCACATTTTATTTATCTCATTGACATGTTAAAATGGTGATGCTCTTTGTTAAAATCTCATAGTATGTTGCACATTTTTATAATGATTTGTATTTGGTTGCTAACAGGGATAAGTCAAAATGCCAAAAGGTGGTAGGAAGAAGGCTAAAATGATAGAAAAACAGCCTACACCACTTAGAACTGAGACCACACTCCAGGATACTAGGTGCACCACTGGTATTCCTCCAGAAATCCGCTGGGGTGACATCTACAGGATGATCCGGGATCAAGATATCCCGGATATGTTGCTAGAAGAAGGACAGATCTATCTCAACATCAGGACCTCAGGCATAGCTAGAGTTGCTACCCGCCCTGAACTATTCCCATGTTCTGAAGTAATAGGGTGGATACTCCAACATACCGATACAGAAACAAGAGTAATTCATGACAGCGGGAAGATAGCCATTGCCTCATTTCACCCAACATACCTGGCCGCGGCCTACAAATTTCCCCGCACCCAGCAAGCTCTGACTGATGAATGGTTGAGCCAGATGAATAACATTGAAATGGCCAAAAAACTACTGGTCGTAGGAAAGCATTTAAGAAAGAAAGGTAACGACGAATATGACGTCCAGAATTTAAGACCTCCTTTCCGGTTGATCGCCTTGATGTTGTGCAGAATCTTCGGCATGCCTGATGGCACCGTGTATAAGATTCAGTGGGTTCCCATCATCCACTTCGTGGAATTTAAAGGAACTGTGTTTGACTGGGCCACTCTCCTGTCAGACAGTTTGGCCTCAATGGTAGTTGCTGCAAGAGAAGGATTGGCCTTAAAGAAGGCAGAATTCTACATGTCCTCATATCTTATTGATTGTGTTTTGGCCAAGTTATCTTTTCCCAAATTAGGCTGCACATGGGATAAGGCTACCACCCCGGTTTATACCGCTTTCAGGATGTTGTGGGCTCAGAATTACAAACCCAGCTATAAGCTCATCTGTGAGGGGTTCATCATGCCCCTATATGAGTAGATATTTAAGGAGGAGCCCAACTGCCTGTCGGAGAATGCTGTGGAAGTCCTTGAAAATTACGGTGATTTTTATTTTTCAGAGCAAGGCACCTACCTCAGAATGTTTGGAGGGACTAAAGCTCCATATATTTTGCCTTGGTATGCCACCGACTATGTGGTCCTTAAAGAGGCAGTAAGACAAATTTTTCTGGATGGAATTGGAGCAGTACTGAACAAACAACATAAGGCTTCTTTTCCCCCTCTACCTTTCTGCATAGGGGCTTACAAATTCTCAGGGGTTGCCTCAGCCGAGGAGTTTGTTCAGGAGCTAAAAGCCTTGCACTTCGGCGAGGTAATATTCCATAGGAATGACAGGAAGGGAAAAGTTGCTGAGCATTGTAGAGAAATTTATGCTCATTTTGAGTACGCTCACTATCATGATGCCGAGGAAGAGGCATTCAGAGGCATCAGCAACATGGCTGAGCTGCGGGTCTGTTGCCAAGGCAGTGGAGCAAGTTCTAGCTCTACCAGTACCCAGAAAACCAGCCAGCAGAAGGAGAAAGAAGCTGATGATGCCCGAGCCCAAGAAGAACAAAGGTTAAGAGAGGAAGCAAGGGCACAGCAGGAAGTTGAGGAAGCGAGGTTGCTGCAAGAGGCTGAAGTTGCTAGATTGCAGCAAGAAGCAGAAAGTGAGAAGCAACAGAAAGAGACTGAGGAAGCCCAGCAGCGGAAAGAGGCTGAAGATGAAAGGCAGCAGAAAGAAAATGAAGATCAGCCACAAGTTGAAGAAGAAGAGAAAGGGCAACGAGCTGAGGTAGAGCGGAAAGCAGAAGAAGAGCTTAAAGCAGGTGAAGATGCCCAGGCAGGTGGCTCCGGTGCACAGGACATGGAAATAGACGTACCTCAAGCAGGTGGCTCCGGCACTCAAAATGTAGAGGCAGATGCAGCACAGGCAGGTGGCTCTAGTACCCAAAATGTGGGAACAGATCCAGCTCAGATAGTCCAGACCCCACCAGCTAAAGTAGAAATAGACATTATAGACCTCCCAATTGTCCCGTACACTCCATCAGAAGAACATACGGTGTCCAGGTGGGATGAATTTGTCTATGATAAGAAAAGGAAAGCAATGGTCCTTAAATCGGAAGAGAGGATCAAAAGACTCTTCCAAGAGGATATCATTACCCACCGGGAGATCACTGTAATGCGGAATACAAATAAGGATCCCTTAGCTATGGCATCTGTAGTTGTAGAGACAGCAAAAGCATCACTGGACAATGTAGGTGATATAGTTAGAGAAAATGAATTGACCAAGAGGAGAGGTCGTATGCTACAACATACTGTGGCTAATGAGCACGCCTACAGGGATCTTGTGGTGAACAAGTATAATCGCCTGTCTGTCGAGCATAAAGAGCTATCAGACAAGTATAACTAGCTGGAGGAAGAAAAGGAACAACTATCAGTCTTGATGATGATTGTGGAAGCAGAAAAGAACGATGCAGGAGCCAGAGTGTCCCAGCTAGAAGCAAACAAGCTGGCATTAGCTGAGCAATTAGAGCAAGCTGAGAGTAGAACGATGGACCTGTCTCCCTTCCATGAGCTGTCCTGCAGCATCCTGAATCAAATATATGACACTCAGGAGCTAATCATGGATGAAGTTTGCAAGCTCAAGGCCATGGTGGTCAGATTAAAAGAGATTAATGTAGAGGCCCATAGGCTTAAAGCTAAGCACACTCGGGTTAAGGAAAATATCCTGAGCCAGATAGAATGGCGAAAAGGAAAGGTGGATTTCCCCACACATCTCCCATTCAAGTTTGTGGAGGGTTTTAATGAAGACATAGCCCTTTTGGACTTCTGCAGAAACTGTGGCAGTAAGCTAATGGCCAGTGTACAAGGGACAATTGATAGGATCAACGGTCTGTATCAAAGAATCCAGGGAGTGCATGACAGGTGCAAATTGAGTTTCCCACAATCCCTCGATGATTTCCCGGGTGAAGAACAACGCTTGGCTGAACTGAAGGAAGAACTAGGCATCCAAACTGAATATGTGAAGAAAATTGATGTCCTAGCAATTGATGACCTCCAACATTATATTGGAATGTCATCAATCCACAGCCATTTTATTAAAGAAGTGCATCAAGTTGCAGTGACAGAAATTCAAGGCATTGGAGCAGAGCTTAGAAAAAATGTGACTTCTCAGAAAATCTTGCTCCCTGCTTCCGCAAATGTAGTCATAAGGGACACTGGTGTGTGGTATAGCTACATTGCAGAAGAGGAGAAGAAGGCAGAAGTAGCAGCTGTGACAGCAAATCCAGACTCTTCTCTCCCAGCAGCAATAGCTGTGGCAGCTAGCTCGATCTCCTGTTTCCCAGTAGTGACAGAAACTCTAGTTGGCTCGATTTCTTCTTCCCAGGCAGCAGCAGCAGCAACAGTGGGTTCGAGTGCCTCTCCTAAGGCAGCAGCAGCAGCAACAGTTGGGTCGAGTGCTTCTCTTCCAACTAAAGCACACGCACAAGAGTGAAAGCGCTGATTTAGAGCGTTAATTCTGATATTTTGTATTTTGGGCTTTTCATATGTGTAAAACGTGGAAGCTATGGGACAGCTGTCCCTATTTTCTTTTAAAATAATTTTTGTAAAGAGAAAAGGAGTCACATTTTTGTCTGTTATAGAAGAAAATTTCTGTAGATGACAAGTGTAAAAGGCTAGGTGGCAGCCCAAAGGGCAATTTTGTAATTATAAATAGAAGTTAGGAAGGAATGAAGAGGACTTTTGGCAGGGAATTATTTTCAGACCTGTACGAGCTTTCTTGTATATGTTCTAAGAAAATAAAATCTTCTAATAAAAGCCTGGAGATGGATGTTTTGCATGGGAATGAAGAATGGATGTATATTGGATTATTCTGGTGACTTCTATACTTTAATGTGAGATCTTTCTTGCTGTCTGAATTATTTCTTTGTAATTAATGATTTTACTCCTTTCCGTGCAAACGAATTCTCTGTTTCATGAGTAATGAATGTGTTTCATATTAAATTAGAAGCTATCTTCTGATATCTCTCATCTTTACTGTAGCTTTATCTGTAAGATTTAATGGCAATTTGTTCTTTCTTTAAGATATCTCCTACAGCTCATTGCTCATGCTTTTAATTCACTCCTTGCAGGGATAGTTAGATTTATTTTAGTCTTAAACTTAGATCTGTTTTCCCAGTCTTGCATTTAGATTAAACTTAGACTAGGCACTTGCATGTCATTATAAAACATAAAATTCAAAAGAAAGGTGGATCGGGCCATAACCGGTATAATTGGAATAAAACTCCAAACCCACGGTTGCCGGAACCGCTAACCGGACGGATTCCCTAT
Organism: Larix kaempferi; assembly: GCA_027924585.1. Classification (NCBI taxonomy): domain Eukaryota; kingdom Viridiplantae; phylum Streptophyta; class Pinopsida; order Pinales; family Pinaceae; genus Larix; species Larix kaempferi. Next base: position 4,133,078 of record BSBM01000531.1, on the reverse strand, counting down.
ACCAAACGGTAGATAATCTAATTAGGATAATCTATCGGGGAGAATCCCTTTCTGATTGATGCTACGATTTCCGAGGCATCAACAAGTCCAAACCCCAAAGTGGATTAAAAGACGGTAAGTCTCGAGTAGGACCTCCCCCTGCCAAGAAGTAATGCTTTCCATCTCTTGGAACTGCAGGGGTCTCGGAGGTTCAAACAAAGTTGAAGCAATGAAAAACTTGTTAAAAACTGGAAAACCGGATCTCGTGCTACTCCAAGAGACCAAGATGCAGAATGTTGAGGTCATGGAACTCTTGCGTTCAATTTGGAAAGATAGCAAGGGCATAGCCATTAGTGCCTGTGGAGCCTCAGGAGGAATAGCAACCCTTGTCTCCAAATTTTTTTCTATCCTCTCCTCCATGGAGAGTAACCATTGGCTGCTCACATAAATAAGAGCCAATGATAGCAACACTTCGTTCTTTGTCTGCAATGTCTACGGGCCCATCCATCACAGGGACAAAATCATGTTTTTGGGAAGAACTTAGCAACTTCAAGGAGAGCTTACACGATGAAAAGCTCATCATAGCTGGTGACTTTAACGTTACCAAATCTCAGCAGGAGAAGCGCGGGGGGAATCCAGTCTGTGACCCTTTTGGGGAGAAACTTGAAGACCTCATCAACGACCTGGATCTGATCGATAGTCCCGTAAAAAATGCAAATTTTACCTGGAGCAACAAGAGATGTGGAGTAGGACATATTGCAGCCCGGCTTGATCGATTCCTGGTAAGTTATTCTTATTTGAACCTTGATCTTATTGTCAACTCTTATGCCATTCCTTGTGCCTCCTCCAACCACAAACCAATTGCCCTCTCCATCTCCCCCCTGTCAACCTTTAACCGATTCCCTTCCGGTTCAACCCTCTATGGATCCAAGCTCCAGGTTTCCTTGATATTGTAAATCTTGCTTGGAACACTAGTTTCTCCGGCTCTCCTAGCTACATCTTCGAATCCAAGCTCAGAACTGTGAAACTCGCCCTTAAAAGTTGGGCCAAAACCTCCATCAAGAACCCCTGCACTACCAAGCGTTCCCTTCAGTCAAAACTTGTCGATTTGCAAATAGTGATGGAGATAAAAGAGATAACACCAGACTATATCAATCAGGAAAAAAATCTAAATTAGGAGATCCTCATATCTGCAAAGCAGGAAGAGGAACTATGGAGACTTAAATCCAGACAGCTCTGGCTCAAAGGGGGAGATAGCAATACAAAGTACTTCCAAAACCAAGCTAAATCCCAACAAAGCAAGAATACAATTAGAGATCTAAAGAATAACAATGGTGAAAGGATCAGTGGCCAAGAGGATCTGAAAACTCATGCTTTTAATCACTTTAGAGATCTTTTCATAGACAGTGTAGAAGCCAGCCCGGAAGCACAAGCCGAACTCCTAGATGGAATCCCATGTCTCGTCTCAGATAGGGACAGCAGGGATCTTGCCAAGCCCATCTTGGAACACGAAATATTAAACGCAATTTGGTCCTTGCAAGTTGAAAAAGCACCAGGACTTTATGGCTTTTCCATCAAGTTTTATCAGGCCGCCTGGGAGATCATCAAGGATGACCTTAAAAGTATGTTGAATTGGAACAGGAAGAAGGAAAAAATTGGAGCAACAACCAACTCCTCCTTTCTTGCCCTCATCCCCAAAGAGAAATCCCCCTCTTCTTTGAACCGCTTCAGGCCCATGTCCCTTTGCAACACCTCTTACAAAATCCTCTCCAAAATACTAGCCACTAGAATGAAAAAGATCACGGGAAAAGTCATCTTGGACATCCAAGGGGGATTCATTGTTGGGCGAAATTTTTTGGATAACATCATTATTGTTCAAGAAGCCATACACTCCAGCATGGAAAGAAAACATCAAGGAATGGCCATCAAGCTTGACATGGCAAACGCTTTTGACAGAGTCAATCACAACTTTTTGTTTGCCATAATGGAAAAGTTCGGCTTATCAGAAATATTTGTGCGATGGATTAAAGCCTGTATCAATTCTCCCTGGATCGCTCCCCTTGTCAATGGCATACCTTCTAATTTTTTCCCAGCCACCAGAGGCCTTTGTCAAGGATGCCCCCTGTCCCCTTACCTTTACCTCCTTGTTGCCGAATCCCTTAGCAGGAAACTCCACTCCTTGCAAGATTTTGGGGATCTCAAAGGTATCAAAGTTGTCAGAGGAATCAGACCTGTCAACCACTCTCAATTTGTTGATGACACTATTTTCCTTGGAGGTGCCTCAACCATCACTGCTGCTAAATTCAACCTTTCCCTCTCGTCCTTCCTCATGGAATCTGATGGAAAAGTGAACTACAACAAATCCAAGATCTACAGCTGGAATTGCCCTCCTACGACCCTTGCAAGAATCTCCAGGATACTTGGGTTTGAAGGAATTGGATATTGGAACTCTTTCAACTACCTTGGTGTCCCTATCCTCAAAGGGAAAAAAAGGCAGCTGATTGGCACAGAATCATTGCCAAATTTAAAAACAAAATCAGTTCTTGGGGGTCTCGATGGTTGAACCCGGCTGGCAAGTTGGTCCTCATCAAATCGATCCTCTCTGCCTACCCATTTTATTCTTGCTCCATCTCCCTTGCTCCTAAATCTATAATGATGGAAATCGCAAAAACTCTAAGGAACTTTCTCTAGCAGGGTGGAAAAACAAATGGGGCAAAAAAATTCCACCTAATCAACTGGGACACGGTTTGCAGACCAAAAGAATATGGTGGAACTGGGATTAAAGACCCTACTTCAATGAATCTTGCTCTTGGGGCCAAAATCCTTTGGAGGATTATCACAGGAAAGAAAGCTTGGTGGAAAAATATTTTCTACAAAAAATATATGCATGGAAGTAGAAACATATGTATTGAGAGTATCGATCAGGATAGGAAAGGAACAACCATATGGAATCTCTGTAAGAAAGCTAGCTTCATTATACAAAGCAACCTCTCTTGGACCCCTGGCAACAGAAAACAAATCAAAATATGGAAGGATAAGTTCTGCGACCATCCCCCTGTCAACTCCCTTCCTTCCCTTCAAGACTTAAAAGGCTTGATGGAGCAAGCAAACATTCATACACTGTTTGATCTCTCATCGTGGTCTCCACATGGTAAATGGCTGGGATGGATCAAGCCAAATCTCCCAGAGCATATTCAGCACGATTACTCAGATCTTCTCTCCAGGTTTCATGGTGCAATTCCTATTCATCTATCCATTAAAGACAAGCGCAGATGGGGGGAAGGATGAGTGTACACTATCAAGGAAGGTTACAACTACTTAGACGAACTCAAGAACCACAACAACAAAGACACCAAATGGTCGCAAATCTAGGACAGAGATGGGATTCCTAAAGTGAATGTCTTCACTTGGATTCTGGCTCATAGAAAAATTCTCATAGCAGAAAATCTCAGGAGAAGAGGGACCGAAGGTTCGGCAAGATGCATCCTTTGCAAAAACGTCGAGGAAACAATTGACCATCTTTTCCTTGATTGCAAATTCTCCCAAGAAGTTTGGAACAGAGCATTCCATAATATCCAACCAAATCTAATTTTACCCACCGACTGGAAAGACCTTTTCACCTCTTGGCATCATTATTACCCCAATTCCTTTTACAAAAAGCCGGATCTAAAAAGGGCTTGGCTAGCCTTCCCAAAATTTCTTTGCTGGAAGCTTTGGACAGCTAGAAACCATGAAATTTTTGAGGGCACCAAAACCACCCCCAACAAGATTGTCACTTCCGCTAAAGCTCTTTGGACCGAGGCTCTCACCACCAGAGGTATGAAAAATCTCTACAAAGAATCCTTAACAATTGAAGAAAGAACTTGGGTTGCTGATCTCTTAAACCCCCCCTCCCCTCCTCCCATCCTCCCTTCATACAAGCTAAAAACGAAGGATTGGCACATCAAAATGCATGCTAAGGATCTTCAATCCTGGACTAGGATTCTAGGAAGCCACATTCTCTTTTTCGACGGATCCTCCAAAGGCAAACCAGGGTTGGAAGGTGTTGGGGGGGGGGGGGTCCTCATAGACCCCGACGGAAACAAAATGAACGATATTTCCTGGGGAATTGGTAGGCGAATGAACAATGAAGCTGAGTGGCTCGCCTTAATTAAAGGTATGGAAATTGCCAGGAAGGAAGAAGTACAAAGTTTGAAAGTCTTTGGTGACTCCATGATTGTGATTCGGGAAGCCAGGGCAATTGCAAAACACCGTCGGAAGCCTGCTACAAACCTTCATCAACACTTCAATATTCTCGTCAAAGACTCTCACTCCATCTCTCTCTTGCATATTCTCCGGCACAACAACCATAATGCTGATGCCATGGCCAACACTGGAGCAAGGTTGAACTATGGAAATGTGATCATTAAAGATCAGGTTTATGAGAACATTTGGGTTCCCTAACTTACCCTTGCACCTTTGGACTCCTCCTCCTTCTATGCTCCACCCCTATCCTCTTAAACTCCTCCTAATGAACTTCCAAACCCATAATCTCTACCCCCTCAACCTCAATTCTCTTCGCATTAACTCCCAAATCCCCATCGGATCCCTAAGCAATCCCCTCATGTCTTCTCACTAGAATTGGCGGCCATTCCTTGTTCATTACACCTGGCTCGCATGCGCGAACTTATGGAGGACGAGAACCAAGGCGCCCAAACGCTATTTGAGGCCTGAAGGTGGCACTCTTTCAGCACCGCCCGTCCCTCTGCTTCGTGAACCTTCGGTCTGTAATTTCATCCTGCAAACTCCTGGGGAAGGTGGCGTGCATTCCTTCCCTCCTGTATCCTCGACCATTGACTCCCTTGGTCTGCACTTCTTGCACTGTCTTCCTGTAAGATTCTGGTTTTCAAAGACGATCATGGAATACGGAAAACATTTCCCTCTTGCTTTGAAATGTCGCAAGTTTCGCAATCACGTTCAAGGGCACACTGGGGGGGCTAATTCTAAGAGATATATCTATGATCTATTTCAAGGCAATGTTAATGGTGGCTTGGAGCTCAGTCGAGGTGGTTCGTCTAAGAAAACTTTCCACAATCTGCTGGTCGCTGACGAGGTTGACAATAGTAGAAGATGGGTTCCCCTAGAACCCAGTATGGGACAAGGTATTAGAGGCTCTGGATTTTAGACTGGATTTGGCTTTGACGCAGGTCACATTACCCCTGGGATTCATGCTGCATAGTTTGATACGGGACATGGAGCTCTCCTGCAACACTTTCGTGGCAGCCTGGTGGAGCAGGCAAGCAGTAAAACTTGGCAAAAAATGGTGGTTGATAACAACGACTTGATGATGGAATCCCCCCGCGACCAAAGCATCCCTGCTTCTAATTTTTTTTCACAAGTGATGGACCTGGAGGCTCAAGTTCACTGGCTCAGAGGAGACCTCAATGAAATGAAAAAAGAAATCTCCCATCTGGCCACCTTCGTCCAAATTTCCAACACTGAAGTTCGTAACAGCACTAGTAAGCCCAAGGATCATTTCAAAAAATTAATTGGTAAATTTGACTCGCTTTACAGTTGTCTTAGTATCGTGGAATCCAAGGTTGACTGCGTCCGAACCAACAAAGGAAACAACCCTTCAATCATTCTGAATATTGATGACGAGAACGTTGGAACCACCACTGGAAGCAAAGAAAATAACTCTCGTTCTCACCATGTCAATTGAGGCACTCTATTCCACTCTTTTTGTATCATGGCAACCATCTATGGCTCCTCTTTTCTAGCATTAAGTTATATTTTTCTTCTGCTGTTTTGTTGTAGGACAGTTTATTAAATATTACAGTTGTAACAGGATTAATGCCTTTTTTGAAAAGCAAAGACTGGTCAGAAAGGAGCAAGAACTTTCAGCTTCTATTTTGTGGGAACAGTCTCCCCAATTCTATGTAATCTGCTCTCTCTTTTAATACAAAGCTCTTCACCCATTTGTGTTAAAAAACAATTATTCTCCCTATCTTCAGTTACATCTAATTTGATGCTATTTATTCATTTCCTCTTATCATTTCTTTTTTTTCTTATTACAATCATTCTTCCTTTATTAAACATAAGTACTTATCAAAATCATAAAGTAAGTGTATGTCACATACCCAAATTTTGAACATTATATGTTGTCAGAAAAACATTATGTTTTATTTTATTGTAAAGTTTTTTGTTATTGACCAAGTGGGGTCAAGGATGACTGTAATTAATTACTCTGAATATTTTATTATTAATAAATAAAAGAGGAGACAAATATCCAAAGGAGACTGTTGAATGAGTGTTCACTGACCCACTAGGAGGAATGGACTGGGGTGGAGAGCAAACTGACACTTGGCAGCATCCTCAACTCACTTCTAACTGTTGCCGTGGGAAAATTCCCTATTTTTATGGTCATGTTCCCCAAGAAAGTGGAACTAAGCAGGTGGCTCATTTACTAAAAACAACTGACCAAAAGACCTAGGCATGCTTATCTACCCATCTAATTCAGCAGGAGGTTGGTCATTCTTACCTTGTGATAATTTCTGAATTGGAAAGACAAGAGAGCACAAGAGATTCGATGAGGGGAAGGTTAGGAGTGATTGAGTGAACTAAGATTTCATTCTAAACTAGTGCAGCCACATTGCTAAGTTCAATATTGCTAAAAGCAGAAGTACTACTCTCAAGTGCTACTGCTGAGTTGCAAAGGAATTTATTCCATTTCTCCACTCAGCATCTTCGTCCTGGTGGTTCAGTGAATAGGCTCGGGGGTCATAAGGCAAGTAACCTTGCCTGTCTTCAGGAAAAGGTTGGGTGGAACGAGATCCTTTGGATGTTTGTCTCATCTACAATTACCAGGTTCAAATTGTGTTAACTTATTTACTTTATGATCTGAATGTTATTATGTTATCAATTTTTATTTACCTCCTAGATATCTTTTGGACTGTTAGTAAGTTTTTATTTACTGTATATTTATCTACTTTGAAAATCCGTATATCTTTTAGGGTAAAAGGCTAAATGGATAGTTAAAGTTAAATTATTGAATGATAGAATAAAAATGCTTCCCTGTATTTTTCCACACACTATTTTAAGTGTCGTACTCTAGTACATGGAAGATAAATTTAAAATAGATTTAAATATGGATGCACTGTAGATAGATTCGAATGATAGGTTGTATTTCTGCATATAGATTAACATCAGAACTATTTGCTTTCTTTATATCTGAGTAAGCTTCTATAATGCAGGATTTATATCTATATAATCCAACTTTATAAACAGTATAAAATAGAACAGAGTTCTTGAATATTTTATAAACAATTTTATACACAATAAGTAATCCTTTAATCTTCATGCTCTCATAAAGATATCTAAATTAGGAATTTTAAACTAAAGCATTGCTTTTATCAGAATCAAAATACCTTAAATGAACATAGAGAATTAATGTAAAAACAACTCATTTTTAAATAGTAGCATTATACAAAACAATATCGATTTTATTCCTTAAAACATTACAGAGAATAATTTAAGTATAAACAATGATTTTGCAAAACCCTAAAATATCAAAACACATAGTACAGGTTTTCATAAACAAAACGAAGTTGTAATTATTGCAAGAAGGTGGATAGTAGTCAAGCATCTAATTACTTCAATGCATATTCTTGTATTAAGTAATATTGCTTTTACAAATTTAAATATTAAACAACCAAAACAATAGTTTTACTAAGCTTTTAGTCTATGGACTTTCCAGGGTCAAAAAACCCTGTACACACTTCTTTCCTTGTTAAGACTATAACAACGATACTTCTTTTTCAAAATAAGATTTTAATACACAAGACTAGGGTTCAAAAATCCTCAGCATAATCTCTTCTTTTAAAAACACTGTAATCATTTATGGTAGGGTGTTAAACCCAGCCTTACGGCTTTTTGATGCAAACAACATTTAAAAACTAAGACATTGTATTGTTTCACAAACAGTAACATAAATAATAGGCTCTACAAAATAATAAAGATTGCCGAGAGCATTCACTCTTTTGTTGTAATCCTAAACTTCTTAAAAATCATGCAAAAACTATTTTTACGAAAGAAGTCAGTGCAAGACAAGGTCGAGGGTTCAACCCTCCTTGCATTAAACAATCTTAAACTAGAATTGGGTTTCAAACCCTAATCACCAAGAACTTATTGCAAAACAACTCCTTGCATTTTTTTTTAATTGCCGAAAAGTATTTCTTGACAATGGATCAGACTCCTTGTAATCCAAACAAGGGTGAATCCAAGAATGTGGTTCACCATTTTTGGTGGATCACAAGGTGAAAAATCGTTTTTCAGACCCTCGATCGAGCTAATTTCAAGCCCTCAATCGAGGTTTTATATGCTCGATCAAGGGTTTAAAAATACCTCGATCGAGAGATTTAACATACCTCGATCGAGGATGTGTTAAACCCTCAATCGAGGGTCTAACGAAACCCTCGATCGAGGGTTTCGTTAGACCCTCGATTGAGGGTTTGTTCGATCCGTCAGAAAAAAAACAAAATAGGGTCCAGGTGGTTGTACGGTGGGTTGACAGACCCTCGATCGAGGGTTTGCTCAATCGTGGGAATGCAATAGAGAAAAAAAACAAAACAGGGCCCGGACGACCCTGTTTTTGTGTAGTGCAGTGACAGAGACGGAGACAGATCGACCGGAGACCTCGACCGAGCACCTGCCGGATGCCACCTCTCCCACATTGACGCCACCTCCCGATAGCAACGCCATCATGTCATCTATTCCACCAGGTGGGTGGAAATCTCCCATTTGTTTTGTAATTTAAAAAAAAAAATATTTCATATTTTATGTATAAATTTGTGTTTTTTTTATCAAATCTAGGTTTAATTTGGTTTTCTAGAAATGGATAAGATGTAGGCATTGAAACTAAACCTCCATTGAAACCAAATTTATCGAAAAAAAAAAACCATTTGATTTAACTAAAACAAAAACCTATTTGAAACCAAAACAAAAACCCATTTGAAACCAAAACAAAAACCAAATTTGAAATAGATTTAGGGTTTTACATATTTGTCAGTTATTTATTTAAATTATTTAATTTATTTTGTTTTTATATCAACCGGTAGCATTTCACCCCATAAATGCTACCGGTTTTATTTTAAAATGTGATTTTACAAGCATAAATGTTGCCAATTTTTTTTCAATCCTCCGAGAACGCTAAGAGGATTGAAAAAAAAAGCCATTTGAACCTAAAATAGAAAACCATTTCAAAACAAAAACAAAAAACTATTTTAAATTTGAAATACTTTTAGGATTTTAAATTTAATTTGCATTTATTTGTTTTAAAATTATTTGGTATGTGAATTTGCAAGCAGAAATGCTGCCAATTTTTTTTCAATCCTCTGAGAACTCCAAAAAGATTGAAAAAAAATCATATATAAATATAAATATTATAATATAAAAAATTAAAAAATGAATATTAATAATATATAATCATATATTATTTATTAATTTTTATTTAATTTATTTAAAAAAAAATAATATTTAATATTAATAATATAATATAAAAAATTAAAAAATGAATATTAATAATATATAATAATATATTATTAATCATAACCATAACCATAACTAACTTGCCAAATTGTCCTAAATAGGATCCCCTCTCAGGCCATGAAAAGTATGTCCACAATGTGAGCATCAATGAAGATAAATTGGCCTGGAACCATAATGGATAGCTTGGAAAAATTCCCAACATCAGGTGGCCTAACGTCATTAGATGATGTCTCTGAATGATATAAGCCACTACAAATGCATTTTGCTGGACTAGACTACATGTGTTTGGATTAGATTTTTCCACCATCTTTGTGGAATACAAACTACAATTCAACAATAAAAACACCTTTGAATCATCTAATCGTTTCCACCATTGAATCCCTTGACCTACGCCTTAGACCATTCTTTGTATTTCAAATCATTGCATGACACATGCGTAAGGGTATATGATTGACTCATGGCTATGTGGGATCCATAGCATTGATTGGTATCATGTCCATTCCCACAACCAAGGAGTTTTGTAGGTTTATGTCTTCACAACAAGATAGGTTTTACATCAACACAAATTTATAGAATGGATTTGTAGCAAAATGATACATAGCCATCTTATCCAACATACAGTACTACTAACTCATAATTGAAATATTTTTTGGTTGATGCCAATTGCTCGAAACCAATAGTGCTCATGCATCATAAATTTATTCAATCAACTCCATGTACTAAGTCGGTTTTAGTTTCTTCACTTTTTAGTTAAGGCAACGTTTGTATTTGAGTATGACAATGGCAGTGCCAAGGGGCTTTGTCCAAAGGAATCCTGGTAAAAATAAATATATATATTCATAGTCAAGAGTATTATCAATGAATATGACAGAATTTAACTTGAAAGAGAGACTAAGCAATTTTACCCAAATCAAAGCTATGAAAATGGTTCTACTTAGTGAATTTTCCAAATCGTGAAAACACAACTTTTTATAATTCTTTCATCATTTGATCGTTTTTCATTTATTCAAAATACAAATTCACCTAGGAATCCACTAATTTAAAAAGAGATGCATGTTTTTCTCATGCACAGTACAATATGCCATAAGGTTGTTGCATAGAGCCATTTAAATTTCAACAATGTCAAAACATGGGTAATTTGATTTGTTATTGGCTAGTATTTATTATTTTATTTAGTTTAGTGGGCATGTACGGTCCACTATGACATAAGGTTGCATAGAGCCATTTAAAATTTCAACAATGTCAAAACATAGATGATTTGATTTGTCATTTTTATTTTATAGCAACATTGTTATACAAATTAGAAAACACACTTTAGAGAAGGTAATGATTGTTCCCTTAAGGATATTTATATTGATGTATCTGTATATATTAAATGCACAATTTGGATAATCTGTAGAGCACATCATAAAGTTCATGGTTAATGTCTAGATGAAGTAGGTATGAAAGCTACATGGGTGGAGTTATAATAGTATATATAGTTTGCCTAAGGGATTTCCTTTTCAATTCTTCGATGAAAAATGTTTGGATGTCACTAATCAAGAAACCTTCATATGTTGAAATGTCTTTGTATTTAATACTTAGCTTGAGGCTTTCTCAACAAATTATCTTTGATGTAGGCACGAGACCAAAGGTTACCAATAATTATTGTAATTTTAATTTGAAAGATAAAATAATTATTGTAATTTCAATTTAAAAGATAAATAGACTTCATTACACCAAATCAATTATCATATTAAATTCACAAAAAAGATACATATCAACAATGTATGCTGTATTTATTCAATATCAATGACCAAAGCTTAGAAGCCTTATTACAATCCCAAATATGAATCATATGATTTTGGGGCTTCTCCTACACCTTATCCTACTTCTATAGAAAAAAAAATGGCATTCTTCATTCATTGGTTTACAATTTATCTAGGATGGAGATTGGTTGGAAGGTCAAGGTCACATGTTACTTCCATTTTAGAACTCCAACTAATGAAGGCATTCAAAAAACGAGGATTCTCCTTGGAATTTCATCCAATCAAATCTTTTAATAAATGGTTGTGACTTTTTTGACATCGTCGAAGGTTGAATGAAAATGTCATAGTTGCAACATTGGGATCACATATCCCAATTATCTCTGATTCATGACTTTCTATTTCCTTCCAAACTCTTAACATGAGGACAATGTTTAGTGTATTGTTCCTTCATTGTATCATTAACTCCATAAAGCAATGCAAAGGGCTAGGGTGAAAGTATCTCTCATATTTCTTTGAAGGATCAATGCTCTACTCTTTATGTTATTGCATGGATCCACACTTTTATTGTTAGTTTAGATTATTAATTCACTCCCCAATAACTACACCAACATATTATATGCTCAATAACTACACCAACAAAAGTTTGATGTGTGTGTGCGCTAGTTTAGGATGGAGCTATTTCAATTATGTAGAAAAAAATTATCATGTTGTTACAGGTTGTTAGTAGGATTCAATTGCTATATAATAGATCCAATATGCAGTGTATGACTGTGTTGGTAATTACAATCTTTTATGGTATTAGAGCCATGCTCTAGGTGGAGCACATTGTTATCTAATCATGCTTCGAAATTGAAACCTTCAATGCACATCAAAACCCATTTTTCCCTTCATAGAAAGGCACAACAACCTTATTCTTTCAAAAAAATTAATTTTGCATCAAGCCTATCCATAATGAAATTGAAAATTATTTTATAACTTTGCAATTGAAGGGTTGCTCCAATTTTTTCCAATCAAATTTTTAGATGAATTGAAAGCGAAAAAGATAGAAGCCTTGCTAGGTTTTCCACAAATTGCATTATTTTATGAAAATTGATTTGTATCGAACACATAATATTAATGAAATTTTCATACATTAATGTATATATTGAAATGTGAAATTTGGAATAGAATTTGAAATTTGAATTTAATTTGAATTTGAAATTGAAATGTGAAATTTGGAATAGAATTTGAAATTGAAATGAGAAAATTTGAAATTGAAATGTGAAATTTGGAATAGAGATTGAAAGAAAATTAGAATTAGAAATTGAAATGTGATGCAGATAGTCGTGAAGAGAGAGATTCGGTGCTTCGTGCTCCGCGAAGCACGAGAGGATCTGACGTCGCTCGACAGGGCGGCCATCGGCAATGCTCCCATTCACCGAGGAGTGATGCCAAGCCGGGGTCGGCTACCACTAGTGGCGGCAGCAGGAGAGATAGTGTGTCGGTTCATCCCGATGACATACATGCGGATCCTCAGGAGGAGGATTTGCAACAAGACACGAGTGCATCAGGTGCGTATTTTTTGTTAGCACATTTTCAGTAAATTTTTAGTATATAATGCATTGAATTTCAGCTGCAAGTTATAATATATATTTTTAGTAACATTTGTGTTTTGGTTTGGATCGCAGGTGCCCCATCAGGGGGATCGTATGATGATGAGGTTGCACAGATCACTCTCGCTGACATCATTTCCCAGCGAGAGTGGATGAGCTCATGTGTGAGCACCTTGAGGGAGGATTCTCCCACACGGTGATCTTTGTCGATGATGTTATCGGCGATTGATGAGATGTTGACCCTCTACATGAGGGTAGGACCTCTCAGTGACATTTGGCGACATTCATGCCAGAGGAGGAGAGATGGTGTCATTGGGATCCACAAATGGGAGGATGTCAAAGTCGCCATAAGAGGGCATGACATCAAGGGTGCTCTATTCAACATCCCTCCTGATCGCGCCCCCGGTCAACCGCTTAGACTCAGGGAGTTTAAGTTGGAGGTCACTGCACCATGTATATATGATATATTCGTGGGAGCGTGGGGCATGTTCCCCCACCATGACCAGGTCCCATTGTACTCTGCAAAACATGTTTATGCAGAGTTTGTTTTAGACATGCACCTGGATTACACTAGCACAGGGTCCCAGTTCTATGGGGCTGGTAGGGGACGCTCCTACCAACGTCCTGGAGCTCGGAGAGACCCTGCCTTCGTGCCACCTGCTCTGAGGTTGATACCGCTTCCAGACAGGGTGGTTATCAGGTCGTGGGATGTGGCACAATCATCCCAGCTTGCTGCAGAGTCTAGAGCTGACCTTGCAGACTCGTTGTTCACTGCCTTGGGTAGTGTTGCTGTTGCTGCACATGGAGAGGCATCTAGACCACCCCCTCCACCTGTAGAGCCAGAGATAGAGCATGTCTCTAGTGACATGCTCAAGAGTTTCGATCGCGAGACGCTACTGCGGTATGCTGAGTCAGCGCGAGATGCATACTTTCAGTTATATCGTAGATGCGTCGCTACATGACAGGTATACTTTTGTACAATTATGTATATATGTTCTTCATGTTACATCATATCAATGTTGCAAATTGAATGGTCAATAATACTTAAGGGAGTTGTATTCTATTGATCCATGCAGGGGACCCCATTCATGGATCAACTCTTTGCTAGCGAGCCATCTATTGGTCTGCCAGTCGGGGTAAGTTATAATTTATGTTCCAATTTAATTTGTGTTTGAATATTATTTCTCAGTTTAAATAATTTGTGTTTTATTTCTTAATTTTCGAGATTTATGTTGTAGATCTTAACTTCAAATGAATTTCAAATTGTACAGGGCAACAGAAAGGCGGTAGATCTTGATTATGGACATGAGGACCGTGAAGATTCTGACGAGCTAGGTCTAGAGACACATGTGAGTTTTAATTTATGTTCCAATTCTTGTTATTTAGTCACATTTAGTAATTGATTTTTGTACTTTATGTTTCAATTTTTTACGGATAGCTTTTAAATTAAGTTAAATTTAGTTTTAATTTTAATAAATCTAACTTATTACATGTAATTTGGCATATTACATAGGCATCGCAACAGGTAGGTTTCAATGCTGCAATGGATTTCACACATAGTTGGGATATACCTCGAGTACATTATCCTGATGAAGGGCCATCTACCCGTATTCCTACCCAAATCCTGGATATCACCATTGACACGGTGGATATGGCACAATTCCTTGAGGGTTTAGAGTCTCAGAGACAACAGTGGGCTGCTACACAGGAGGGCAGTCAGACGGACGATGACAGGCCTCGTGGGGGTAGTGGCCGATGAGTTGATGATCTATACATTTCCATGTTTTGGATATTTTCATATTATATATATTATATTGTTTTGGATATTTTCATAGTATATATATTATATTGTTTTGGATTATCTATATATATGTTATCATGTTTTGGATATGGATTTATATCATTTATACATGGACTTTTATCATATATGGACTTTTGGATATTTTGTATATTTTATCATATTGATGTTTTCATGTGTATTTTGTATATGATTTGAAATCGATTGTTTTTAATATTATATCTGGACATAGTTATTACAGTTACAAATTTATGTTTTTTCGTTTCAAATGCAAATTTAATGTGTAGTTACAATTTAGTTCAATTTAAAATGCAAATTTCGACTACATTAAAGAACATCTTCCAAAATTTAGAATTGAATACATACATTACGTTTTAAAATTGAAATTACAATTCCAATTCAATTACAATGTAAAATTTCCAATTTAATGTGTAATTTCAATTCCAATTCAATTGCAATTTAAAAGCTCGTTTTCAACTACATTACAATTGCAGAAATGAAATCAACATGTAAAATTAGAATACATTTGAAATTAATAATTGAAATTTTGATTACATTATGTTGTCTACACATTACAATTCAATTACAATTTAAAATTAAAATCTCAAATTTAATGTGTAATTTCAATTGAGAATACAATGTGTTGTTCCAATTTACAAGTTCAATTTCAATAACATTACAATTGCATTTGAAATAAATTTTTTAAATTATGATACAATGTACAATCTAAAATTTAAATTTTACAATTTTACATTGTATATAGATGTATTTTAAATTCTCAATTTTGTATTTGAAATTGAAAATTGAAATTGACATTTTGCATTATGTTGTCTACACATTACAATTCACTTACAGTTTCCACATTCCAATTCAATTACATGGAAAATTTAATATGTAATTTCAATTGAAAATTCAATGTGTTGTTGTATATAAGAATGTTTTTGTCCATTGAGAGTGTGAAATATCCCTTGAGACAAAATTATATAATTACAAGTTATATAGTATGTAGGTAATCTTTGTGTTATTTTCTTTTAAGTGTGTGCTCTAATCTAAAGTCATAAAGGTATGGTTTGTTTTCTTGGCAATGGGCATAACCACCTAGTTAATATAAGAAATAGAAATATGTTGATAGCAGATGCTTGTGCAACTATGGTAGAAACTATGTTTGTACAACTATTTCATATGATTTATGTACAACTATTTATGATTTATGGTAGATGCATGTACTATGCTTGTATGTTGAATACATTCACATCAACATGTACAAAATAACTTTTTATTGAATGCAAGTATGTAAAGTTAATGATTATTCTTGCAATTCCTTTTGTAAATTACCTCAAGGCTATATATTATGTGACCAAGTACTCTTAAATATAACATGCTTTAGTGCAAAACTTATTATACTCTCAAATATAATATGATTTACTACAAAAACTTTCAATTATTCTGATAATTATCCAAAGTTAATTAATGAGTGTTTTTTCCTCCGTACAAATGATTTCATATAATTAAAATATTTTAAAACTTGATTATTATAATAATTATTTATGATTAGACATCACTTATTGTTAGCATTCTAGCCTCTTAAGTATAATTTGGCTAAGAACAAAAACTTAATTGTAATGATAAGCATTCAAGTTAATTAATAATGTTTGAAAGTAAACATTCAAACTAAGTAATAATATTCTAAAATAAAAATTATTTTATTCAATTGATATTTCTTAAAATTTTTATTATAATGATAACTATTTCAAATTAATTAATAAATTGTTTTCTTAATGCTTTTATAAATAATTGGTTCAAGAGGACTAATGGAACTTGCATCTCGAGGCAATATGTTGGGAGAAAACATAACATCTTTACTTCATAAAATGAAATGTAAATCAAATGTGGAAGATGGATCAACATCCTCATGAGATTAGTTGATGTTGTGAGTTATTATTTAAATGAATATTGAGTGTGAACATTGTATTGGAGGTGGATATTGGTTTTGGCCTTTGCATTCATATAGGTAATTATAGAGACAAATTTCAAAGAATATGTAAATGATAGAAATAGAGGTTAGTAGATTACAAGCTATCTCTTTATATGTTAAAGGCATGACAATTTTCAAATAATAAAGTCAAGTTAATATGGAAATATTATTATCTTTGTTTATTATTCAATACATGTTTCTTCTTAAACATAGACATATCTAATTAGTATCATCTCTTTTTATTATTCAATACATATTTTTTTGTAAACATGGACATGTCTAACAAGTACCATGTAACATTGATAACTTATTTTTTCACATAAATAACCACCATTTGTGAATAGTGAGGAAGACGAAGAAATTATAGAACTTTATTATATTTTTTGAGTGTCTATAACAAATGAAGTCAAGAATTATGTGAATTATAACAAGTGTCAAGCAAAGGGATTTTCAACCACCAAATCACCATAACTAAATGTCACCCATGAATTTAAAAATTCTACTAGCAAGGTCAATCTAATTATTAATCAATTGCTTTGGAAAGAAATCAAATTGAAGGAGTGTTTTGGTGCCCTTCATTTCCCTTAGTAAGCAAAATTAAAAACTATGGATTGATTGCGGTCACATCACAAAAAATATAGCTAAGGAAGAGTTACATATATACCACACATGGGTATGTATGAGACCTCTGGTTGAAGCTTCAATGATAGATTATGAACAATCAAGGGTAACACAATAGTCCTAAATAGCAAAAATTCTAGGTTATCAATACAAGAATGTGTGGTCCAAACAATAATTATAATGCCCAAAATTTTCTAAATTCATATATTAAAGAATGTTGCACAAAATGGTAATCATTGTACAATTCAAAATTTAAATTTTACCATTCCACATTGTATAGATGTATTTTAAATTCTCAATTACATTACAATTGTATTTGAAATCAAAATCTAAAATTAGAACATGTACATGTTAAAGCATAGTCACATTGGAGCACCATGACCCAAATTTCACAAAAGCCTCCCATCTGGTATTTGTATTCTTGACATTAAAGCATCTACAAAAATACATTTATAAAACAACCTCCACAAAAATCTCCAAAAAAATATTACACAAGACAACATGAAAACTATGCCAATGATGCAAGTGGCATACATATTACTCATTCATCTTGCCAATGGGTTATAGGAATGCAAGTCTCCATAATACGATCATGGTCAGCTTCTGTCATCTTCCATCTCTTTGGATCACCTCTCTTCACCTTGATTTTTGTTAGAGGTATCCGAGCTGCAACCACCAAATGACTGTATTGACATGATATATATCCAGGAATAAAATCTCTGTAAATAATGTGAGCACCCTGTTTTTTCACTTTTTCAAAAAAGTGTCCCATTAGAACCATGTCTCCAACCTGGTATGTGAAGTCCCCATCTTGGTAGGGTCGCACCAATCTACTCTTTATTTGCGTGCACCGCATCAAATAGTATGCAACATTTTCTTGGTTATGGAGGGGTGCAATGACAACGAGTACATCACCTACAAGATACATTACAAATATTATTCAAATGTCCTACGTGCAAATTTCCACAACATTTGTATATGTGTAAGATATAATGAACTACTTAACTTAGTGAAGACTCTTGTACCTTCCCTAACCATATCAGAAACTCGATCATAATCTAATGAGACCATTGCCTCTTCAGTGTGCATCTCTTGCCATGTTGGAATTGGATGTGGGCCCTTTGGATTAAGAGATACATATTTCCATGGTTTGACATATACATCATTTTCACAGTGATCAAGCCTGCATCCATTTGCATCAATGCAAAAATCGCAAAAGCAAGCATACTTCCTCATTTCAATGGAAAACATGTCCCCCATATGTTTACTTCAAACATAATGCAATTCCCTCGTACCAGGGATGGTGTCACAATACTATGGCATGGATCTATTAACATCTCCAAGGGAAACATCCCAGAAGAACCTGCATGGAATTCAGTTTGTCATATGTAAATTCCTATCGAGTACATGTGTTCTTTTGGAAATGTTGATATTGAATGTTATTAGATTATTAATTGAGTTTGGAGTTTATTACCTGCACACCAGCCTTGCTTGTTCGTGACCTTGATGTCCCAAATGATGTGTGCACCAATCAACTACTTCAGTGGAGCATTTGAGTCGGGTTGCACCATGACTCATCTGGTACCTCCAAAGTGCTTGTTTCACACATGCACCTGCGCCATCATGTTCACCCTTCCCATGCCTTGTCTCAAAAAAGCTCTAGGTGTGTCGGATTCCTGTCTGTTTGTGTAGGCGACTCAACCAATAAAATGAGCGTGCCGACTTGAATTGCCTTGCACACCCATCTGACCAAATCCAGTGTTCAGTAAATGATACGTCTCTCTGCCTGAATGAATCATAAATCAACCCAAAGCAGTGTTGAATGAACAATGTGTCATGCTCACGATCATCACTAACATAAAAATGGTACTCCTTGATCACTTCACATGACTGGGGAGTGCTATCCCTACCATCAATGTTTTCCTGAGCATGTTTGTACAATACATGTACGAAGATAGACACCTGGTCGGAGTGATAGTACTCACTCTGTATCTCTCTCTAAGGAGCAAAGGTGTAGTTCTCCGCAAAGTATACCACTGATAAGATTGTGCTTGGCTCAAATACCTCACGGGAATGTTTGAATTTTGAAGCTTGCCACCTGGACCTATGGGAGTGCTTTATGTATTTATAAATCTGACTTTGAAACTTCTCCATGAAATCTGAAACAAGATTCTCATCATCAAGCAAGTCGATCCTCTTGGATGGCACAGATGAAGAAGGTGTTGGATTCATGGTGATGTACTCGTACCTCTTCCACCTAACGGTGATATCTGACAATCCATGGTGTGTTGGATCGATAGGAAAGTTCCTATGGAACAATGTCAAATCACCGCATTCATGGCATTTTCTCCCACCTACACACCTCTTATTGAAAAACATGTGTTCAGGATTCATGTTGCATAGTATCATACAAATAAAATCTCGCACTGTGTGAGGAGCTAGTACACTGTTCTAGTGCCTTTTGCAAAAATCCAGAAATGTGTCATAGTATAGTTGAAATTCAACGTGGTAACGACAACAACAAGTGTCGCGAATCATATTCAGCCTAATATACCACGGTTTCAATTTGTTGAACATGCTAAATGATATTTGAACACCAGGATTGGTTTCTTGGAATTCCTCATAAAGTGCAACTCCTGTCATCTCCATCACATGCTTACAGTGCTCCTGATAAATGCCTCTGGATAAACGTTGTTGCAGGACATGCTTTCGATCTGGAATAGCACAAGAATGACTATCCCAAAACTCTATCACCTTCTCTTTAATGTCCGTTGCCATCCTATCTCGATAGGGTTCCCTACAAATAAGAGCCCAACAAGCAGCTTCATCACTTTCATCTATCCGGACCTTGAATTTAGTATATTTGAGCAATGTTCTTTTTGAAACATTGAGAAATGATGCCATTGTTGATACCATTCGATTTCTTGAGGTGCTTTGTGCCACAACAGCCGTTGTAATTTCCTTACAAGCAACTCAGGTATCATTGTTTCTTGATTTTCCAAATGAAGATAATGCAGTTCTTACATTTTCTATTGCATTCTCGCATGTCTTTTTTGTTTTAACATCTTGAAAACCCAACAACTTTGTGGCACGTTTCAATTTTTTGTGTTTTATCAACTCATGTAGGATTTGAGCTTGTGCCATCGTTGAATGTTGTTCAAAAGATGACTTGATTATGTTATTGACATGCTCTCTAACTCTCCGACCAGGGATCGAGTTCCCAATCTCTTCTTGTGCAGAAAAAACTGCATAATCCTCTAGAAAATTTCCACCCCTTCCAACCCCACTGCAACTTCCAATTATATTTTCAATGTGAGAGGGAAAGGTGTCATGTGATGGCTGATTAGGATCATGAGGGGGCACAGGGTCATGTGATTCTTGATCACCATGATGTGATGTCTGACCATAATCTCTCCCTGCATAACATGTAAATTAACAAACTGAAAATTGGTTACTTGATAGTTGTGCATTGAACTTTAAAATTGCTAGTAACTTGAAATTTGATGTGGAAATTGAAAAATTGAAAAATTGAAAATTGCATTTGAATTGAATTTTCCAACTAATACATTTAGCTTGAGAATTGTTCTAAGTAAAAATCGAAATTGCTAGTAACTTGAAATTTGAAATTGCTCTTGAGTAACTTGAAATTTCTAGTAACTTAAAATTTGAAATTGCTCAAATGATATGAACCGTTACACCAAAACCCTGAGACCTGTGTTAGTGAAATGGTGCGGAAGTGATCGACAACAGTTCAACTGAAAATAGATATGGACCCCAGGTATGTTCGGCGTCTTAAAAGTTCAGGTGTTTCACTCGGCCACCAATGTTGTCTAATGGCTTGCGTATTGGGGTAGTACCCCTCACTCCATGGCTCAGGTAAAACTGATAACCGCTTGGCCACAAACGACAGCTCTTGGTTTACCTCACGGGGAAAAACTAGTCAATCAGGTAGGGGTCGTTGCCCTTTTCGCTAGCAGGTCCTCTCAATGCGCCAGCTACTCTAGGGTTCCTGTGGTACTCTTCACAATGATTTTTAGGGCTTATGCCCAAGTACTTCCCACAATTAAACAGACAGGGATTATTCCCAGATCCGAACTTGCAATAGATGCTTGTAATTGCTAACTTAATTAAACTTGAGAATTGTTCTAGAAGTAAAGTTTGAGATTCCTAGTGAAATTTGAAATTGCTTGTAACTTGAAATTGGTAGTAACTTGTACATTTAACTTTAAAATTACTAGTAACTTGAAAATCAACTATATATATTTAAGTCAAGATATTATTAATAACTTGATAAAAAATATTGTGGGCATACACATTAATATCATTTACAATCATCACATTATATAATTGTGGGCAAATTTTCTTTATGCAATTTATGTCCATTTTACTTTTACATTACAAAAAAAATATTATTTTAACTTTATTTTATAATTTATAAATAAATAAATATTGGAAATACAAGTTGCAAAACACCATGCAAAGAATAAATGATTACAACACTTCTACCCTATAATTTCAAGGACAACATCATGCATTCCATGTTGTATATACATGAAATAAAAATTTAAGATTGATTTTCTACCCATGATAACATACCTATTATACTCTAAATGTGGGGAAAAAAACATTGATTTAGAGATGAATACGATATTTAATTAAAAACATTACATAGTGATATGATTGAGGAGAAATTCATAATTTTTAATGCAAACTAACATTTTCATTAGTTGATGATTTTGCAATTTCAACAATAGACAATTAAATGGAAATTGTAATTTTATCATAAATTGCAATTGAAGGATTTTTATCAGTAATGCTTCACATATCAATGCAAGGTTGCAAACATTGCAAATTTAATTATTTCCAATTTGTCCTAACAAAATATATGATTCTAATCATTAATCTTATCATGGTGATATGTCATGTTAAATACAAGTTGTACATTTAACTTTAAAATTGCTAGTAACTTGAAATTTGTTGTACATGTAAATTAACAAATTGAAAATTGTTAGTGACTTGAGAAAAATGTACAAGTATTGAAAATACATTAAAACAAGAAAATTGTTTGTACAACTTAATTTCAAAACAACTAAATATGTACATGCAACTTGAAATTGTACATTTAGTTTGATAATTACTAGTAAAGTTTGAAAATCAAGTATATATATTTAACTCAAGATAATTATTAATAACTTGATAAAATTTATTGTGGGCATAAAAATTAATATCATTTATAATCATCACATTACATAATTGTGGGCAAATTTTCTTTATGCAATTTATGTCCATTTTACTTAAATACATTACAAGAAAAATGTTATTTTAACTTTATGGTATAAAATAAACAAATAAATATTTAAAATACAAGTTGCAAATCACAAAAAAGAATAAATGATTACAACACTTCTACCTTAGAATTTCAATAGTTGATGATTTTGCAATTTCAACAATAAACAATTATGGAAATTGTAATTTTTATCATAAGTTGCAAATTAAGGATTTTTTTA
The DNA here is from genome assembly GCA_027924585.1 of Larix kaempferi. Classification (NCBI taxonomy): domain Eukaryota; kingdom Viridiplantae; phylum Streptophyta; class Pinopsida; order Pinales; family Pinaceae; genus Larix; species Larix kaempferi. The sequence goes on along the minus strand of BSBM01000531.1, from coordinate 4,110,333 downwards.
TCAATAATGTTTCACATATCAATGCAAGGTTGGAAACATTGCAAATAATTATTTCTAATTTGTCTTAACAAAACATATGATTCTAATAATTAATCTTATCATGGTGATATGTCATGTTATATGTAAATAAAAGTACATGTGATTGATGAAATTTTTTTAATGTAAACATTATAATTAAATAGCTCTTTGAACATTCATTTGTACTCAAATATTCATTACTATGAAAATATTGTCAACCACCATAACTATGAAAATATTCATTTATTTGTTTTCAAATTGAATAAATTCTAACTAATACATAACTATCACAACATGTTCATTTCAAAATATTCATTCATTTGTTTTGAAATTGAATTTTCTAACAAAACAAGAATTGAAATTATATTTAACTTGAAATTGTTAGTAACTTAATAAATTACAATTAGTTAAATATGTACAATTTAACTTGAAAATAATGTCCAAGTGTACATTTAATTTGAAAATTATTCTAATAACATTGAAAATTGTTAGTAAAGTTTATAAATTTGAAAATAGTAAATATGTACATACATTTTAAATAGAATCTACTTGTGTACAAATTTCATTTGAAAATTCTTGGACAATAAAATTGAAATTTGTTAGCAACTTTGAAATAATTTGAAAATTGTTAAAACAACTTTGAAGCATAATTTGAAAATTGTTAGCAACTTTGAAATAATTTGAAAATATTTAAAAATATGTTCATATCTTAACATTAAAGTAGAATCTAAATTTACACATGTTTCATTTCATTTGAAAATTGTTTTAATTTAACATTCGTTTAAAGCCACTTGAAAATTGTTCATTTAACATAAAAATTGTTGCAAACTTTAAAATTTAAATAACAAATTGATGAAATAAATAAGAATATCATTACAAATAAATATGAAACAAATTAAATTATGAAATTTAGTTAAATTTATTGGAAAATTGTTACTAATTTTGTAAATTATGTAGCATGATATTTAAATTATGATAGCATGTAATTCAGTAATTTACCTTGGTTGTGCTCCATTGGAATTTGTTGCACCAAATGTGCATCTTTTTCTTCTCTCAACCTTGCTCTTTGTTGTCTCATTCGATCTCTACTTTTCTCACGTTCTTCATTGGCATTTTGTTGTCTAGCATGTTTTCTTTGTCTTTTTCTTTTATTCCCCATCAATCTACAATGAAAACAAACAATTTTTTTTCAAAATGTTATAACAAATAACAATATGTTAGTATGAAATCTTCAAATATGCCTACAAAGAAATCTTACATGAATCAATTTACAATGAAAACAAACCATTTTTTTTTCAAATTGTTATAACAAACAACAAAATGTTAGTATGAAATCTTGAATTATGCCTACAAAGAAATCTTACATGTCTAATGAGATCTAATTTAGCAATATGAAAATTACAAATCTCTAATTCAACAAGATCAAATTGACAAAGCTCTAATGGAAAAAAAAATAGCAATGAGGTAAATTGTTGTTTGCTGGTTATATAGATGTTCGTTCATGTTTTTACGAGGGAAGGGTAGTTGGAAACATTAATTGTTGCCAACTCCTTTCGCGGTTTCGCCCTGGTGTTTATAGGATTTTTTTACACACGGAAACCCTCGATCGAGCCATTTTGACAGAACCTCGATCGAGGTATTTTTAAACTCTCGATCGAGGTATTGTTAAACCCTCGATTGAGGGTCTATTAAGCCCTCGATCGAGGTATTGAAAAAACCTCGATCGAGGGCTTAAAAACAGGCCGATAGCCCTTTTTCCTGCAGAATGGTTTTTTTGTCTGCCTTCCACAGAGTTAAACCCTGTCATTAAATGCTCATTAATGAGAGGACTTGATACCATTGGATTCGTCAACGAATCCTCTATCCAGATAGATAAAATTTACGAATTTTTATTTTCATATGTCTTTTGTTTTTAAATTTCTACTAAAAGTTGCTCTAAAAAACCATGCCGACAACTTCGATTGAGCTCAAAGATAAATCCACAAAATTCAAAATACACATCCGAAAAATTTGAAAAAATACACAAGTCCTAGATAAACGCGTCATCTTCAAAAGGGTATTTTTATTTTTTCAAATTATGTAAAAAATTAAAAGATTTGGTGCACGAACACAAATGTATGCAAAATGCGACTAAAATATTCATTGGTCATTTTAGAAAAATAATAATAAATATATTTGTTCGAGTAAAATTAAAAGAAAAATATGTAATCCCTAGTGCATTCTGTCTAGATCATGTTCACATATTTCATTTTTTTAATTATTACTTTAACATTAAATTATCGTGCACGAACACAAACTACTTGTTAATTTCTCTTCAAATTTTTAAGTACACACGTTTCATTAAATGAAAATTCGACACGATAAATGACATTGGAATATTTAGAAAAAAATATCATTGGAAAGCCAACATAATTATCTACATTTCGTTTTTCAACCGCATGTCAAAATTTATTTGGCAAATATGAGTTTCAACGGCTTCAATTTGATACATGGATAAAATTTCCGTTTTTCACCGTCATATTTGGCCAAAAAGAGTTACCCATCTTCATGGAATCACCCACAACCATTATATTAAAATTCTTAAAATCTACCAACAAATAGTAACCAAGAAAAAAAACATCGAGAAACCGATGCGAGCTACGGCTCAAGGGTTCAACCCTTAGATACAAAATGCCATACGGCTTAGAATATTTTTTTTACAACCAACTATAAAAACCAAAGTCTGAAACAAAATTGATTCTCGTCTAAACCAAATAGAGACCAGCATTGTGCCAAGCTTCACCATACCCTTCCAAAGTGCAAAGAGGTGTCCGTAGGGAGTCACCGAGGCTTACCAGGGCCTTATAAGCTCATCTCCCTGTCGGGCCAAACTCAAAACAAAATACATGGAAATCACCTACCAGGAAACATCAACATATAAATGGGTTAAACCTTATCTAGCTCAGACTTAAAGTTTAAAACCTAATAAAGTTAAGAATAAGACACTCAGCAAAATATAAATTGATCCCGTATGACATTACCTGCAACACTTGAGTAAGATTGAGATTTTTGCCTCCATCAACATATGCGGTGGTAGTGTAAGGTTTAAACATCAAACCCCGAAAGAGTCAAAACCCTGTAAGGAACGCGAATACTATAAGCTCCGGTGATCATTATACAGGAAGCAAAGTCACGTTATCGAACCCCCGGGAGGCATTACAAGCAAGGGTTACAAACCCTGAAAAGTTGAGAGCCTGTCGGCCTCTCCCCCCACCTCCAATACAAAATGAATGCTCCAGGTTGATGTCTCAGTGAGTAGTTCAAAGTGCAGTTAGGGTTTATCACCTTTTCCAAGAATAATCACGTGAAGACCTACCACGAGGGCTGCCAACGGATTTTCCACCCAAACACTTTTAATGAACTTTAAATGCCGTAGCTACTGGTTATGAGTGCCTGCCAACGCACATTCTACCGAGACATTAGTTATGGTTCCCACTATGGTTTCGTTGTATAGTATGTTAGACTTATAATAAAACTCAAAATATATAGTTTCTATATAGAGTACTCCTAATAGCCCGAATAAGTATGTTAAGCATATAGTAAGGTTTATAATGTTTAGTTTTCGACCTTTGGTAAATCATTTATGCCATACTATGCATAAAACATAGAGTTGGTGCATATAGCTATAATTATCAATGATAGTATAGTTGTATAAGAGTCACAACTACTAGGAAAAATTTAAAGTAGGGTTTTCACTTCTAATGTCATTGTGTAGTTGTTTGTTAAATCATAGTTAAATTGGAAAAGATAAACTTTTCTAGTTATGGATTTTGTCTTTGATTTCATTTATTTGTTGCTTGTGACAGGGTAGTATTAGTTGTTATGTTAGCTTGGATTCCCACTTCCAAAAGAGACACAACTGAAGACTTCGATATGAGAGAGAAGAAATCTTGTGTTCACTTTATTGATGTGAAAAAATATGTTTTTCATTGCTCAAACTTATTTTGAATCTATTATCACTCATATTGTACAAAACGTTTCTATAAATAATGATCAACAACTCGAGTTTTGATATATTTCAATGTTTAGGCATTTATACTTTTTGCATATTTAGATGTTTTGTCATTTACCCATTAGAAACAAAGTAAATAAAACAAACATACTAAAATCAATAATTGGTAAATATACGAATCAATAAATTTTTATTTATAGTTATTGATATTGATCTATTTTAAGATTACTTTATAAGTTCCAACATTTTAAGTTAGTCATTGATGTTATTTATTTTAAGATTAATCTATAAATTACAAAATTATTGGTGGAACATGAGCATTGTTGGTGGAACCTTGAGCGTTGTTGGTGGAACCATGAGCATTGTTGGTGGAACCACGAGCTCTAGTTATGGAACCATGAGCGTTGTTGGTGGAACCATGAGCTCTAGTTATGGAACCATGAGCGTTGTTGGTGGAACTATGAGCTCTATTTATGGAACCATGATCATTATTGGTGGAACATGAGCATTGTTGGTGGAACCATGAGCTCTAGTTATGAACCATGAGCGTTGTTGGTGGAACCATGAGCTCTAGCTATGGAACCATGAGCATTGTTGGTGGAACCATGAGCTCTAGTTATGGAACCATGAGCGTTGTTGGTGGAACCATGAGCTCTAGTTATGGAACCATGAGTGTTGGTGGTAGAACCATGAGATCTAGCTATGGAACCATGAGTGTTGTTGGTGGAACCATGAGCATTGTTGGTGGAACCATGAGCTCTAGTTATGGAACCATGAGCATTGTTGGTGGAAACATGAGCATTATTGGTGGAACCATGAGCTCTAGCTATGGAACCATGAGTGTTGTTGGTGGAACCATGAGCTCTAGTTATGGAACCATGAGCATTGTTGGTGGAACCATGAGCACTATTGGTGGAACCATGAGCTCTAGCTATGGAACCATGAGCATTGTTGGTGGAACCATGAACATTATTGGTGGAACCATGAGCTCTAGCTATGGAACCATGAGCGTTGTTGGTGGAACCATGAGCTCTAGTTATAGAACCATGAGCATTGTTGGTGGAACCATGAGCATTATTGGAGGAACCATGATCTCTAGCTATGGAACCATGAGCGTTGTTGGTGGAACCATGAACTCTAGTTATGGAACCATGAGCATTGTTGGTGTAACCATGAGCATTATTGGTGGAACCATGACCTTTAGCTATGGAACCATGAGCACTGTTGGTGGAACCATGAACATTATTGGTGGAACCATGAGCTCTAGCTATGGAACCATGAGCGTTGTTGGTGGAACCATGAGCTCTAGTTATGGAACCATGAGCATTGTTGGTGTAACCATGAGCATTATTGGTGGAACCATGAGCTCTAGCTATGGAACCATGAGCGTTGTTGGTGGAACCATGAACATTATTGGTGGAACCATGAGCTCTAGCTATGGAACCATGAGCGTTTATAGAACCATGAGCATTGTTGGTGGAACCATGAGCATTATTGGTGGAACCATGAGCTCTAGCTATGGAACCATGAGTGTTGTTGGTGGAACCATGAGCTCTAGTTATGGAACCATGAGCATTGTTGGTTCATTCTCCATGTCAATATTGTGTGTCAATATTGAGCCTCGTGTGTCGAGGTAGTGCATTATAGGAGCCTAAGTTGGACTCAAGAAACTTGGTGAAGAATCTTGAGCTGGACTCAAGAATGGATAAGCCTCATGTGTTGAGGTAAGTACTTTGTATGTCAAATTGATGATGTTGTACAGTCTTGATTGTCAAGGCTAAGGTCTTGTCTGTCAATATAGAGCCGCGTGTGTTGAGGTGGTACCTCATGTGTTGAGGTAATGATTTGCATGTCGAAGCATGAATGGTGTGTAATTCACTACTAACCATGGTTGATTTATTAAGTATCCTCTAGAGACTGACCACCTCTAGAGTGAATTAATTTAGCATATGACCACTTGGAATGATAGTAAAACAAGATGATCACATTAGTGGAAAAATATCCTTAGTATATTTGATATGATAATTAATCAAGCTGGCACATGTGGACAATGCAAGTAAGACAAGAGATAAATAAAAGATGTGATAAGATAAGAGAGAATTCGTTTCACCAACAATGCTCATGGTTCAACAAATAATGCTCATGGTTCCATAAATAGAGTTCATGGGTCCATAACTAAAGCACAGGGTTCCACGAACAATGCTCATGGTTCCATCAATAGAGCTCATGGTTCCACCAATAATGTTCATAAATAGAGCTCATGGTTCCACCAATAATGTTCATAAATAGAGCTTATGGTTCCACCAACAATGCTCATGGTTCCATAAATAGAGCTCATGGTTCCACCAATATAGCTCATGGTTCCACCAACAATGCTCATGGTTCCATCAATAGAGCTCATGGTTCCATAATCAAAGCTCATGGTTCCCCCAACAATTCTCATGGTTCCATAAATAGAGCTCACGGTTCCACCAACAATGCTCATATTTCCACCAATAATGCCCATGGTTCCATAAATAGAGCTCATGGTTCCATAACTAAAGCTCATGGTTCCACCAATAATGTTCATGGTTCCATAATTAGAGTTCATGGTTCCATAAATAGAGCTCATGGTTCCACCAACAATGTCCATAAATAGAGCTCATGGTTCCAACAACAATGCTCATGGTTCCATAAATAGAGCTCTTGGTTCCACCTGTAATGTTCAAGGTTCCATAACTAGAGCTCATGGTTCCACCAATAATGTTCAAGGTTTCACTGGATCTCATGGGTCCATAACAAAAGCTCATGGTTCCACCAACAATGTTTGTTGGGTGTGTGAGCTATCTCAAAGAAAACACCTAATATTTAATTATCGACCGGGGTTGGTAATCTTAGAGTTGAGGCAAAGTATATGCTAAGGTAGGATGATACCTAAATTTTGGCTTGTCAGACCTTAAAAGATTAAATAAATAAAAGATTGAAAGATCTTTCAAAATAAAAAACAGAGTCAAACTTCAGAAAGACAACAAAGAAACTAACTGAACCTATCTAAAATACCAGATCAAAATAATGTCAAACAATGCTGCTCTTTTAAACAATAGGGAAGACAAAAATAAACTACTCTTTGTAAGAATGGAAACTACTTAATCAATTCTCAAATTCTAATCTAAGAATTAGAAGAAAGTAAAGACCTACTTATGGAATAACTCAATCATATGAACATGAAACTAAGTTAAAGCAAATTATAAACTATTAATGATTTCAACAATTATTCAAAACTATTAAAGCATCTAATTCCATTCTCCTTGGGGATCCTGAGGAAATGTACCAATTGTGATGGGAATAGGTGTGAATGTATCGAAGTGGCTTTCCACCAACAATGTTCATAAATAGAGCTCATGGTTCCACCAACAATGCTCATGGTTCCATAAATAGAGCTCATGGTTCCACCAACAATGTTCATGAATAGAGCTCATGGTTCCACCAATATTTCTCATGGTTCCGGAACTAGATCTCATGGTTCCATAACTAAAGCTCATGGTTCCCCCAACAATTCTAATGGTTCCATAAATAGAGCTCATGGTTCCACCAACAGAGCTCATGGTTCCACCTCTGTTTATGGAACCATGAGATCTATTTATGGAACCATGAGCATTGTTGGTGGAACCATGAGCTCTATTTATGGAACCATGAGCATTGTTGGTGGAACCATGAACAATGTAGGTGGAACCATGTAAAATGCATACAATGCCATGTGTAACTGAGGAACCTTGAACAACATTGGTGGAACCATGAATATCATAAGCATTTATTTATGGACCGTGACAAACCATGAACATTGTTGGTGGAACCATGAGCTCTATTTATGGAACCATGAGCATTGTTGGTGGAACCATGAGCTCTAGTTATGGAACCATGAGCGTTGTTGGTGGAACCATGAGCGTTGTTGGTGGAACATGAGCTCTAGTTATGGAACCATGAGCGTTGTTGGTGGAACCATGTTGGGAAGAGTGCAAAACTTACCTCCTCACCATTTGAGTTATTATCCCTCAAATAGTCAAGATGGGGTATTGAGACTTGATAATCCAATAGAGATGCACCCTTTTAAACTCACCTTGGCCTCTTTCACTAGGTCATATTAATTATGGTGTAGTTTATTCTACCTATAATCTTCTTACTAATTATGGTATAGTTTATTCTACCACACTTGAAAAATAATTTTGTTGATCTTAAAAGTATAACTATATATCAAAACCCTTCGTTATAAATAAAATGAATTTAATTTCTTAATATAATTTTTTTAATTAAATCAATAAGTTTAATTATTAAAAAACAAAAAATAACATTTTATTTATTTAAAAAATCATTTCTTTAAAATAAAAATGATTAAAATCACCTATTATATATTAAACTAATATCATTAACTATATAAAATAATATTATACAATTGATAAGATGAAACCATGGATTAAAAACTTAGGAACTAAATATTATAAAATCCTTACTCGATATTGCCAAAGTAAATCTCTAATGGGAAGAGTGCTCCACGCACAACTAATGATGATGCAATAAAGATACTTTGTGCTATAAGTATCGTTATACTGGAATGATCATATGGCTAGTTAAGACTACCAATTCAAGTCTGCTCTCGTTTCCCCACAGCACACCCAAAATGAAAACTTATATAAATATAAATTTTGTTGAATGTAAGATTATATAACGAGAAAGCATTAATTTAATAAAAAATAAAAATACATATATATATATATTAAAAACAAAATCATATAGTTGCCGATTCATTTCAATAATGTCAGATCCCATATAAGCATTTTTTATTTGCTCTGATACATCTACAACACAAAGTAAGGATTCTCGTTTTGTGACATTGATTCTCGTTTCCATGGATTCTAGGTTCCTGCAACTTCCCGTGTTTACCATTTGACTCTCGTTGTTGCCGCCTAACAAAACAATACAAATAACAAAGAACTCTCGTGAATTACACGTGAAAGTAAAATTGTTTTGTTCATAACAGCCGGGTTTTCAATTTGGTCCAAAAATGTGGAGTTGGATTGATTAAAATAAGCTATTATTATACCATAAAATTTACATCTTTCTCCATGAAGAGCAGAGAAACCAATTCCTCTCCAACGGAAGGCTCTAATTCCTGGCAATCTTGGCTAATCTGTACAAGCAAGCAAACACAGGTTAAGTAAGTAATCCTTGAAAACTAACAACCTGTATTGCACAGCGATGATTGACAAAGAAGCACCTTATAAAATAGTGTCACGACAATCTTCTCCAGGAAACTTCAAAAAAGGAGCCGTGATTATCAACTCCCTCAACTTTAGAGGTGCCTGCAATGTAAACTAAGTCATGTTGTGTTTGGTGTGGTTCACAAATACAAAAAAAATTCATGGTGAATACTAAGTGCCAGGCAGTAAAGTAATTAAAATCGTGGCAGAAAACAATTCCATAGATGGGCAAGCCGAACCTCTGAAGGGAATGGCTGAGCTCGTTGACAGAGATCCATCATCTGCCTATCGCCGTCACTGTCTAAGGCATTGAAGATTTTTCTGAGCCTCACGTTGTTCAGGCTCTGGCTTTGTAGCTTGAATCACTCACAATTTCACATTTGTAGCTAGATTCAAATTTGCTTGAATTCAAATTTGCCCGCTCACTATACTCAAATTTGAATGAGGATGCTGAGGCAAGGTTGCATTAAACACAAACTGATACGTACAACACAGCATGAGGGGACGGGGGACAACCTGAGGTGTGGTGGGAGGTTTCCAATGCACTCCATGGGCCTCTCCATGGATGCCTCATGCCATGGGCTCGCCATGTTATAGATGTATGCCACATGCCTCTGACACCAGACAGACTAGCCTTAAAGGAAAGTCTGTCTGTTGGATAAGGCTCGCCCATCTTAAGCAGTATAATTCCAAAAAAGGAGCGAATTTTGTATTACAAATTTGTTTATTATTTGAGATGGAAAAAATTTAGCATTCGCAATAAGTTGTTCATTTTTTCTGGTTACAATGTGACTTTGCAATGGATTATATTAACTTTATAAAAAAATTTATTAAAACTATAATTATGTGGTTTGGAACTCCTCGTGCATGTACAACACATATGTAGATTATTCTTCATAACATGATTGATCTCATCTAATACTTTAATTATTATTTTCTAGCATGGAAGTATTTTGGAAGAAGACTTAATTCTCATTTCATAGGATCATAGGATGGTTGCATTTTCATTACTACTCTTCCTTCGATAATAGCATCCCCTTTCTTCAATTTGTAGAGGGGAATTTTCTTCATCATCTTAGGCCAAAGGCCATCGAGATATCATTAAATCCTTCAAAATTTGCTCCACGACCTTGTCTTCGTTCAAGGTTGGACATCCCAAGTAGATTATGGAAAAGCCATTGAAAATGAACTTTGGACACATCCACAACACAAAGCTTAACTTTCACTCTAAGGGATAATTTATACTTTCACTCTAGTGGATAATTTGTGGACCCAAATACAATTAACTTGGATTTGAATGCATACATGGATAAAATTTCACAACAAATTGAAGCCTCTAACAAAGTCAATAGTGAAAGCTCATTCATTTATCAAATGAAGGAGACTGTTCAACAAGATATGGATGCACTTTGAGCTGGAGAGACGTCTTTGTAATTATTAACTACAATAGCTCCTACCATGGAGAGAATTCAGCAATTGCAATAAGTTGTAAATAAATTATTTTTTTGGTTACGATGTGACTTTGCAATGGATTGTATTGATTTTAAAAAATTTATTAAAACTATAATTATGTGGTTTGGGTCTCCCAATACCTATACAAAACATATGTAAGTTAGATTTGAATGCATACATGGATAAAATTCACAACAAATTGAAGCCTCTAACAAAGTCAATAGTGAAAACTCATTCATTTATCAAACGAAGGAGACCGTTCAACAAGATATGGATGCACTCTGAGATTGAGAGATGTCTTTGTAATTATTAACTACAATAGCTACTACCATAGAGAGAATTTAGCAATTGCAATAAGTTGTAAATAAATGATTTTTTGTGTTACGATGTGACTTTGCAATGGATTGTATTGATTTTATAAAATTTATTAAAACTATAATTATGTGGTTTAGGTCTCCCAATACCTATACAAAACATATGTAAGTTAGATCTGAATGCATACATGGATAAAATTTCACAACAAATTGAAGCCTCTGACAAAGTCAATAGTGAAAGCTCATTCATTTATCAAACAAAAGAGACTATTCAACAAGATATGGATGCACTCTGAGCTTGAGAGATGTCTTTGTAATTATTAGCTACAATAGCTCCTACCATGGAGAGAATTTAGCAATTGCAATAAGTTGTAAATAAATGATTTTTTTGGTTACGATGTGACTTTGCAATGGATTGTATTGATTTTATAAAATTTATTAAAACTATAATTATGTGGTTTGGGTCCCCCAATACCTATACAACACATATGTAGGTTATATATGAATGCATACATGGATAAAATTTCACATCAAATTGAAGCCTCTAACAAAGTCAATAGTGAAAGTTCATTCATTTATCAAACGAAGGAGATTGTTCAACAAGATATGGATGCACTCTGAGCTTGAGATATTTCTTTGCAATTATTAACTACAATAGCTCCTACCATGGAGAGAATTTAGCAATTGCAATAAGTTGTAAATAAATGATTATTTTGGTTACGATGTGACTTTCCAAGGGATTGTATTGATTTTATAAAATTTATTAAAACTATAATTATGTGGTTTGGGTCTCCCAATACCTATACAACACATATGTAGGTTATTCTTCATAACATGATTGATCGCATCTAATACTTAAATTCTTATTTTCTAGCATGGTTGCATTTTGGAAGAAGACTTGAATTCTCATTTCCTAGGATCATAGATTGTTGCATTTTCATTACTACTCTTCCTTCGATAATAGCATCCCCTTTCTTCAATTTGTAGAAGGGAATTTTCTTCATCACCTTAGGCCAAAGGTCATTGAGATATAATGAAATCCTTAATAATACTACTCCACGACCTTGTCTTCATCCAGGGTTGGAATCCTCTAAGACCATGTTTTGCATAGCCATGTCTAGTTTATTTTATGCAACAAATATTACTTGTTGGATGGGACATGTGCTATAATGTAAGGTGGTTGTTCTACTAGACAAGGATTCATGCTTTCATCAACTATGGCTGGTCCCTGAGTTTGGAGGCTTAGAGTAGAATTGAATGAGACTTTACAATAAGATATTAATGGAGGAGAATGGTACATCAAGATTCCCAAACATTGAGAAGAGAGTGCATGATGTGTGGGATTCGAATTTATGTACTCTTTTGGTATCATCTTTGCTGCAATTTGTTGTTAGAAAACTAGTCCAAAATGAAGGGATTTGAATGAGATAACTTCTCAAAATAAGGTGATTTAATAGCTCTTTCTCCGTAGGTTAATTTTGATGGAGAGTATGTATTATATTGACAAATGTGATCCATAAATGCCAAGAGTAAATACCTTTCCACTCTTTTCCAGAAGGTTATAACCAATGATCACCTAAGCTCCAAGCATTAATTGACAATCGCCTCTGGTAAGCTAGTAGTGTGACCTAGCAAATAAAGCATTAATCGACAATTAATACTTGTCGTAAGCTGGTAGGCCTAGTACAAAATAAATGCAATAATGATGGTTTCATTTTGACAGGCTATCGGAGTTGAAATTAGCTGACAACAAGATTCAAATGCTTAACGCAGTTTGTAAACTATTTCTTCTCAAATCCCAACCAGCCTATGTGTAAGGTGAATAAGTAATGTATTAATAGTGTTCGTGCAATCACATAATCTGGAATTAAATTGTGCAATGGATGATAAAAAATTAGAATTATAATCGATCCATCGTATTTTGCATCAATTTATAATAATTCAGCTAGGTGATTGGAAATTAAATTTGGATTTGGAAATGTGATTAACCAAATGGTTATTGGAATTTTGAAATGTGATTATGAAAGTGGATTTAGAATTGTGGTTAATCAAATGCTTATTGGATTTTGGAAATGTGATTATGAAAGTTGAAAGTTTGAAAATAAAGTAGTTTTGAAGATTAAACTTTTATTTAACATTATTCCAATTTCCAAACTCATCGGCCCTTCTTAGGTTGTGCTTGCTTCCACCATCATTGTCGAGTCTCATGCTTATTTAAATTTCATATTTCTACCTCGTTTCATGTTTTAGTAAATGCTAGAGTTATGATAGCTATATAGGGGGTAGGAGCTCATGCTAGAGCAGTGGTATCTCCAAGCTTCAACCGAGACTCGATAAAGTGAGATGGCCATGCAGGAAAACATACACAATTATCAATGATTAACTTGTCTATTTTTATTCAAGTGATTTGCAACTATATTCTTACAACAACAATTAACTTAAATTTTGTTTATGGTTAAATAAGATTTAATATTTTTCAGTTCTTATTCTTAGTTAGTCTTATACTTAGTTTTCTAGACAATTTTCACATGATAAACAATCAATTTAACAAAATCATGTGATACATACATACATACATATATATATATATATATATATATATATATATATATATATATATATATATATATATATATATATAACAAGAACGGTTAAGAGCTTTTATATATAAAAAAGAAAAGCAAAGGTTACATAGTTCTGAAGATAGGCAGATCTCGAGAGAGGACTAGGTCCAAGTCTCCTTGATCATCTACAGCTGGCCTTGACTTACCTTGATACTTTCCTGTTCTATGGAGAATAAAACTTATAATATACTACCCAAGGAAAAAATGGGCTACAATTACTACTAGCAAGACAAAATTTCTGTTGTCTTACTTCTTACATACAACATGATACAATCCAGAGATTAATGATAAGAGGTTTGTTGGATTCTTGTTTTTCTTGGAGAAGTTAAACTTTCTTTTGGCTTCAAAGAGGGTGAAGCTCCTCTTTTCTTTTTGCATACTTTGGTCCATTCTGATGGCTCGACCGAGGCTTCGAATATGGGGACTGCATTTTCAGGTTCATCTTGTGGGGCTGGACTTTTCGGATCCATTAGTTTGATAACACCATCTCGAGAAGCTAACGGTGGATCTTTATTGCTGGCGGGCCTTTTTTCTTCTAGAGTGTCCTCTATTTTAACCTGAGGAGATTCCTTAGCTTTAGCTGGAGCCTCTTCGGATAGATCTTCATTTCTGCTTACAGTATAATGCTTGGGGTTTGCTCCAACCCACCAGGTGGATTTGCGATGAAGCTTTTTGGATTTGGGGATATGAGAAGCTTTTGGCTAGTCATTTGCAAGATGTCCAGTTGCAAAGCAAGATCTACATCTAAACATCACATTTTCATAGTCTAGCTTTTGAACCCACACATAATCCTTGCTGTTCAAATGGATCTCAGCAGGAAATCGAGTGTTAAAATCCATTTCCACACAGATGTGAGCAAAGGTATTTTTGATGTAATCCTTAGTTTCTGCACTTCGAGCGTAGAAGGATCCCAACGCATTGCCAATAGCTTTAAGAGAGGCCAAGTTCCAGAGATGCAAAGGAAAATTTGGGAGCCGAACCCAAACCGGAGCAGATGAGATCTGATCAGTAGTTGGGTCGAAAAGAGGGCTCTAGAGTTTCATAAAGAGCCCCGAGCTTCCCCAAAACCATGGACCAGAGTCAAGAATGATCCATTTTTCCTCAGGAGAATCGAAATCCACAACAAAAAAACCCCGAGCAAAAGGGTAAATAGAAATTTCTTCTGAGACAAAGGGTTTCCATACCTCAGAGATCCACTTATGGAGAGCAACCAGACGAGGCCAAAACCCGTTAAAACGACAAACCAGGGCTGACTCTACGAAATTCCTTGCTTCAATGAGAGATTCTTCTACCACCACAATGGAGGGCGCCGAAATTTCCTGAACACACATGGGAGGTTGGCCACAGGAAGCCTTTCCCCCATTGGAGAGAAAGACATCCCCCACTGGATTCAAAGAGACACGGACTGTGGAGGCATAGCTGGCCGACATGCTCGAACTGGAGCGAGCGCAGGCAGGGAGCACACGTGACGGCCCTGGTCATATCAGATAAAAGAAAACCGGCATGCTCGTGAACACAGGGGAGGTTGGACGAGCAGGGCCCTAGTCATTTCAGTTAGGCGAGAACCGGCATGCTAAGCGTAGGGGCAGGCTGGGCAAGCGATGGCGGCGGCCGAAAATCATGTGTAATGTATTTTTTATTACAATGAAGTCATTTAATATAATAGGGTTGATCCTCTTTTATGCCATTGACTAAATAATTATTTATCATTACAACTTTAATATTTAATTAACATTACTTAAGTCTTAATAACTTAAATGTTTTACTTTTATATTTAAAATTTCTAAATTATTATATTGTTTAAATTTATATATAATTAAAATTATTCAAATGAGAATAAAAAACAATATATTATTAAAATGGAATAATTAAACAATTATTTTTATATTTATTTGCATGGGTGTTCCCATGAAGATGGGTAACACTTTTTGACAAGCAGAGGGCATGAAGATGGTAAAAAATGAGCTTGATCAAGCTCATATTAAGCCCTCGATCGAGCTTACAAAAGATCAATCGAGGGCTCAAACAAGCGCTTGATCGAGCTCTTTTAAAATACTTGATCAAGAGTTAATAAAACCATCAATTGAGCTTTAAATCTCAATCGAGGGTTTTATTAATTCTCGACCGAGCTTTGAAAGCTCGATTGAGTGTCTGTGTGGATAAAAATATTAAAACAAAATGCTGTGAAATATTTCTTGCATATGTAATTTAAAAGCTCGATTGAGTTATATAGCTCAATTAAGATCATAGCCCGATCAAGCTCCTGTACCAATTATAAAAATAAAATAGCAACAAACCGCAGCTTATTTCACCGCATTTGTTGCAAAGAAGCTTGACAAAGGACTTTTAAAGAGGGGTTATAGATAGAATAGTAGAGTAATCGGTGTTTATATATGTGAATGAAATCATGAAAAATATGGAAAATGGTCCTTTTTCTTAATCCTTGCTTGTGATTAACACCGAGAACCAAAGACCCTTATACCCATTTTTCATGATTTTAGTCACATCTATAACACCAATTACTTTGTGGCCTATATAAACACGTAGAAAATCTATATAAAGTGGTGGTACTGCTGTCGTTACCTAATTCATCTTCACGATATGTACTAGTACCCACAAGGAATGCACACTTTACTTGGTCCTTATCTGGAATGATTTGTTTTTCCACTAGGTCGAGGTGTAGCTTCTAAACCAATGGACTTGAGGGTTGGAGGCAACTATGGCCCTCCTCCCAGAATATAGTTATTGGAAAGGATGGAGACATGTTTTATACACAGGAGGCAACATTGGATGGGCAACGAAATTGGTTTCAATTGAAGATTTCATAGCTCTATCCACGTATGGATCTCGATCGAGCTTAATAGATCGATCCAGGTATGGAGCTCATTCGATATTTTGGCTTAACCACACATAAACCCTCTATCAAGGTGTTAAAAAAATACGCTTAAAACCTCAATCAAGGGTTTTAAATACCTCGATCAAGCTAATATCTCAGTCAAGGACTTTAAAATCAAGCCTTTAGCCCCCTTTTCTGCAATTTTAATTTTATTGGCCTCTTTGTTAGGCCTAAAAACTATCCTAGGATGCACCTTATGTGGTAGACTTCATACTGATGGATTCAACAATGAATCGTCTATCCATTGGCATATAATTTGTACAGGTTTTTGAGTTTATATGATAATTCCTTTTTATTTTCTTTTCATACTTACACTTAAAAACCATGTCCACAATTTCGAATCAATGCAAAGAAAAATCAACAACATAAAAAGTACACAACAAAAAAATTTCAAAAAGTATATACAGCTCAGATCAACACGTGCTCTTCAAATGTGTATTTTTTGTTTTTCAATTTGTATAACCAGTAAAAAAAAAGTTTACGTGCACACACATGTACGAAATGCAATTAAAATTTTTAATAGTCAGTTTTGAAAATTATTAAAAAATATATTTTTCCAACATAAATTAAGAAAAACATATGTGCACCCCATTGTATTTTGTGCAGACTATATTCATATATTTCTTTTCAAAAATTATGCATTTATAACTAAATTATTTTACTTGCACACAAGCCACTTATTAACTTTTCTTGAAATTTACAAGAACAAACCTATCATTAAATGAAATTTTGGCACATTAAATAATATTTTTTTAAGTATTGGTGAAAGACAACATAATTCCCTACTATTTGATTTTTTCTTGTGTCTGAATTCACAAGGCATATATTAGTTTTGAGGGATTCAATTTAATAAATGAATAAAAAGTCGAATAGTCACCATCACTTTTGGCCAAAAAGTGTTTTACTCATCTTCATGGATTCACCTACATATTTTGGTACATACATAAATATATAAATAATAATAATAAATAATTAAATAATAAACAATTAATAAGTTAAGTCAAGAGACACATCTTCCCGCCTCTTAGAGACACATCTTTCCGCCGCCTATTTATATGGCTACATTTCATTGTAATAATTATTTATCTCATATTAAATATTATATTTCATTCTTATTTATGGATTATTTAATCTTCCAAGTATTTTGGTGATTATTGTGTGATCGAACTATTGTTCGGCTCATTTGGTATCAGAGCTATGTTCATGATCCATGCCTTTGGCCATATTGTGGTTTTTAACCATTATCTTAGGGATTCCCTAAAATTGTGGTCTTTGACGAAGTAAAAGAAGAAAATAAAGTAAAAAAATAAAAAGGAAGAAGTAAAAAAGAGAGAAGAAGGAAGAATATCTCATAACAAAAAGGAAAGAACAAAAAAAATGAAAAAAACACAACATAGGTTTTATTTAACCAACCCTTAGTTTTATCAAACCACACATAGTAGAGGTTTTATAAAGCCAACCCTTGGTTTTATAAAACCAACAATTGGTTTTATAAAACCAACCCTTGGTTTTATCAAGATACCAACTCACACCTTAATTACGTTATTTATTTATTGGAAGGTTATTGGATATTAAATAATAACTCATACCTTAATTAGGTTAAGTTTAGTCTTTAATTCTCTTTATTAAATAACGTAAAAGTTAGAAGTGCAAAAGAATAATTAAGGCTACCAAGGAGCAAGTGAGAATTGAAATTGGGTGGGGAGGGTAATAATCATTCTTCCCAACCACCTAATGTACACACAATCCACAAAGAAGTTAATCTAGAGCAAAAGGTTAACCAACGTGGAGATCCAAGTGCCTTTTGAGAACAACTTTCTCTATGTGATCCTGTAGTAAAGACTATTGTGTCTAGTTGTGAGACGAAGGTGGCAGTGTGTATAATCATTATTCACTATTTTCATGATCCAGATTCATTAATGCAGCCAGAATTTGGATCGGAGGAGTGTATTTTTTGCATCAACAACATTGAGTCATAGAATAAAAATCCCAGATTTAGAAATTGTTAAGTATTAAAGTATTAAAGAAGTTTTAAGAAGACTCATCAAAGAAGTCGAAGACCATATGTAGTCAAAAGAACGACCATTCATCATTGAAGAAGTCAAAGACCATGGAATCCAGTTTGTGACTACAAATAGAAAAGTTAGAAACAAAGTTAAAGCGCTACCGAAGAGACAATAAGGAATTACAAGACTTGAATGAAGACCTGGAAAAGACAAGTAAATTTCAGGAAATTCATATAAAAATCGATGAATGGACAATTTCCAATCAAAAGGATTGCATAGAAAGGTTGTCCTCACAGATTTCCGAGCTTCAGGACAAAATCGATTTTAATCAAAGATTACAAAATCAAGAGATAAAAAAATAATTTGACAAAAATAAAGCAGAAATAGTGCGATTAAAGAAAAGTATAAACGAAAAAACGAGGAAATTGCGAAAGTCCAGAAACAACTAGAAGATCGAGAATCAAAGATATGTCGATTTCAGAAATAGATAAAAGAACTCGAGCATAAAGATGTCGACACAAAAAAGGAGCACAAGTTGGAAATTTCAAAAGTCAATAACACATTATCAAGTAATACAGAAGAAATATATCGATTAAGAAATCATAATAAGATATGATTTCTTAATTGCTGAAGACGACAAAGAATATTCCAAGTTTCTTTAATCCTGATCGTTAATAATTTAAAAAATGAAAATTATGGAACCCTCACTCCACCCATGTTCAAATAAATACACCTACGACATAAATATTCTTGGTATAAAGAAACCATATTAAATTATCTAGCTAGATTCATACAACTAAAATGGTGTCTCCAGATGACATTATTTCATTTTTTTTGTGAAGTATACACTGACCTTTATTAGTCCTTGCAAGTTGTGACCTTTATTAGTTAGTTTGTAATTTTATTTATTAAATATTTCACTAAAGTTTATTCATTTACATTGATATTGGTTCTAACATTTAAGGCATTCGACATAGTTCTTGGAAACACAATTTCACTAAATTGTGGATTTCTAGAAAACAACATCGCATTAAATGGTAAGTTCTCATTAACAACATTTCATTAAATATGAGTATTTATGTGTAAGCATCTATCAACATATATCAAAATCAACATTCTTTAAGATTTTCATGTGATGTCATGGCACCACCTATTGCTTCACTAGTTCACAAGACGACCTCAAGACTACTCACAGCTTTGGCTAGAGAATCAATATTAGAGAAAATGGTCAAATATATTGTTATAATAATGTTAGAAATTATTTAGCATTACTCTTAATTTTTAATGCTATAAAATATTTAGAATTACTCTTAACTTATATGTTGGATTTTCAATATCTAATGGCTAGCTGCTTCACTATCACGCCACCCTCCTCATACCACTACCCTCATCTCTTGATATGTCACTGGCCACTAACAATATGCTTTTTTTTAATGTCTATGGATGATGGATGATGGAGTGATATAAATCTTTATCTTTACTTCAATTTCTATGTGCCATAGCATGGCCATATCAATTGGAACTGAATTTCTATATGCCAAAGGGACATGACAAAGGTTACTGACTTTATGTATGCCAAGGGGCAGTCGTGACAATGGTTATTGACTGGTTATTCATTTCCAAATGTTTTTAATTATATATTTTGTGATTTCTTTAACTGGCTTGATGCTTGTCTATTATAACGCACTTCGATTGACCAACAACCCCCATTTCGTCCCTTTATTTCCCTTGATTTTTGTGGCTTGCACTTGAAATGAAACCTGCAAAATGAAATCATATCTAATGGTTTGTTTGTTGATGTTAGTAATTGCTCTAGAATTTTTATTTCTACACATAAAAAATAAGACTTATGTGGGTGGAACTAACTCCCAAATTCCCAAGTAGCTCTGTATGTATATTAAAGTTGAACCATAGAACTTATAGATCCTAGGATTTACATACGTATTCCTTTTCAAATTATCATAATTATAGATCCTAGGATTTTACACCTAACCTAAATGTTATGATGTATAATATTTAATAGCATTTAGTAGTTTATTTACAAACTTGATTGAATGAAACTTTTATTTAGAATTCAGTATCAATAATAATATAAAATTGTTATGCATTGTGGTATGACGTAATGTACCTCGAGGATATCAAAGTGTCTAAGGGACATATAATTATATATTTGAGGACAATTACTTTATTTTTAATGCAGTGGATACACCATAAACATTTAATTTCCATTTTTCCAAAATTAATTGCGACACAAAGTCCAATAATTAACAATAATTTAATTTAAATTCATTAACAAATCCAACGTATGATATAAGGGATGGGAAGTCTTATTAAATTCATAAAATCATCAAAACTTCAATCCAATCCATATCATAGATGATAACCACTTCTAAAGGTTAATGATTCTTAATCATAGTTAACTAGTAATTAAGGTGCTAATTACGACACTTAACGACACTTAGTGGGAAAATGACGACACTTATCACAAATCCAATTGTTTAAAAAATGACCATAGATTACCAATCCCAATGGACTAATAACATCTAATTATATGTAAATAAGGCCTAGTTACCAAAATTACAATAATTAATCATGGTAATTACGAAAGAGAGTCCACAAGACTAGTTCACTAGTTTTCCAATATAAGTAGCTACTCTTGTACAAAATCAACTTGTAACCATGCCATTAAACCCAAAATAAATCATAAATACATTAACAACATATTTAAGCGTGCAACTAAAACCAATTAAAATTTTATTTACAGATCATTTGAATTACACAAAAGGTGATATTTTCCATCAATTCCAATGAAACTAGTTAACATTCACCACGAGGAATTGAGTCTAAATAACTGAACCAAAATTAAATGCATCCATAAGTAAATGATAACACCTGATAAGTATCCAAATACATCAAAATAACATGTTAGAAACATATCATATGGATTTAGCATTCCTTTTTTACGAAAACAGAGATTTCAATCCACAACTAGTTATCATTTTTCACCATAATGTACCTAGTTTCCAATTTAAATTTCCAAATGAAAAATAAAGAGAATATAAGACTAATGTAGCTCATGTATAGAGTATCATGGGTCACCTATAGTCATATGGCCGTGTATTTATTCCCATATACATTCCATTAAATAATTCACAGAACTAGCTAATCCTACTCATCCGAATTGACTAGCAATTCTAGGATTCGCTAGAATAATTAAGTCCACAACTCATAGAATCATTAAAATGTCATTCAAAATATAAATAATATGTTTTATCAGTATTACCATAGGTATATCTCATTCTAACATTTCGTCAAGAACTTCATATGCAAAGTCACAAATCTACTCAAACAATTCCATTGAAGGAGCTAGAAATTGGAAATTGATCTAGAATTTCAGTAGACATTTTCCAAAAACTATCAAGAATATTTCCCCTCACATTATCACACAAATTTAAAGTGTATTTATTATACATAAGCATAAAAATAGCACTCAGGAATTTTTACAAACACTTAATGTGCCAAGTCTCCAAACTATGCAAAGCAATCCAATCGAAGAACTAGTTTTCAAATAAAAGGTAGAAGCATCAAAGAGAAGTGTCTTAAACCATTCCGAGGCTACTGTACCATAAAATATGTGTTATATAATGAATAGGAGAAGAATTATCAATTTTTTATTAGAGGTTCCAATGAATCATTTCCTCAAACAATTTGTGCACAAAATCCCAAAAACTAGAATCATAGTTGGGTGATACTACAAGACTTATACAAAGGAAAACCATTACAAAATACCAGAGTTCAGAATAACCAAAGATCATAAAAAATAAGGCTGGAAACGAAAATCCTTTTTCCTGAGGAAATTACCAGCCGATGGTTCTTCCTTTCTTTCAGCCGCCGATCCACATCTTGCTTTCAGATCCGAGAAGTTTTGCTCAATTTCAGCTCTCAGAATGTCAATTTTCCCTTCCACTTCAAAGACATTTTTGTTGACATTATCAATTTTGGAGTCGAAATTGACAGTGCAAGAAGAAATGTTCTCAATGGTTTCAACCAGACTAGCAACCCTCCCATTCAAATGGATGCTACTAATTTTGACCTTCGAATGCATGGCTTGGGCTAGGGAGAAAAGGCGAGTGATAGCCCTCTTTATTTCCAAATTCTCATTGCGAAGCAGACGAACCTGGCATTCCATATCTTCAATGTAATTTTTTACCTCCACACTAATGCAATGAATGTCGAACATTTGGTGAGAGCCATAGCTTCCACAATCGTCATTTGTTGATGAAGAAAACAATTTCTTATCCATTCCCAAGAAATCAAAATGACAAGGAGCATGGAGAGTATCTTCCTGCTTTGAGCTACCTTCTTTCATAGAGTGAATCTTCAACATTTCCCAACTTGAGATTCCCTGTTTTGTTAAGGGCTTCCTACACCGCAAGCACCGAGATGGAGGAGGATCCGAGACATCGTCCAGAGGTGAGGACTGAGCAGCGATGAAATCTCCCATTATGCTGACAATCTTATGCAGGTGCCTCCTCTCTAGACGCCGAGCAAAGAGTCTATCAGTGGTTATGCATTTTTCGCTCCAAATTTGGGAATTAATACTAACACAGACCTAGAAATCCGCCATGTAGATTCGGTGCATGGAGACCATCTGTCTCATGCGTGAGGCGCACCCCCTTTCATCAATTGAAGCATGGGGGGAGATCCAATAATGGTGTTCGTAATAAGTTTTGGCCATTAATACACCCCAACTAAAATTAAAGTTCAGAGTTGAAACTAGAGGCGAAAATATTTGAACGCAGGCTCCAACAAGTGGGAGGGCATCCTCATTATTCCATCCCTTTTGAGAACTAGCAAATATTTTAAAAAGGGACTCTGGATTAGGGGATCCAATTTCTTTCATAAGCATTTTGATCACAAACTAGGATGCCGTAATTTAGTCCTGCTCCTTTATTTTCCATAATATCCGCTTGTTGATTATTTTCTCTCGGCACATGGAGGAAATTGATTGCTTTGAATTCATTAAAAATGCACTTGAGGAGATACTGCATCTTAGTAGACAAATTCTTGCGATTCTTCGTCAAGTTCCTCGCTTCTCTTGTGACCATTAACGAGTCACCAAAAACCACCAATTCCTCTATGCCAAAATTTATTGCTAACTCTAGTCCTTTGGTTAAGGCTAGCCATTAAGCACCATTGTTTGAATTTATACCAATTACCCATGCATACTCCTTCTACTTATTCCCATCAAAGTCGTAAATGACTCCACCCGTACTTGCCAACCCAGGTTTTCCTTTCGAGGCTCCGCCGAAGAAAAAAAAAATGCAGCCAAGATTCTTCCACCAGCTTTGAAATTCTACTAAGCTCATTCTTAATTTCCAATTCAGTGATCTAGGTATTTTAGAAGGCATGATCCAGATGAGAGAGGATTGGGGAACAATAAATTCAGAAGCCCATACTCTTTCCTCTACCGATAGGCGTTCCTTATTTATGTTGAACATCCCCTTCGTGGATAAAGCCTCCACCCAGAGGGCCTTTGTAGAAGCGAGAAATTTGCACAGGATTGTATTTTTATCTTCAAAGATCTCTTTATTTCTCGCTGTCTAGATCTTCCATCAAATGTATTTTGGGAGAGCTTCCCAGGATGTTGCAAAATCCGGTTTCTTGGAGAGGGAACCTTGATAGTAGTCTTTCCAACAAGCAAAGAGATCATTCCAATTTGTTGGTAGGATCAAATTAAAATGTAGGTCTTGAAAAGCACGAAACCAAACCTCTTGATAGAACTTACATTCTAAAAATAGGTGTTCAAGAGATTCTTCTGCTTCTTTTCAAAGGATACAACATAGGGGTCCTTCCACTCTTCTTTTCCTTAGGTTTTCCGCTGTTAATTTTTTTCGATGCACTAGAATCCAAAAGAAAGCGTTGATTTTTGGAAGGTCATCCTTGCATCAATTTTTTTTCCATTTTGTGTCCTTATTGCTGCTATTCTTCAACCCATAGGCTAAGCGATAATTGTCCTTTACAGAGTAAGTGCACGATTTTCCCCAGCCTCTTCGATCTGTAAGGTGACAATGAAATGGAGCTGACCCTTGAATTAGAGAGAGAAAAGCACTGAAGTATGAAATGAGGTGTTCTGGGATCTCCAGGTCTTTCCAACCAGCCCATATTCCGCTATTGGTCTAGGAAGAGATGTCAAATAGAGTGGAGATGTTTAAATTGTCCAACTAATGCTTAAGATCTGAAAACGCCTGCATTAATTTTGCAGGGGAAATGGGCCCTAATTTGTCTTGCTAGATATTTATCTATTTACCACATCCTGGAATCCAGTACAAGTTGTTATGGATGATATACAACAACCTCTTGCATAAATCCCAAATTGGATTTCCATTTCTATTCAACTCAATCTCGTCCATGCATATTTTTCTTGACCCTTTCAAATATTTTCTTCGAAGGATCTCCTTCCACCAAGATTTTTCTCCAGAGACAATTTTCTAGAGGATCTTTGCTCCAAGTGCGAGGTTCATTAGATTTGGGTATAGTACTCCAGCACCTCCACAGACTTTCGGGCTGCAAACTGTTTCCCAATTAACCAAATGAAATTTTTTTGAGTTGCTAGATTTGCCTCCTTCCCATAGAAATTTTATGATTTCCCTAGTGACCTCTTGCATAATTGTTTATGGAGCTAAAGAGATCGAGAACGCATAAATGGGATAGGCAGATAGAATAGAGTTGATGAGAACTAGCTTTCCAGCTGGATTGAGCGACCTTATCCCCCATGAAGTGATTTTGTTTTTTATTTTTTTAACCAAACCTTGCCAGTCGGTAACCCTATTTTTCCCTTTGAAAATTGGAATCCTGAGGTAATTGAACGAGTTCCAGGCTGCAATCCCTTCAAAACCAAGGATCCTTGCAATCCTTGCCAAAGTCCTGGGGGGGAAATTACATCCATAAACCTTAGATTTAGTATAATTCACCTTTCCATTAGGAAATTTTAGGAAGATGGATAAGGAACCTTTGAATCTATCTGAAATGACTATAGACGCACCCCCAAGCAGAATGGTGTCATCAGCAAACTGCGCATGATTGATGACTTTAACTCCTCTAGCTATCCTCAAACCCTTTAGATCACCGAAACCTTGAAGGTAATGTAGCTTCCTGCTCATAGATTCTGCAGCCACAAGGTAAAGGAAGGGAGACAGGGGGAAACCTTGTCGAAGACCCCTGGTGGCTTGAAAGAACTTGGTAGGCCTACCATTCACTAATGGAGAAATCCAGGGACTGTTGATACATGCTTTGATCCATCTGACAAATCTTTTGGACAATGATTATATTGTCGAGAATTTGGTGCCCAACTACAAAGACACCTTGTGAGTCTGAGATGAGACGGGCTATGATGTTCTTCATTCTAGTGGCCAAATTTTTTGAGAGAATCTTATATGAGGTGTTGCAAAAAGAGATTGGCATAAATCGATCGATCGAAAGAGGGATTCTTTATTTTGGAATCAAGGCCAGAAAGGAGGAATTAGAGGCCCCACCAATCTTGTATCTTTTGCTTGTCCAGTTTAGCATTCTTTTCAGATCTTCTTTTATAATCTTCCACGCTGCTTTGTAGAATTTTATGTTAAAACCGTCTAGCCCGAGAGCCTTATCCATGTGCAAAGACCATATTGCTTCTTTTATCTCGTTTCCGGAATTGGTTTTGATAACTCCCTATTCTCTAGATCGAAAATAAGAGGGGGGATTCCAGAAATGAGATCAGCTTGAGCTTCAGGGTCAGCCTCATCATTGTTAGAATAGAGCTCACGGAAGTGATGGAAGACATGATTCTTAATATCTTCCTGCCAAACAATCTTAATCCCATTTTTGTCTTTCAATTCCTTAATATCATTAAAGTTTAGCCTTGCCTTAGTTTGCTTATGAAAGTACTCAGTGTTACTATCTCGTCCTTTCAGCCACAACTATCTGGATTTCAATCTCCATTCTTCTTCCTCCTGTCTTGTTGCATTTATTTCTTCTTATTCAGCTCCTTTTCCCAGCTCAGACACAAAGTAGTCACTTCTTCCTTCTCCATGCTGGATTGGAGAGCGGCTAGATAATTTTGGAGATGAATTTTAAGAAAGCTTGGAATTGAAAACGAATTTAGCCCAGCTCTTAAGAGCATAACACATAGATCTTAATTTAGATTCCCAAATGTAGATAGGAGACCCAAAGCAATTATGGTTCCACGCATTTTGTATTATTTCTAGAAATTTTGCGTCTTGCAAGCATGTAGGGTTGAAGCGGAAAGGGATGGGATCGAGATTTTCAGGGTGGACAAATCCAAAGAAATAGGCTTGTGATCAAAGACTGCTGAAGGAAAATAAAAGGAGGCTTGAAGAAGATCTTTTTTGAAGAAAGGAATAACTTACCAGAAACCTGTCAAGTCTTGCCGCAATGTGACCGATGCTTATCCTTTTGTTGCTCCAAGTGTATTTCCCATTCTTCAAAGGAGGGTCCAACATATCCAGATCTGAGATCAAATCCTCCATCTTCTCACCAAATGGGTCCCCGAATTTCGATCCTCCTTGATTCACCATCTGCGAGTTAGTGGTGTTGAAATCCCCAACAATAATAAGATATTTTCTTCGCAGATCCTCTTTTAACAAAAGAGATCTTCCAAGAAAATTAACTTGCCCTTGTAATGCATTAGCCCATATACATTGCAGATATAGAGAGAGTGTAAATCATCCTTCACTTGAATTTCTGTCAGTATCCAGTGATAACTTTCCCTAACTGATTTTATTGAATTTGTTTGAAAAAAAAGTTGTTATCCCCCTTGATGCTCCTCTAGAGCTTATGGCTCTTCCCTAGTTGTTTTTCCAAAAAAGACGTGAAAGTGCCATTACCTCCATGTCAGTCACTTTGTCTCTTGGATTTGTAGTACGTCTGGCCTCTAAGATTCTATAATGTCTTTTATAGCTTCCACTTTGATCGAGCCTCCCAAACCCTTGCAGTTCCAAGAGACAACTTTCATTATTTCTTGAGCGATCGAGATCCTGCTCGGGACCTGCCATTCACTTTTGTCCCTCCTGAGTTTTTAGTATTTTGGACAAGCTTAGTTTCCTCAAGGTTTTGCTTTCATCCAAGTTCTATCTCTCTTTCGCTTCATGTTCTCTATGATACATTTTTTATTTTCTTCGTCTGGTGGTCCGGGGTTGGCCTAAATTGTGCGTTTCTTGAGATCCGTGAGAGGAAGAATGTTCTAGAGTAATAGCATGCGGTGTGACTTTGCTTTGTTTTACCATCTCAGCACAAGATCCCCCTGGGGTTGAAGAACCCTCAAGTGATTGCTCTATCCTTTCATCTCTGGGAATAGAGGCAAGAATGTTGGTGGTTGTAGGAGCCTCTCGATTTTCTAATCCTACTTCTGCTAAGAGGGTTTCTGTCAATGGGATTTCTCCTTCTTCTGTATGTAATTCCTGAAACTGGTTGCTAGTTGAGGTTCATTTTCCTTCTTGAGTTTTATCCTTTCTTTTCTCTGGCTGAGACCCATTAGATATATTAGGAATTGATGGAGGCATTTTTCTTCCCCTTTTTACTTGTTTCCATCCTTCCTCTTGTTTTTTTTAGGGATTTCTTTAGCTGCTTTTGGACTTTTTTTACAAAGTGTCCATATTCATGGTACTTCTTGCACTTAAAGGGAAGTTGTTCATAGTCTACCTTTTGGAGATGCTCCCATCCATCAATGTACATGTTTACTTCTTCTGGAAGTCCTTTTTCCAAGTCAACCTCCACGCAGATCCTTGCACAAGAAAACAAAGGTCCCTTTGGTTCCATTTTATCGATGTATTTTCCAAGAGAGTTCCCTATTACTTGAAGAGTTCCATCCTTCCAACAGTGCAGATGGAGGTGGGGGAGACGAACACAAACTCGAATCGTTGAGGGAACATCCTTTTCTAGATCAAAAGATAAAATCCAACGGTTTAGATATAAACCATGAGGACCCATGAATTAAGGTCCACTTTTGAAGATGAGATCTCTATTGTCTTTATTTTCAAATAGGAATACAAAAAACCCCTTTCAACAAAAGTAGTTTTACAGGCCTCCTGAGATCAAGGGCATCCAGTTCTTGTTGATCCAAGAGTCCATTGTTTTTGGCGAAGGCCAAATCCCAGTAAACTGACCTATCAAACCCTTCTCACTCTGAGCCAGAGATTTCAACCTTGAAGCAGTGGACATGATCTAGATGCGAGGAGCACAACCCACTTGGAAAAGCTTGTGTTGCCAGAATCCAGAGCAATAGGGGGTAGGGGAGGCATGGAGGTCACCAGAGCCTGAAAAGACTCATCAAGAAGACGCATCCATTCCTCCAGACTAGGATTCATAGGAGGATCCATTCGAAGAGAGCATCCCTTGAAGAAAAGGGCCGAGAGAACTGAACCCTAGCAGAGCTTGATCGCTGCGATGAAAGATCAAAAAAATGAATTGGGGCTATCATTCCACAAGGTGTGAAGCCCAAAATATTTCACCCAACCACAACACATATTTCAACCCTCTAGTGTTGAAACCCCTTCCACAATTTTCCCAATCCACTGACACTAGTCCCCCATTAGCCCACACAACACAAGGAATGGGACCCCCTTCTTTGAATGATGTCCCTCAAGCTATCCACATTCCCTTCCAATGCTCTAGCACAGGCCAACCAGGGAGTCTCTATTTTAGGACTCTATGGAACTCAATTGTAAGTTAGGTTTCTTTCTCATGGGAATCAAGTCCATTATCACCAACTTCCTAGGGTAATTGGCATGAGAGAGTATGAAACACAAGTTACTCTTCGATATACTAGCTAGAGATCAGATAGTTTCCTGGATTGAATGAAATAGTGAATGAATGAGGAATTAATGAGTTTCTAACATTTTATAATGAAATATTTTTTCTTGACATGTGGCTTCCTTGGAGGAGGATACTTTTCCCCTCTTAATCCCATATTAGGAAAAATAACCATGATTAATTAAAGTGGCCCTCATTACCATGGTTAATGAACTTTGGGTTAAAGAGGCTAATGAAGGCTAGAGACATAATATAATGTTAATTGGGGTCATCACCCCTTAGCCCCCCTCTCACTTCCCCCATTTGTGGAATCATAAGCCCCCATCTCTTCTTCGTCCTTTTTCACTTGTAGATGTCAGAGGATTTTATATCAACTACATTGTACATCATTTACAATAGTCATGGTCTCTTGGACCATATAAGTATGTCATCTATCATTTACATCATTAGATACATAATCACATCATAAGGTCAAAAATGGGGTGTTAGAGGTCTTCAGCTCCGACAAGAAGTTGTTTAGAATTCACAATGACTCTTCAATTTTATTAGGTAATTAAAATATATTCTAATATTTCCAAAATATACAAACAATCATGTATAATTAACTATCCAACATAAATTCTACCATGTGGTTGTGGTCCTTAAACTTCAGTAAGATGTTGGGTCCATCTACAAACCAACTCTTGTGTTTATAAATGTGATCATTCAACTTAATGATATAAATTTAATTCTTATTCAAGATATAGATATGAAAAAAAAAAAAACATATATCCTTAGTTTTTTCTGTGTTGATAGCTCTAATAAGAGGAATTGAATTCAACAATAAAAAATTTTGTTAGAAAAGCAAGATCGCAGAGAAATAACAATAAACAAGATGCAAATATAAAACACATAAACACAATACAAGAGAGACACCAATATACATGGTTCACCCAATCTGGGCTATGTCCATGGAGAAATTGTCAGCCCTTTTATTATACCATCAAGCAAAATAAAGGGACACAACCCGCAACACATCTGTTGCAATTTCCTCTTCACTCTCTCACAGTTTCTCTGACACAATCATAGAGATATTTATAATACTACAATATACAACCATATTATAATGCCTTCCTTTTAAAGAGCGATTTCCATGGGAAAATACCATGGGATACCCGATACCATGGGCCCATAAATCACCCATTATTGATCAATTCATGATTATGAAATTACAACATTTGACAAGGCATTTTTATCCGAAATTTTTGCTGTGGGGGCACTACCACTGTTGGACCCCCATGGTGACTATAGTGGGGGGGAGCCCCCCCACACCCTCCTGTCATGGGCTGTGATCCATACACAACTGAAACACGACCTTTGAATAAAGAAGATCAAGCTCCACAAGCAACAAATTTAAATATATGGATTATTATTAGTTAGTCAACAACCATGGGAGCTTTAACAACTAGGAAATACATTAGCACATACATCCGTAAAGACATAATTAGAAAGTGGTAAAACATTAAACAATATATTGTTGTGAAACCAGCCTAGATCCAAATCCTAGGCTCTATCAAGCGCTAAGAGGGATCAAATCTCTCGAGGTGCAAACCTCTCCTTGAAAATCTCCTTGAGTGCAATACCCGAGAAGAGGTTTTCACCTCGGGAGATTTTATCCCTCTCGGCGCTTGATAGAGCCTAGGATTCAGATCTAGGTTGGCTCCATTCGTGGGCAGTGACACAAAACTAGAGTTTGATCATCATTGTAAGGAATGGGTTAAGTTGAAAACATAGATAGAATTATGACGATTATCATAATGTAAGTAATAAGTATGAGTAATTTGCTAAACTGAAAAATAGAGACAATAATGTTGTAAGGATTAAATAAATGAAAATATGGTTCACATCGTGATCATTCTCAATCTATCTTCTTCATCTTTTATTATCTTCGCACCTGGTAGTTTTGACATCTTCTCATATCTATCATATGAGAATCTACATTGGACCTGTACTTGTATTACGTACTTGTATTCCAGCATATGACTCCTGGCAGACATGACACATTTGAACTTCTGCTAATTGATCAATTTGTTCACGAAATGTTTGATGTCTAGTATACATTTCTTCAGATGGTATCGATATATTATCGTCAATTTCAATATCCTTATCTCAGACCATATTAGTAATTGGAGTTGCTTGAAATTGGACCATGTCATCAACACGTCGCTCTTTTACCTTTACACGTTGAGCATCTCCCACAGTTGATTCTACGGGTATATTGGTTGAATATTGTCTTTGTTGTTCTACATTTTGATTTATTTTTTGTTCTACAAGTTGATTTCTTTGTTCTTCCAATTGATTCAACTTTCTCTCTCGATATGCTCTTTGTCGATCAACGTTTCGTTTTATTTTGTTCTTCTCATTCTTCTGTAGTCAATTCGTCTAACTTTCTTTTTCGATATTCTTTTTGTCGATTCATGTTTCATTTTCTTCGTTCTTCTCGTTCTTCTGCTGTCATTTCGTCCAACTTTATTTTTTGATATTCTTTTTGTTGTTATGCTTTTCGTTTCAAGTCTTCTTCTCGTTCTTTTGCTGTCATTTTGTTAGATTTTCTTCTTTGATATGCTTTCTGACGTTCAACATTATGTATTTTCTGTTCTTCTCTTGTTTGTCTGATAGCATCTTCCGCATGCAGATCTTCCATTTCTAGTTCATACTCTATATAAAAAATTTCAAGCATTAAAATATACACTGAAATCTATGCATCCATGAAATCTACATTGAAATCTATGCATCCATGAAATGTACATTGAAATCTATGCATCCATCGATTAACAGCTACACTGAAAATAATGCAATGATAAAATACCATACACTGAAATCTATGCAAGTATAAAACTCACTTTACATGATAATGAAATTCAATATCCACATAACTTTTAGTTATGTGGTATAAACTTGTATCCTTCTCGTTCTTTTGTTGTCATTTCGTTAGATTTTCTTCCTTGATATGCTTTCTGACGTTCGACGTTCTGTATTTTTTGTTCTTCTCATGTTTGTATGATAGCATCTTCTGCATGCACATGCTAATATTAATATAATTTAAAATTTAATATATTAAACAATTAAAATTTATTAAATTTAAAAATAGTTTAAAATTATTAATAAAATTTTATTAAAATTAAAATTAACTAAATAGTTAAAAATGATTATAGTTAAAAAATATTTAGAATTAATATTCAATACCATTCACACCATTAATATCATATTCAAATTATCATTTAAAGGACTGCCATTAAAACTATTATTTTTAAAAAATGAGTATATTAAACAAAATTTAGAATTCTATTTTTAGAAAAACTAAATTCAAATTTAAAGCACTACAATTAAAACTATTATTCTAAAAAGTGAGTATATTAAACAAAATTTACAATTATTTTTGTAGAAAAACCAAATTCAAATTCAATATTCTATTTGGAAAAACATAATTAGTATTATATTTTTATATAGAATCAAATTTCCAGAGAAAACGAAATGAAATGAAACTTGCATCTATTTTTATTCACTTGGATCTAGGTTGGTGTATATTTTCTTTGGTGTATTATATAGCCATTTATATCATTCAAACAAAAATACACGTCTTTTTATTAATGCCCGACATAATATATATTATTTTATATTATTCTTTTTTGTTAGGAACAATATTATTTTTGACCAACAATTATGGCCGACAATAATTTCAACAAACGTTACAAGTTTCGACAAACGTTACAAGATCTCCCTCATACTGGGTTGTAGAGCTCTTCTCGACGCAATAAGGGTGGAGAGGATTTTTTAATTTTTAGGATCAATATAGGTATTTTTGGGGGTGGAGAGGGGAATAATATAATATTTATATCTTGGGGAAGGGTTCGATGACAAGAACCTCATATGGCTATGATTACCATATATAATGTAAACATTATCTCTCGTAGATCCCTACAACAAATTCCCTCAAGCGTGTCTCCAATTTCTAGGAGAGAATTTGTTGTAGTGCACTAGATGAAGATGATGAAATGATATGGTAAAGATCAAGGCAAGTACTCCCTATGGAAGAGCTCAATGAAAAATGTGGATCATAATTATATTGTGTTGTCATGTCATAATGGTGTGTATCCTAGTGAATGAAGTGAGTGCACAAGGGTGTAGTACTAGGTTGTCTTATTCTATTAAAGCTATAGTTTCCAATTGTATTTCCAACTACCTACTTTACAATTTTTTTTTTTTAATTTCTCATGTGGATGCAGTGATTAAATTTTGGTGAGATGATGTGTCCATCTTCAAACCAAGTCTAGTGTCTATTGTATTCCCACCAACTTATTTTAGAGTTGTTGGTCTAGATTCTCACAAATGGTTGTGGTCATTAGTTTTGGAGAGATGGTGTGTTCACTTTTTAACCAAACCTTGTATCTATAAATGTAACCATTTTATTCCCAATAAATTATTTTAGAGTTGTTGGTTTGATTCTTAGAAGTGGTTGTGATCATTAATTTTGAAGAGATGATATTAATTTAAATTCACTCCTATGTATTCTATATGGATATTTAAAAAAAATAAAATCAGTTTTTCTAACACTAAGTCTAATGCTATGTTGTCTTATTCTATTACAGTAATGAAGTTGTAGTTTGTGATTGCTTGAATTTTCAGCTACTTGCTTTTATAATTTTTATCAAAAATAAATGTAAACATGTTAATGTTAATAAGATAATTTTTTCCTAAGTGTACATAATCTAAATATCCATGAATAAATAATATAAGTTTACACCTCCTTATAATGTGTAAGATATATATAAATTTGAAAAAACATACTTTTCTTAGGTTTTTATAAGAGAGGCAACCCTTAAATACTTCATAAAATTTACCATAAATAACCAAAGTTGTGCACATGTAGTCATGAAATATTTGTGTAACAAAAGTTGTGCTAGTAGTTGTGCATGAGATGTAGTTAAAGAGAGTTTAGCAATCATCTCTTAGTTTGTAGGTAAGACATTTTAGCATTCATCAATTAAATTAACTTTAGTTTATAATTTGGGAAGATTGGGAATTTTTAAATTTTTTTTATTAATATTAATATTAACATGATACACCAAATATATATGAAAATAAATCTGAATAATTATTTAATTATTGAAATCTTAAAATAATTTTTTTAGAGCAAGTTTAGGAGAGTGCTTTTAACTCTTGGATGTAAGGACAAAATTTTTAATAACTAATTTTTCAAATAACATAAAAAAGTAACCATTTCAAGTTTTTTGTAAACTAAAGTTTCTTTAGAATTGGAAGGATCAGTAGATTTAACATCACCTAAAAGAGTTGTTATCTAGTGAATTTTAATGAAGATGATATTACTTCAAGAATAACACACAAAACACAAACACTCATGAGCAATAGCAGCATACAAAACACCAATACTCACATGAGCAATGTAACAATTTCAAAATAATTGGAGCATAGTCTCAACCACACAATGTGGACATGATTCATGAGTGAACCTTGACAAAAAACGTGCTCCTTGAAGGGAAAGTCTTGGAAGGAAATAAGCTATGGAAAATCATGCAATTTGTAGGACAAATAGAATAACCATACTATGTAGAGTCAATTTATCCACTTAGCCTACTCATCTAAAACTCAACATCTTCTATTCAACCTCTCTTGCAAAGGGATGTGATTATTTACATATAATAAATCTTCTTAGGCTTGTAGATCTAAATAGGTTTCCTATACCTCCACTTCCAATTTCCCAATCATCCCTAGCTTAAATATGTTAAGATTATATAACTCATTATCTAAAATAATAGTCATATTCTATGACATGGTTTCCATTAACTTTGAAAATTCCTTTCTTGGAAAATCATTTAGGGAGGAATCTATTTGAATGAGCTAAGGTGGCTAGCCTTTTTAGATCCAAATTAATTACAAGACAAATCCAACCTTCTTCTAAGACCATTTCGATGCTAAGAAAAAACCCATT
>BSBM01000531.1:3800000-4065000 GCA_027924585.1 Larix kaempferi | reverse complement strand
AGACGACGATGACGACGATGATGATGATGAAGATGGTGATGAGGATGATGATGGACGACGATGATGATGAAGATGAAGATGATGGTGATGAAGATGATGAATATGATGAATATGATGATGATGTTGATGATGAAGAAGATGACGACGGCGACGATGATGATGATGATGGTGGTGGTGGTGGTGGTGGTGACGACGACAACGATGATGATGATGATGATGAAGATGGTGATGACGATGACGATGATGACGATGATGATGAAGATAATAATGAACATGATGATGATGATGATGATGATGAGGAAGAGGGTGATAATGATGACGATGATGATGAGGAAGAGGGTGATAACGCTGACGATGATGATGATGAAGACGACAACGATGATGATGATGATGATAATGAAGATGATGATGATGATGATTATGAGGACGATAATGATGATGATGATTATGATGATGATGACGAATATGATTATGATGATGGAGATGAAGATGATGATGATGAAGACCATGAAGATGATGGTGATGACGACGACAACGATGATGATGAAGATGACGAAGATGATGATGATGAAGATGATGATGACGAAGATGATAATGATGATGGTGGTGGTAGTAATGACGACGAAAACGATGATTATGATGATGAAGATGATGATGATGATGAAGATGATGAAGATGCAGATGATGATGATGAAGATGAAGACCATGAAGATGGTGATGACGACAATGATGATGATGATGATGATGATAATGATGATGATGACAATGATGATGATGATGATGATGATGATGATGATGATGATGAAGACCATGAAGATGGTGATGACAACAATGATGATGATGATGCTGCTGCTGCTGCTGAGGATGATGGTGATGATGGTGATGATGATGATGATGATGATGATAACCACATGATGGGCCTTGGTTGAGAAAACCTTCTTAGTCTTTGATGGCTATAATACTTCTTCCCTGGAAAACCATTTCCAAGGCCCTAAGACATGTAGATACTAAGTTCAAAACCATATAATGGCACTTCCATCCTCAATCACAGGAAAATGATACCTCAAGAGGCCATGTGTAGTTGGTGGAGGTAACCTTATTAACCCTAGATGAATATAAGATTCATTTAAGGCCCGAGTCTTAGGTCTCCTCCCTTGACCATGTCCAATTCCCTAAGTCCCCAAGACTTGGATACATCTAGCACAATGGATACCCCTGTAAAGTCTTGTTTGGTGCTTTTAGACATTGTTCATGGCCTTGGATGTCTAAATGGTCTCTTTATGGCCAAAGGCACGATATTCTTCCATAAAACATCATTCCAAAAGCCTTGATTAGGCATGGTGCATACATATTGCTCAAAACCACTTCATGGTATCGGCATCCTTAATCATAGGCCAATGATACCATTAATAGGTAATGTGTGGTTAGTGGAGGAAATCATCATAGATCCTTCTAGATAGAATATTACTTTAGGGCCCAAGGTTCAGGTCTCTCTCTCTCTAACTATCTCTCTAAAATGCTTATGAGTTATATGTTTTAAGGGTTGGGTGTTTGATGATAGAGTTTAGGGTTGATGAGAATTATAGGTTATAAGGGTTAGGGGTTAATTTTTATTTGACTAGACACTTTAGATGTTAGGATTACGTGGTTAGGGTTATAGGGGTGAAGGGATATATATCATTATGTGTCAGTATTTAAGAGTTTTAGGGGCTATACTAGTTTATGATTATAGTGCACCAAGGGTTATGATGGTTAGTTGTATTTGGGACTAGGGATCGCAGTGGCTAGGGAGTAATGGTCAAGGGTTTGGGGATTGAGATATGGGGGTCATGGATTTATGGTTACAAGGATGAATATTTATATGTACATGAGGATAATGGAAGTTAGTGATTTTGTGTAATAATATATATCCTAACCCTTGTGGTGAAGGAGAGAAGAGAGGGGTGAGGGAGGGAGGAGGGATTGGGTAGAGTGGAATAGAGGGGGGGGAGGAACGGTTAGGGAGAGATAGATTAAAATTAAGGTGTAAAACACAACGTGTGTGCGCTTCTGCGTGTGCGCGCATCTACGCGTGCACGCATTTTCGCGCACACGTGTCTGGATTCAAATTGTTTTTAGCGACCTTGTAGGTTTGGTATTAGCTTCGGATTGCCAAACCTTGAGGCTCGGTCTGATTTATGGCAGAACACACCAATTTCCGTAACTTCATGTTTTTCATGCTTAGTTCTGCATATGTTCCACTTGTGTACTACAGATGAAATTGCACACACTTGTCAAGGTCTGTGTGCAAATTCTAACTATATATTTTTTGAATAGATTTGTTATTGTTTTCTATTTTTAATTCAGTTTTAACTACACTCATGTCAAATTTGTAAAAAACATACGTCGTTTATTTGGCCTATAACTTTTGATTGGCTTACCTATTTCGAGAACGGAAAAAAACCCACACAAGAGTACAAGAATACCTACACGCTAAAAAAAGTTTTTTGATTATGTTCAGACCATGATATCTCCGCACAAGATTCGTCTGTTGCCCGCCTCTACATATTTTTTTAGTCATAAATTGACAATTTACATAACAAACCGGTGGGCCAACAAAAACATGTGCATTATGTTTTAGAGAAAAAATAACATACCAATCTTAAAATAATGACATTTTTGGGGTGGTTATACCACTTTTCCATAAATAAAAGTTATATATTTTGGAAGGTGATCCGTTTTTCTACGTTTCATCGTTTTACACTTAATTCGAAAAAGTTTTGTAGGTACCTGTAATAATTCATTTTAATGATAATATTTTTGTTTTTCTAGCATGTCATTGCAACGAACGTGTCATAATTGGGTATTATTACCTTGCACCAGTCCTTACTCTTTTGAA
The DNA here is from genome assembly GCA_027924585.1 of Larix kaempferi. Classification (NCBI taxonomy): domain Eukaryota; kingdom Viridiplantae; phylum Streptophyta; class Pinopsida; order Pinales; family Pinaceae; genus Larix; species Larix kaempferi. Next base: position 4,062,122 of record BSBM01000531.1, on the reverse strand, counting down.
CCCACAAGAGACAAAACCCATTTTAAAATTAAGAGACATGTCCCATTATCACATTAAGAGACAAAACTCATTATCACATTAAGGGACAACAACCATTATCATATTAAAAAGAAATGTCAAAGTGTTGAAGCTATAAAAATAAGAAAGAGACTCAAAATTAAAACTTCAATATATTTTAAAACCTCATCTATTTCCAAGGAAAAAGCTTAGTATATAGAATTTACATAATAACAAAAGAAACATAATTTTAAATGTCTGAAAATATTTTATAGGACATCGGAGTAGAACTTTTTAGTTTTCTAGCAAATGCTAACACTACCATTAGGTCCAATAAACAAAATCAACAACATCATCTTAAACATAGATCCAATAAACAAAATCAACAAGATAATATTCAACAATAATGTTTAGTTAAAACAAATGCACAACAACACTACCATCAGGTCCAAATCCAACTCCAATCCACTCCTCTCCGTAGAAAGGTTAGCTCCTAACTCCAGTCCTTATTTAAAAGAGGTCCCAGATGGGCTCAGAGGAGCATCTGCTCCGAGACAAGTAATAAGAGAGAGAAGCATCACAGAAGCGTTTGCATCATAATTGTTGAATAAAATGTCTGGTTGTTCATGGGCAGCAGCCGAGTGTCATTTCGATCAGAGCGATTATACCCAGACGTCGCAGCAGGAGCAACGGAGAGTACTATGTAATGGTAAAGAACTGCGACGATGGACCACCGAAAAAGAATGGACTACTTATATTCAACGGTATTCCGATGTCCATCCCAGATCGCCCTCCGTTGTGTCCATATTTCAAGTTCCCGACCTCCTCATGAAAGACCCAACAAAAAAAGAAGCATACATTCCTACAAGAGTTTCTTTGGGTCCATATCATCACAGATGTAAAGGGCTTCTTTCAATGGAAAATCACAAACCAAGAGCCTTGTGTATAATGATGACGAGGTTCCATAATGTTAGGAATCCCTCCATTGATCCAAATAATATGGAATACTATGTTCTTGCAAGGAAGGAGATCATGCAGCTCGATGATTCTATTAGGAACATCTACGAAGAAAAAATCTACCACGAGAAAGAGTTCCTCGCTGCGATGCTAACTTTGGACGGTTCTTTTATTCTGGAAATATTGAGGGCTCTGGCGCCGTCTAACGACGAATTATCCAGAGCGAGTAAATACTATGAAGATATATTTGAGAAAAGCAGGATTATTTATACTGCACAAGATATATTGCAGGACATTTTGAAGCTTGAAAATCAAATCCCCTTTATCGTTCTCCGAAAGTTACTTGATTTGGAGTTCAACTCGGACGAATGTGTCCGAGAGGAGCTTTTCTTTCCCGTGGATGTGCTCTTGAGTGTGTTCTACCCTTTTGACTTTGAACATGATATAAATCCGGCGTACTACAACATCTGTGTTTCTCTCATACAACATGAACAAGTTCAGGTTTGGGCAACAGCGCAGTGAATGGAGAAGGCGGAGGCAACGCAACAAGTCGCGCCTCATGCAGTAAAATAAGGAAATGCTGGGATCAAATCAAGAAATGTTGGGACCAAGACGAAGAGAACTACACAAGGTTGAGTGGAGCTGAAGGCGAAGGCAGCACAGTGCGTCCCGTCGCATGCAGTAAAATTAGGAAGTGGTGGGCGGATCAAATTAGGAAATGCTGGCACCAAGACGAAGACAACCCAGTGAAAAGACGCTTACCTCGTGCAGTATAATTAAGAAATACTGGGATCAAATTTGAGCGACGTGAGGGAGGAATCACGAAGATTAAGTTTGACTAAAAGAGCACCACAATATATCTTCCTCCGATCAATATCACAGACCACACAGAGGTACTCTTCCGTAACCTAATCGCTTTTGAGATGTGCTACAAACCATCTGGATCCAATTACGTTACGTGGTACGTGGATCTCTTGGACAACTTAATCGACTTGGAAGAAGACGTGGCTTTGCTAAGGAAAATGGGCATCGTCACAAACGTCCTTGGAAGTGATGCAAAGGTTGCCGAGCTCTTCAATGGTTTAGTACGAGGAGTCACCGTGAATCCTGATTTCAACGACAATTTGGCAAAAGAAGTGCACGCGCACTACAACAATAAATTCAAGGTCTACTGCGCTGAGCTTGTGACCGACCATTTCTCATTGCCCTGGAAAATTGTAGCTCTGGCAGGTGCAATCATTTTACTGCTACTCACTACTGTGCAAACCATCTTCGCAATAATCACACTATATAAGTAGCCTCCCGTTCTTTCTTCTTCCAACTGATTTCCTTACTATGAATAGTGTGCCAGGGAGGTCTCTACTTATTTTGTGTGATTTCTTCCCAATACTTAGAATGTATAAGTAGCTTCCTGTTCTTTCTTCTTAAGTGATTGTAATGTCCCTTGTTAGGAATTTTATTAAAATGGCAATTTTTCACTTTTTTCCCTAGTTTGACCTTTGACTAGTTTTGAGCTCTAGGTCCCCAAATTGCTCCAATTATTCCCAAATTTTCTGAGAAGGTATATGGATGATGTTAGAACATAAATATGTATTTTAGGGATGCTTTTGGACCTTTAAAATACTTCTGCAAATCCTCTTTCAATTCTGGCCAATGTAGGGAACTTTACTAATAATTTTCCTTTGACTAGTATTGGTCTCTAGGTCTCGAATTGACTCCAAATGCCTTCAAATCTTCAAGGAAGGTGTATGAATGATATTAGGACTTGAATATGATGTTCAGAGATGATATATGACCACCAAAACACCTCTGCAAACTCTCTTAAGATTCTGGACCAAGTATGCAATTTTACTAGTAATTTGGGGTTCAAATCCCCCTGGGGTTAGTACTGAAAATGGCTTCCCAAATGCCTCCAAACCCACTCAAATTTCTGAACAGAGGTAGGGAATGTATTAAGGATGTTATTAAGGTCTCATATGCACCATTAATTGATTATTATATCTGTTCCAACCCTCTCCCATTCAACTGCAAAAATCACCAATTCGACCCTTGGAGAAATGGCACTATTTCTTCTCCCAATGCAATTAAACTGAGTAAAAATACTTCAAATGCTCAAGTAAAGTACATGAAACTTGTAAAATACATCCATGGCAGTCCATTAATCACAAATGCATCAGAAAATCATCCATTCATTCGAAATCATCATCAATACAGTGGTTCACAACAAGGTAGTGGGGAAATGGCATTGTTCTTCCATTAAAAATGAGATTTATACATTTATACTTGGAATTTCGACCTAAAACTTTCTGGAGATGAATAACAGAGTATTTAATTCATATTACAAAAGAAATGGGGCATGAGAAGCTCCCCCAAAGAGTACAATAGCTCACAAAAAACGCCCTCCCTCAAAGAACAAGAATATGCCATCAGAACTGGAAATGGTTGAGAGAATGTGCTGCAATAGAAGAAACCATGAGCTTCCCTGTAGCTTACACCTGCAAATAAAGACTCCATTAAAGCTCCAAATGAAAGGTCTGAATGGCATTTCCAATTACCAACTTGGATAGGAATCTTTCACCCTCGAAATTGGCTAATGCAAGAAACTAGTTATCCACTAGCTCTCCCTCTACACAAATGCAATTGCAAATTCTACAAATGATCAAAAGCCGTTTTCATTCTTTGTTATTGAAATTTATAAAGTTCTAATTTCCTCCATGGGTCGAATTCCTTTCAAGAGACTCATGCCAACTCAAGTTGGGAAGAGATTCCAAAGAACGCCACTTGCACAACAATTCCTAGTCTCCCACTTCCACCAAATCACATGTGGAAGCATCTTAGCTTCCCTAACACCCTTGAGTGCCCTCTTGGAGTCTATTTTTAGCCCTGACATGTTATATATGTCATATGTCAGCCTTCAGGTCTAATTTGTGTCATAGGTGTCATAGCATCTTCATCATTGTTGTCATAGAGCTAGGGAATCTAGCCCAAGTGTCTCACTAGCTCCAAATTGCCTCTTCCTCTTCCATGGGCGTTACTCTTCCTCTATATTTCGACCTTGGATGAGTCATGCCATGAAAAATACATTTTGGACTCCCCCAAGTATGTTACCATTCACCTTGAATTCGAATTGGTGAGAGAATGATGCCAAGTGTAGTGGAGAAATCTAGCCATATGGTCCCACTTCCTCCATGTGTCTTCATGATCAAATGCCAATTTGATTTTCACTTGTATATATTTATTTAGGTCATTTATTAAATATTTATTCCATTCTAATGTTCAAACATCATTTATTATCCCCATTATTCCAAATCCCAAAGCTTCCACCCCAAACCTAGGAAACTAGTAATTTTCCTCCTTGGCAATTATTTCAACTTTAGTATCAATTTGACAAACTCTATTGAATAGGGACAATGTGATTAGGCCATTGTGACCCAATACCAAATTTGGGACATTACAGTGATTTACTTACTATGAGTAGTGTGTGAGGGAGGTCTCTAGTTATTTTGTGTTATTTGTACGCTATTGGCTATATAGCAAGAACTAAAGTGTAAAAGATGATTTATGTATAACAATCTTTTCAGTATTATTCACGTTATTTTCTAGCTATGTTTTTTTTATCATTCATATTTCTAGATAGTACGCCATTAAAGACGGAAACGATGGATTTTGTTACTGATGTTGATTCAGCTTTGTTTCTTTGATGAGAGTGAAACTTCATGTTTGCTTTTGACTTCATGGTAAGTGATTTTGTAAGGAGGAATGCTATACTTTGACTAAGTTCAGTGATCAAATTTGAAGGGTGGATCTTAATTTTTATTGGAAGGGCATTTGTTATTGGAGCCATTCAAAGATGGAGGGAAATTTAAATAATTGTACTTCAAATGACAAGTATAAATTAACTAAACCCTTCCCCGTAAAAAATGCAAAAAAAAAATATTGCCCATTTAAATTTTTACAAGCTTAAACAATGGAGAACTCTTTAATATCTACATGATAAAATGGTATCTTTTCAATAAAACCCAATTTGAACACATTAATTTGACATATATGTAACATTAATTTTACAATTCATTAAAATAACAACTATTTTGTTGTATTTTAATTCTCGGTTAGACCACAATTCATTATACATAAAAACTACTTAGACTATGCAATAACCATATTGGGGCATCTGCATGATCTTATGCATAGTGCAAGACGTTGTAACTAGATATAGTCTTAAAATAAAACTAGAACCATGAGAAAATTACTTACTGTTGGGTGATTTCATGAAGACGGGTAACTCTTTTTGGCCAAATATGACAATGAAAAACAAAAATTTTACCCATGTATTAAATTCAAGCCCTCAAAGCTCATATTTACTACATGAATTTTGACATGTGGTTGAAAAACAAAATGTAGAGAATTATGTTGGTTTTCCAATGATATTTTTTCGAAATATACCAATGTCATTTAGTGTCGAATTTTCATTTAATGAAACGTGTGTACTTAAAAAATTGAAAAGCAATTAGCAAGTAGTTTGTGTGTGTGCACAATAATTTAATGTTAAAGTAATAATTTAAAAAAATGAAATATGTGAACATTATCTAGAGAGAATGCACTAGTGCTTACATATTTTTCTTTTAATTTTTCTCGAAAAATTATATTTATTATTATTTTTCGAAATTGACCAATGAATATTTCAGTCCAATTTTGCACACATGTGTGTGTGTGCACCAAATCTTTTGATTGTTTACATAATTTGCAAAACTAAAAATACCCTTTTGAAGAGGACGCGTTTATCTAGTGCTTGTGTATTTTTCAAATTTTTTGGATGTTTATTTTGAATGTTTTGGATTCATCTTCGAGCTCAATCGAAGTTGTCGGCAGGGTTTTTTAGGGCAAGTCTTAGTAGAAATTTAAAAACAAAATACATAAGAAGATAAAAATTCATAAATTTTATGTATCTGGATAGAGAATTCATTGACGAATCCAATGGTATCAAGTCCGCCCATTAATGTGCATTTAATGACATGGTTTAACCCTCTGGAAGGCAGAAAAAACTTTTATTCTGCAGTGAAAAGGGCTCTCGGCCTGTTTTTTAGGCCCTCGATCGAGCTATTTGCTTGCTCGAGGTATTTAAAATACCTTGACCGAGGGTTTTAACTAGACCTCGATCGAGGTATGTTAAAACCCTCGATCGAGGGCCTAAAAAAATGTTGCAGGCCTTTTTTTATTTTTTTCAAAAGCTAGATCGAGCTTTCAAAAGCTAGATCGAGCTTTTGAATAGCTAGATCGAGGTCTTGTTTCAACCTTTGATCGAGGTATTTAAAAACCCTTGATCGAGTTATTGTCAAGCCCTCGATCGAGGCATTTTAAAACCCTCGATCGAGGGCTTGAAAATACCTCGATCGAGGTTATGAAAAACAATTTTTTTGGGTTCCGCTTGCCAAAAGTGGTGAACCAGCTTCATGGATTCACCATGTTAACTATATACAAAAAGAAGCCACTAAGCAAAACCAGGCTATAATAAACCTACAACCAAAATATACATATAAAACCAACCAAAACCTTAATTCAAACTGGAGAGAGGGAAGCCATCCAATCTTAAGAGATGTAAGAATGATGGACATTAGGAGCCTAAGAAAAAATAATACATAGCTCAAAAAAACATTAAAAAAAATCCTCCATACCAAGCAAGTTAGCAATGCTAGAATCACACGGGCCTGGGCATCAAATTTTGTTGTTCAACACTTGTCACGACAACATACATGTATGGGATGGAGGGGAAATGGAATCAAGCCTAAGTCAACTGGAGCCTTGTGACTCGCTGCATGTTTGAGTCTCGACAATCTACCTTTTAAATTGAACCAGAACAACAAAAGAAGTTTGGTAATGGCTCGATTTGCGAAAATTCTAGATACATGAGTAATTAAGAGCTCGAGGCTCTAAAATTTGATGTGTTTTTTACCAATCCACGATTCGGTGAATTCGTAGTCATTGGCATGAAATTTAAGTTATTTAATGAAAGAATTAATGTATCTACCTCTATGTTGAAACCATTTTCCATGTTGATGCGGGCCACTTCCCTCCTTATTGTCTTACCAAAAGGCATGAGAATGAGGAAGAAGACTTAACATTATGGACTTCACCATCAAAGAAGCCTTACAATCACATTGTTAAGGAGGGATAAGAATATCACAACAATCCAACGTGTCAAATATCAGATGATAGTTCCAATTAAAGACTTATATGGTAAATTTAATATAAGACTTACTTATAGTTGTCTCTTACTCTTTGCATCTTGACACATTTGATAATTTATGGTTGTCGCTGCGCCTTGACCCAATTGATATTATAAGGTGAGGATGTGCATGCATAATAATACTTAGTTATGACTATGCGATGAGGATTTAAATGGAAGAGGGTGTAAAGACATGTAATTTCTATACATATTTTGGTGGCGAGTGTCGAAGACAAACATGGTGAGAAACCACATATGTTTGGAAGGACAGAGGGATATTACATGATCATGATCATGCCACACATCAAATTGAAGACAATTCACGAGCCAAAAATTGTTTTTTTTAATTTTATTAATAACCATTGTGTTACTTTGGTCCAAATATTTTTTCTAACTCATTGTTTCTCCGTATTGTGTGCCTAGTGCCACCTCTCTATATCAATGCATAAATCAACCTCTGCTTGGTTTGTGGTTCTAGCTTCATGCCATTATTTGTAGTTGCATGCCATTGAGTGTTGTTTAGAGTTGTCGTGAGTCTGTGACATTCATGCAAGAAATGAATTCTTGTAGAGGAGGACTCAACAAAGTGGCAATTTGAATTTCATTTTGACGAAAAACTAGTGGACATTGGTAGCCAGGTTCACATAGGTAGTAGGCACAATGTTTCGGCCTTGTTTTGTGCCTAGTAGTGGTTCTCTATTGTTACAACCATAGTCATTGACACATTGTCACACCTTAGATCTCATCCCAAAGTGACTCGAGATTTAGACTCAAATCCCAGTGGCTAGTACTTCGTAGTCGTCAGTCATCACTCGTCACCTTGCAAAGCTAAGCAGTGAGTGCATGACATGAGTGAGTGATTGATTATAATTTATGATATTTCCATGACGAGTCGAATGTTATAGCATAGGAATTTCAACATCGAAATTGAAATTTCTATGGATGGGTAATTTCAAATGTTGCCCTTCTTTTGAAATGTTGCTATAAATTATGTCCTTCCTATTGGAAGCGTAAAATTCAAATTTTAAATTTATTTTGAAGGGAAATTTTAACTTTACACTTCTAGGAAGGGATAGAACCCTTTGGAAGGGCCAGGAAGGGTTCGCTGTACACTTTAATCTTTCCAAGGCATGTGGTGTACAATCTCAATAATTGATGATTACGCCTTCCAAGTTATCACCTGGAAAAAATGTACTCTCTACCACGTAAGTAATTAATAGAGTTGATTGGTCAGAGATATTCTGTCTACGCCTGCAAAACTCAACGATGAGATCATCAATATAAATGTATATTATCAGCAGGGATTAAAATTGAAGGGTGGGGTTCCATTTCGCTTTGAAGGGCTATTCGATATCGAACCCTTCAATGCTGCCATGTAAAAATAAGTCATTCTTTTCATTTGAAAATGTACTAGTACATCAAAATTTCATTGTTTACTTACGTAGTAAAGTTGAGAGGCTTTATTTTGCAGTGGATATGGCAGTAGTGAACGTTATATATGTCATATAACACAACCATATTTCGCCCCGATCTAGCGGCTCGGTCTCTAGGCCACTATGCCACCTTTGCCATCTTAGCAGTTTCCCAAATTGATCTTGCCTCTTAAAATTTTAACCAGTATAATAATACAGTTAACTTGCTAACCCCATTCCAATCCAACTTTCATCTTTATAGCCAAAATTAATACTAGTTTACTCTTTCATGATATGCTTGAACATGAGGAATTTATTAGTGAAACATAACTTAGGAGACACATAGAAAATCCACTTTCCAGGTGTTCAGTCTGAATTTCCATAACTAATTTTATAGATCGCACATGAGGAATTTATCAGTGAAACATAATTTAGGAGACACATAGAAAATCCACTTTCCAGATGTTCAGTGTGAATTGCCATAACTAATTTTATAGATCTTTTTTTCTGCATTAGTGTAACTACAGTTAGCTTGCTAGCCCAATTACAATCCAACTTTTAACCAGTATGATAATATTTAATACCTCTTAAAATGGGTTCCTAGGCTGCTTCGAACAGTGCAAGCTCAATGAAGAATTGGGTTCTTCAACTCTTCTAAAAGCAACATGATGCTTATTCTTGGAAAAGTTCAATCTTTGTAAATCACTAGTGTTCTTCAAACTAATATAAATTCTAGCCTACTTCACAATGGAAAAAATGATAATGTAAGCAAAAAAAGGAAGAAATTGTTTCAGAAGCCAAAAATGATGTACATACCTGTAAATTCATAGGATGTTAGCAATCCAGTTAGCCTTGAAGTTGAGCTCCTCAAAGAAAACAAATTTCTTTATATATGTTTATGGCAGGCCGGCATCGGTAACTTTGCTCTGCAAACTCTCCTGGAGGACTAGAGGAGATAAGCTAGGTGGAACTTGGAAGTAGCTCGACCACGATGGAGCAGGGGTATAAACAAATCTTGCTTGTATATATGTAATATTATATATTGATGGTCGGAGCCATGGAAGCATGGAATTCGAGCATTGACTTGATACAACAAAGAAAACACAGGGTGTGAGGCTAGGAGCCGTAGACGGTAGGATTAACTTGATACAACAAAGAAAACAAAGGGTCGTGGGCAGGGGCCATGGGCTAGAGCGACAACCTGCAACATTACAAAAAGTTTATGGATTGTGGAGTTTGTACGAAATGCCAAATTTGGGGCACATTAACGTAATATATTATACATTGAATAATCAATTAACTCACAGAGTCAGAAGTCACGAATTGGTATGTGATAACTGGTAAGTTGGTAAGCTCGCTACCAACAACACATATGAGCCACCAACCATATTTAATAAAGTTGTTGCTGCCATTAAATGTGTTAAACACGTAAGCGCTTGCCGCTAACACGAGAACTTAGAAGCGTTCAAGCCATGGGCTGCACAGTGTAAGCCCATCCACATAAATTGGTCAATGATATTATTAGAGGCCCAATGGCCCATGATCCATCGATGATTGGACACGTGGATATTGGAGAGTAATCGAGTACCAAGTCCCACTCCCAATTCACCTAGCTAGTAGCCGCATTCCCAATTTCCCACTGAAAACTATTGATGGGTGAAATTTGAAGCTCCCCTTCTCTGCAATTTTAAACAACAGTGGTTAATTTAATTATTGACAGGCTTACCAAGAAATTAATTTTTTTTTTGCATGGTAAAATTTGAGGTGGTCTTCTATGACGTGTAAAATGGCCTCTGAAGGGCCCTTAAGGCTTCAAATTTGAATTTTGATTATCAGCGATGAGATCATCAATTAAAATGGATATTAATAATATTAAGTGATAGAATGTGAAGTTGGTAAGGTTGAAGGCTTCAAATTTGAATCCTGATTATCAACGATGAGATCATCAATTAAAATGGATATTAATAATATTAAGTGATAGAATGTGAAGTTGGTAAGGTTGTGAGTGAAACAAAAGATGTACTATCTAAAATGAGATGGAAAGTACCTATAAACTTTAATCTGTAAAAGGTATGTGGTGAACCATCTAAATAGTTGCTAGGGACGCCTTCCAGGCAGGCTTCAAATTTGAAGCCTTCAGGGCTCGTTAGAGGGCATTTTACACGTCATAGAAGGCTGGTTTGAATTTTACCATGCAAACAAAATTTAATTTCATTGCCAGCCTGCCAATACTTAAAGTAAAGGCGAAGTTTTAAAATTACAATAGAAGGGCAGTTCAAAATTTTGCCCTTCAAATAGTTTCTAGTGGGACTGGGCCCCAGGGGTCTGACTCAGCACACTGGGTAGTACTAGTGACTCAAATTTGAAGCCTGGTCGGCACTAGGCAGTCTCACTTGGCACTGGGTAGTGCGACACGCTTAAAATTTTCCCATGGGCCCTATGATGTATCATATAATATATTTTAAATTTTTAACTCACCTAGTATATGCGCAATGCGCATAATGCATTCCAATTTGCCGACGCTGAGTTAGGTTGGAACTTGGAATTGGAAACTTGGATTATTGGATAGTTGGATAATTATGGATATTAGCCTTGGATTTTCGTTAATGTGGAGTCACAGAGTGATGGGCCGACGGCCGATGGCTGATCAATAGTTGTTGTAAAATTAATGAGTCTTAAATGCATATGAATTGTGATGGAACTGGATTCCGGAAGTAGCTGCAGGATGGAGGCTGGATATATTGCTTTATTCATTCTACCATGCATTGTCGAGCAGAATTGGGCACACACAGAAGGAAACAACGCCATCTACAACCCCCTCTCAGACACCAGGGTCCAGGACACACACAGAAGAAAACAAAACCGTTGGCCCGACGGCAACTCGGCACTGGGCAGCCCCAACAAATCCGCGTGGAGGTCGACACAGGTAAGCAGCTGCTGTCCATCATTCCAAATTTCCATGATTATTGATTTCTATATGCCATTGCCCTATTCAGTTCCCGACTCAAGGTACAATTTTGGGTTGAATAGGACAGTGTTTGTTTCTTAGTCTGGCCCCAATAGGTACCCGAGATAGGGCATCGTTTGTTTCTTGGTCTGCCCATTAAATTTGACTTTGAGTGGATTGAACACGCGGCATTGCAGTTGTGCCACTTGTAGAAACTGTGCAGGAATAGCGGCACTTCTTGAGGTTATGGAAGACCATTAGGATTTTAGGACCCATTACTGAAGGGATAGGACTCACTAGAGTCTGGAACCTTTGTCTTACCTCTGCGGCACCCTGGTGGAGGTCTGAACAGTCCCGGACTCCCATTCATGCATTACTCTGTGGTCAAACAACAGTCCACTTAAAAAAATAACCTGTGTTTTTGTAACGCCCCCTTCCATCGTCAAAGGCAAGGAGGGGAAAACGTTAACAACACACGGGCTTATCGGAGACTTAGCCCCAATAATTTTTGCACATAAATTCCTAACATTTTAAAACTTCTATATGCAAATTCGTTTCCATATAAAACACAGCGGAATGAACATGCTAACAAGCACTCAAACAGACAGTAATTGCAATCATATCAATCACAGCAGAGAATGATTCCACCTACAGAGACCCAAGCGCATTCATATGCCATGCATGGATTCTATATTAATTCATTTCATTACACATGGGCAATTTAACATATTGCAGAACACAAAATGGAACAAGTTATAATCCACAGAACACTTATCTTGAGAATTTGACGTCCAACAACTGGCTACGTGAAGGCAACGTTCCTCCCAACCGTAGACCTCTGTCCAGCTTGTGTTCTTTCAGCTGAGAGGTCACCCCCGAGCTGGGCCGTGTATCCACTAAGGAGGACTAGCTGGGTTCACTCATAGTCATGGCTTCAGTCAAGCATCCAAGCAGATAGAGGAGGGTAGTGCTAAGCCAGTGAGCTCAACCACAGAGCTACAGGCATCTCAAGTGAACTCAACAGTTAGGCACCCACATTACCTACCACATCCAACACAAGGAAGATCCCCTTCTCTGTTACACAGTCCCTCAGGAAACTCTTCCCTCCAGTGCTCTTCAGGATGGGCATAGAAAGGTCCAGCTGCTGATCTTTGAGATCCTAGCCTTCACTGGGTTTATCAAGCACACCCAACCTCTGCATAGTCAATCCCAACTTGATTTCTCTCTGTTCTGCTCACCGAATACTCAAATCCGTCACTCGTTTTCTGAGCTGCAAAAGCTGGGTTTTCCCATTGATTTCGGGGTAGCTAATGCTCCCAAATTCGCCCCAAGGTTCATGCTATTGGATCCCCCATTGGATTTCCCCGTCCCCTGCAAAATCTGGGCGTTTTTGGTCTTTCAAAAACTGGGTTCTCTCAAGGTCGCGATTTCTGGTTTTTCCTCACTGCTGGCACTCGTTTTTGGATGGGAATGATGCTAGGTAGTTTCACAATGGACTGGGGTGAGAATCAAGCAACCCCCCCATGAGGTTGAGTGACTTCTTGCCCAAGTAATCAGAGCCCATGCCCACCCATACGAATTTCAGGGCTGCCCATGCTCCATTGAAGCCATGGGCTGAAATCTCAACCACCTTCTTACAGCAGGCATTAATGTCACCTAGGGAAGTCAATGGATTCTCATAATGACAAATGGCAGCCTAGGGTTTAATCCCATAGCCCCCTCACCACTCCCTAGTGGATACACGTGGCCCCTTCTCATTCGTTGCCTCCATAGCCAGTTTTTTGATATTTTATTTCAATGTTAAATATTTACATCAATTTACAATATCCCATGGCTTAATAGCACGTGGGTAACAAAATATCAAGCGTGTCTAATTTAAATAAAATCCGAGCATAAACTAGCGGGGCCTTGGCCTTGAGCTCCACGCTAGGGAAACATACATCGCGTATTTGCAATATTTACATTAGAGCCAATATTGCCTAAGGGTTCAAAATTGGGGTATTACATTCCCCTCCCCCTTAGAACAACACCGTCCTCGGTGTTCTCAAAACTGAACAAAAATGGGAATGCCTCCCTCATGGCATCCTCTAGCTCCCATGTAGCCTCGTCGGGACTAAGGTGCTCCCATTGGACCTTTACCTGCCCGATGGCTCTGTTCCGGAGCACTGTGAATTTCTTGTCGAGGATGCGCATAGGTTCTACTTGGAACTCTCCCTCGGGTTCCACCTGTATCACATTCCAATCAATCATATGATTAGGATCATGTACATACTTCTTAAGCAAAGATACATGGAAAACATTATGAGCTCTTATGCTAGCAGGCAATGCAATTCTATATGCAACTGGCCCTATCCTATCAAGGACTTCAAATGGACCACAATATCTGGGAGACAACTTGGCACAACTCCCCAACTTGAGGGAACTCTTCCTTGGTTTCACTCTCAAGTAAACATGATCCCCAATCTGAAATTCCTTATGTACTCTTTTCAAATCTGCATAACTCTTTTGCCTGTCCTGAGCTGCCTTTAAATTCTGCCTGATCTTAACAATTTCCTGTTCCATTTCCTTGATCATCTCTGGTCCAAGCACTACCCTGTTCACTGGGCCATCCCAATTCACTGGCGTCCTGCATCCCCTGCCATACAATGCTTCAAATGGACTCATTCCCAAGGATGCATGGTGTCCATTATTGTATGCAAATTCAACCAAGTGTAAATAATCTTCCCACTTGGATGGTTTGTCCATCACATACATTCTCAACATGTCTTCAAGGACCTGATTCACCCTCTCGGTTTGGCCGTCCGTTTGAGGATGGTAAGCTGTACTGAACTTCAATTTCGTTCCCAATTCCTGAAATAATCCCTTCCAGAAATTGGAGGTGAACTTTGTGTCACGATCAGAAATTATTGCCTTAGGCAATCCATGCAATCTGAATATCTCTCTCATGAAGATGTTCGCAATGTCACTAGCCTTGTGAGTGGACTTTACTGGAATAAAGTGAGCTACCTTTGATAGCTTATCCACCACAACCATGATTGAATCATGCTTTTTCACTGTCATGGGCAGACCTGTTATAAAATCCATGGAGATCACTTCCCACTTCCATTCTGGAATGGGTAAGGGCTGCAATAACCCCGCTGGATGTTGGTGTTCTGCCTTGACTTGTTGGCACTTCTGACACCTAGCAATGTACTCAGCTATGTCCTTCTTCATGCCATTCCAAAAGTATTGCTTTCTTGCCGCTGTTATAGTTTTCTGATATCCTGGATGTCCAGAGTACGGCATTTGGTGTATCTCATCCATCACTAGCTTCTTCAAATCTGCATTATTTGGAATGTACAACCTATCTTTGTAGATGAGGATACTGTCTTCACCCAGCTGATATCCTGCATACTTTTCATCCACATCACCATGCTGCAACTTCTCTTTAATTTGAAGGCAAGTTTCGTCACTGTTTTGGGCCTCAAGAACTCTTGTCTTCAAATCTGATTTGCACATACTTACTGCTGAAACATGAAATTTTCTGCTAAGAGCATCTGCAACCTTATTCTCCTTCCCTTTTACATGTTTAATTTCAAAATCAAATTCACACAGAAATTCCATCCATCTAGCTTGCCTAGCATTCAAGTTCGGCTGCTCAAACAAATACTTCAAGCTCATGTGGTCAGTCCTAAGCTCGAATCTTCTCCCCATCAAGTAATGCCTCCACATTTTAAGAGCATGCACTATGGCTGCTAATTCTAAATCATGTGTGGCATAATTCTTTTCATGCTCTTTCAATTTCCTAGATTCATAGCAAATCACAATTCCTTCCTGCATGAGAACCCCACCCAGTCCTTCAATGCAAGCATCTGTGCATACTACAAAATCCTTCCTTGGATCGGCTATCTTCAAAACAGGAGCGCTAGTAAGTAACTCCTTTAATTTCTGAAAACTTTTCTCACATTTTTCAGACCATACAAATTTGATGTTCTTCCTTTGCAATGAGGTGATCGGATGCGCTATCCTGGAGAATCCTTCAATAAACCTTCTGTAGTAACCAGCAAGGCCCATAAAAGATCTAACATCTGAAACATTTCTTGGAGTTGGCCAATCCATGATGGAATTAATCTTCTCTGGATCCACTGCAATTCCTTCTTCTGAAATGACGTGACCCAAATATTGGATCCTCTTTTGATAGAATTCACACTTGGTTAAC
The DNA here is from genome assembly GCA_027924585.1 of Larix kaempferi. NCBI lineage: Eukaryota > Viridiplantae > Streptophyta > Pinopsida > Pinales > Pinaceae > Larix > Larix kaempferi. The sequence continues at coordinate 4,046,388 of BSBM01000531.1, read as the reverse complement.
TTGGCATACAGCTGATGTTCTCTGAGAACTTGCAACACCATTCTTAGATGCTCCTCATGCTCTTCTTCATTTCTTGAATAGACAAGAATGTCATCTAAAAACACAATCACAAACTTGTCCAAATATTTGCTGAATACACTATTCATGAGACACATGAATGTGGCAGGTGCGTTGGTAAGGCCGAATGGAACCACAGTGAACTCATAATGACCATATCTAGTTCTGAAAGCCGTCTTGTGAATGTCTTCTTCTTTAATCCTCACTTGATGGTAGCCAGACCTCAAGTCAATCTTTGAAAATAATTTGGCTTCCTTCATTTGATCAAACAAGTCATCAATTCTTGGTAATGGATACTTGTTCTTAACTGTCACTTTATTGAGCTGCCTGTAATCAATACACAGCCTTAAAGTCCCATCTTTCTTCTTGACAAATAACACCGGTGCTCCCCAAGGAGACACACTAGGCCTGATATACCCTTTATCTATTAATTCCTGCAGCTGTATCTTCAATTCCACCAATTCCGGTGTACTCATTCTATAAGGAGCTTTGGAATTCGGCGCTGCCCCTGGAACAAGATCGATGGTAAAATCAATATCTCTCATCGGTGGCAACCCTGGTACCTCATCCGGAAACACATCTTGGAACTCTTGCAATATCCTGAAGTCTTCTAGTCTTGGCCCTTTGTCCTCCAATGAATCTGGTATATGGACTGCATATAGTTGACAACCCTTCTTATAAAACTTTTTCAACTGCAGGGCTGAAATCTGTCTTATTGAAACTTGCTTGGGAATCCCTTTTACCAATGTTGGCCTTCCCTTTTCATCAATGCACTCAAGTGCTTTCTCATAACAGTCCAATTTGGCTCTGTGTTTTTCTAACCAATCCATGCCAATTAATGCATCATAGGATCCTAATGGTAACACATTCAATTCAGCATATGTGTGGAGTCCATTCAATTCTATGGGACACTCCATCACTACCTCACTTACTTTTCTCTTGGTTCCCGTGGCTAGTTGCACTAGCCAAGACTTATTATGCTTTATTTTTCTAAGAGAACAACCTTCAACCACTTTTGGAGAAACATAACTATGAGTAGATCCTGGATCAATCAAAACAGAAATAGATTGCGTAGCAATCTTACCTTCGACTTCCACCACTGAGGACTGATGGTCTGCTTGATGATTATCCAACGCTGCATAAATCCGAGGTGCTGCCCTTGCCATGTCCTCCACCGTAGCTACTCCCTTCAGGTTGTTCAACTTTCGAGCATTGTTTTTCCGATGTGGACAATCCTTCAACATGTGGTTTTCTCCACATCCCCAACACTGAAGTGGTCCCTTTGATGCTTTGTCTACTGCCACTGCCGGTTTGAATCCACTCCTTGCTTGTTGTCCCTGTGGAAAGGTTCTAGGCTGACCTCTAAATGGTGGCTTGAAGCCATCCTTCTTCTGGTCAAACTTCCCTCTTGGCTTTCCTTTCCATGCTGGGTTAGCCTCTGTTCTTCCTTTATTTTGCTCATAGCAGTGCATTGCCATCCTAATGGCTTCATCCAAACTTGGTGGATTAACAAACTCAATACGATCTCTGAAACTCTGAGGTAGACCCCCAAGAAAGCATTGGATTTTTACTCTCTCATCTTTGATGTAGTCAACATACCTCAGTAATTCCAAGAATTTGTGGACATGCTCTTCCATGGATTTCTGTCCCAACCTGAGCTCATTAAACTCTTTTCTCTTACCGTCATAATACCTAGCAGAAAGGTATTTCTCCTTGAAGTACCCCTTAAATCTTTCCCAACTGATCCTTCTTTCATTGATCCCTTTCACTTGCAAGAGATTGTCCCACCAAATGGAAGCTCTTCCATTTAAGTTGTAAATGGCAATTCTGGCTTTCTCATTTCCTGAGTAGTCTTGAATTCTGAAATATTTCTTCATTCCCAGAAGCCATGCTTTTGCCTCTTGACCTGCCTTTCCTTCCCCATCAAATGTGGGAGGTCTTGCCTTCCTGAATTCTCCCTGTGGGATACCCTTGAACCTCTTTCTTCCGTCCAATCTCTTAGGTGCATGTCCTGGACTTCTCCTAGAACATTTGGAGTCACCCGACCTGCTGGAAGAAGACCTTGATGAAGATGTTTTATGTTTTCTGCTCACCGAACTCTTCCTTGGGCTTGGAGTCCTCCTCCTCGAACGACCTCTAGAATGACTCCCTGCATCTCTTCCTTCTTCACCCATATGGCTTGGGTTGGACCCAAGGTTTATCTTATGCTGCATATCAGTGAGGCTTTGCAAAATAGCAGCATTGAGTTGGTGTTGTTCTTCTTGAGCCTTCATCAATCTTTCATTGAAGCTCACCATGGTTTCAACCAAATTTTGAGGAGTCACCTGCTCCCTTCTCCCATTGGATTCAGTCTCCGCATTCCCTTCATGCACATTTTCTCCTAGAACGTCTTCTTCGTGTTCATAAGGATCTTGAGCATCATTAATGGTCACCATCTTACCTCTGCTACAATTATAAACTTTAGGAGCTGCAAACACTGTGCATTATTATGATATTTGTTAGACCTCATAAAAATGCATCTAGGAATATACAACAATCAACATTTAACATAATTAACTCATGGAATAATCAACATAGCTGTTACTTATTCAATTCTTTTGCCCATTCATGCAATTCTGAAAATTGCCCATATTGCCATTAATTTGACAAAACAGTCACCGGCACTTTTCTGCCCTGATAATATATGATGTCTGATAACCCAATTCAAATTCCGGTCATACTACATTATTCCTTGCTAGACAAGCTTTCCAATGCCTGTCCCCGTGCTCCATTCCGACATCGGGTGTGGAAACAGTGTTGTTTCAAAAATGACAACTCTTACCAATAATTCTGCACAGTTTACACAGTTGTGTTTTGGTCCCGAAGGTCAACTTCAGCCACCTGTGGAAGAAAATCTATGCAGAACCACAAAAACTTATCTATCGGGCGAAGTTAGTCCATATAACAAGGAACACTCAGCAATTCACGGATTTCAATTCTGATGTACCGTTCATCTTTTATGAATTTCTGGGTTTCACTACTTCTCACTTTTCACATTTTTCCAAAATTCCAAATTTTGGGCCAAAAACGGCTATCTCCCAAACGGTGCATTTCTGGAAAATCTTCGTCTAACGGAAGTTGTCTGTCTTAATGAGAATATGAAATGTCTAGTTCAGTAAAATTTCTGAATCCCACATCTAGGGTCACTTTTATTGCCCACAAGCTTTTCAAAATCCCGAAAAAGTGGCCCGGAACAGTGCTTTTTGGCCTTCTTACTCACCCCGACTCCACATCCTTTGGATTTTGATTCCAAGATTCGGAACTTAACATTGTGCCTGCTTCATGGCCGCGCCTGATCAATTTCAGCTCAAACCGACCTTCTGTCAAGCCTCGGGACTCTATACTTCAAAAGTCACTATTTCCCTTTTTCTGTCAAATTGGAGTCTAATGGGCTCGGGGTCTTCACTAGTTCTTTCATGGCCCCCGTCAATGGCCTCCGAGCCCCACAGAAATCATCCCATTCCGAGCCCCGGTGCTCCCCCTATCCAAAAATGGAGTTTTTGGCACTTTTTTTTTCTTTTTTTCTTTTTTTTTTCTTTTTTTTTTTTTTTTTTTTTTTTTTCGGGCCGGTTCAGCGAACGCTCCCGCAACTGCGGGGCGGTTCACCGAATGCTTCCGCAATGCGGAGCAGTTCAGCGAACGCTTCCGCAATGGCGGAGCGATTCGCTGAATTCTCCCGCAACTGCGGAGCCATTCGGCGAAGGCTTCCGCCGTTTCGGAAGACTTTCCCGAATCCTCCAGCGATTTCGGAGCCCTTCGCGGAATCCTTCCGCCGTTTCGGAACCATTCGCCGAAGTCTTCCGCCGTTGCGGAACGATTCGGCGAAGTCTTCCGCCGTTGCGGAACGATTCGGCGAAGTCTTCCGCCGTTTCGGAACGATTCGGCGAAGTCTTCCGCCGTTGCGGAACGATTCGCCGAAGTCTTCCGCAATTTCGGAACGATTCGGCGAAGTCCTCCGCCGTTGCGGAACGATTCGCCGAAGTCTTCCGCAATTTTGGAACGACTCGCCGAACTCTTCCGCGTTGCGGAACGATTCGCGGAATCCTTCCGAAATTTCGGAAGAGAATTCCTTCCGCAATTTCGGAAGAGAATTCCTTCCGAAAAAGTTTCCGTTCGACGCCGACACTTAGAAAATTTTTCACAAAAACGAATTTTTCTCCGCTGTTTCGGAGCGGTTCACTGAATTCTTCCGCTGTTTCGGAGCGGTTCGCGGAATCCTTCCGAAATTTCGGAAGAGAATTGCTTCCGCAATTTCGGAAGAGAATTCCTTCCGCAATTTCGGAAGAGAATTCCTTCCGAAAAACTTCCCTTCGCAAATTTTCGGAAAAATTCTCGGAACGCTTCCGAAATTTCAAACCAAAAATTTCAAACAGTCTTAAACCAAAAATTTCAAAAACAGTCTTAAAACAACTCTTTTTCAAAACAGACTTAAGAAAACTCTATCAGATTTGGCCCATAGAGGCCCAATGCTGCAACGCAGCTCTGATACCAAACTGTAACGCCCCCTTCCATCGTCAAAGGCAAGGAGGGGAAAACGTTAACAACACACGGGCTTATCGGAGACTTAGCCCCAATAATTTTTGCACATAAATTCCTAACATTTTAAAACTTCTATATGCAAATTCGTTTCCATATAAAACACAGCGGAATGAACATGCTAACAAGCACTCAAACAGACAGTAATTGCAATCATATCAATCACAGCAGAGAATGATTCCACCTACAGAGACCCAAGCGCATTCATATGCCATGCATGGATTCTATATTAATTCATTTCATTACACATGGGCAATTTAACATATTGCAGAACACAAAATGGAACAAGTTATAATCCACAGAACACTTATCTTGAGAATTTGACGTCCAACAACTGGCTACGTGAAGGCAACGTTCCTCCCAACCGTAGACCTCTGTCCAGCTTGTGTTCTTTCAGCTGAGAGGTCACCCCCGAGCTGGGCCGTGTATCCACTAAGGAGGACTAGCTGGGTTCACTCATAGTCATGGCTTCAGTCAAGCATCCAAGCAGATAGAGGAGGGTAGTGCTAAGCCAGTGAGCTCAACCACAGAGCTACAGGCATCTCAAGTGAACTCAACAGTTAGGCACCCACATTACCTACCACATCCAACACAAGGAAGATCCCCTTCTCTGTTACACAGTCCCTCAGGAAACTCTTCCCTCCAGTGCTCTTCAGGATGGGCATAGAAAGGTCCAGCTGCTGATCTTTGAGATCCTAGCCTTCACTGGGTTTATCAAGCACACCCAACCTCTGCATAGTCAATCCCAACTTGATTTCTCTCTGTTCTGCTCACCGAATACTCAAATCCGTCACTCGTTTTCTGAGCTGCAAAAGCTGGGTTTTCCCATTGATTTCGGGGTAGCTAATGCTCCCAAATTCGCCCCAAGGTTCATGCTATTGGATCCCCCATTGGATTTCCCCGTCCCCTGCAAAATCTGGGCGTTTTTGGTCTTTCAAAAACTGGGTTCTCTCAAGGTCGCGATTTCTGGTTTTTCCTCACTGCTGGCACTCGTTTTTGGATGGGAATGATGCTAGGTAGTTTCACAATGGACTGGGGTGAGAATCAAGCAACCCCCCCATGAGGTTGAGTGACTTCTTGCCCAAGTAATCAGAGCCCATGCCCACCCATACGAATTTCAGGGCTGCCCATGCTCCATTGAAGCCATGGGCTGAAATCTCAACCACCTTCTTACAGCAGGCATTAATGTCACCTAGGGAAGTCAATGGGTTCTCATAATGACAAATGGCAGCCTAGGGTTTAATCCCATAGCCCCCTCACCACTCCCTAGTGGATACACGTGGCCCCTTCTCATTCGTTGCCTCCATAGCCAGTTTTTTGGTATTTTATTTCAATGTTAAATATTTACATCAATTTACAATATCCCATGGCTTAATAGCACGTGGGTAACAAAATATCAAGCGTGTCTAATTTAAATAAAATCCGAGCATAAACTAGCGGGGCCTTGGCCTTGAGCTCCACGCTAGGGAAACATACATCGCGTATTTGCAATATTTACATTAGAGCCAATATTGCCTAAGGGTTCAAAATTGGGGTATTACAGTTTTATCTTTGTTTTACCTCCGCGGTGCCCTGGTGGAGGTCTGAACAATCCCGTAAGTTGTAACTTGTAACCCGTTCATGCATTACTCTGTGGTCAAACAACAGTCTTAAGCACCCAAGCAGTCTGATATTGGAAAATAACTCGAAATTGTGTGAGAGAGGGTGCTGTAGATGTCTTATTACAACCCGTTAGCATTTCTTATTCGCACCCATAGCATAAAATAGTAATGGAGCGCGATAGTTTTAGCAGATTTGGGACTTCAGTGAGTAAACTGGGCTCTAGTCCTTTTGGGTTTCTCTTGTGATTTCTCAGGTCACAGGTGGTATATTTTTACTTAGGTTCCTTGGATTTCATTTTAAAATAACCAGAGCCACTATTTGTTGATATATTCCCTCTCATCCCTTTGTTTTTTCAACTACTATAGAAGGGGTTTTAAGAATTGTAATTGAGGAAACAGGGGTTTTCCCTTTCTAAGATGTAGTTTCCTTATCTTCTAGTTTAAACTTGACCCAAGATAAGAATTGTGGCCAGGTTTTCCCCTGCTGGGTCATCTCTTACATAATCAGAATCTTTATTAAACTATCTTTCTCCATTTATCCCCTAGCACCAAAGGATAGGAAACGTCTAGTTCACCATTTGTCACAATACTAAAGTTTTAAAGGGAAAGGGTTGTGTGCGCTTCGAATCAATTGAAATTGAATGGATATAAAAATTTTCGATGAGTGACACTTCGTTTTTGCGATGGACATTATAAAACATGCAGATCTGCAGATCTTTATTTTTGCATTGGGAGATGAGTCGTCTTTTTATTTCCAAGAAGAAGAGATGTTCATTGTTTTAAGTGCAGTCTTGTTATGTTCTAAATTCTAATCTAAAGTTTTGGAATTGGAAAAGTAAAAGAAATAAAATTTAAATGTTCAATTTTGGTAGGTGGAACCGTGGAATGTTTTTCAATTTTTGACTGTTAGACATGTAAAAAAATAGAATTTCAAAGTTAAAATGTTCATTCTGGGTCGTGAAAAGTTTTTGCAAAATTTTATTCACTAAATTTGTACTAATTTGCACATATCCTATCACTTTAAATTGAAACTTGTGACCTTTCATGGAGAAATAATGTTTAACCATTAATTACATCCACCTTTTTTTAATTAATGAAATGTATGTATTTTCAATACTTATGTATGATTAAGCTTATAAATAATAATTATTAGTAATTATAATCATTAATATATCAATGATTATAAAAATATATATATGATAGTGTTAATAATATTATGTATATTAATACATTAAGAGGTTAGGTTATTTAGATGTTGAGTAGTTGACTACTTTTATGTTAGATACTTGTGCTTGTTTCAAATTATCCTTGGAAAATAAAATAAGGTACATAATAATGTTAGTGGTTTGGTGGTAGTTTGGGAGGGTTACCATGAAGATGACTCAACTTCACAATTTATTAAGGTTTCTCTCTTTGTGTGGTAGAAGGCCAAGTGTAACCATTATTGAAGCAATGCCACATTGAATATGTAGCACACCAATCGTCAATATTATTGTTTTGGCCAGCATGTTGATGTTGAGAGTTGTTAATGAGCCTTTGAGCCATTCAAACTTAGTTATTTCCGAATGGAAAAGACCATTATGATTTCTCCATTACTTGAAAGTATGAAGTGCTTTGTAGTTGGGATTTATGACCTAGTTGTGATGGAGTATTAAATGTCATTTTCTATTGTAGAGGGAACTTGTGTTCATCTCATTAAGGGCATATGAGCTATCAATTAATGATGATGAAAGAGAAAAGGGGACACAATGACTCCCCATTCAAGGAGGAGTCTAAGTTTCAATTCGTAGTCACAAAAGCCTCAAAATTTGGTAAGCATACTAGGGTAGACCAAGATCAATTTATAAAACACACGGTAGGAATTCCGAAAGTGTCATGACCAACCTCCCCATAAAGAAATCCTCTTGTTTATAGAAAGGGTGTTGGTTGGGAAATTCACGAGGCTTTAGCTAGCCAAATCCAGACACAATTGAAACATGGTTAAACAAGTTTTGGATCCTTTATTAAGGGAACAATGTCATATTTCCTATGTGGTAAAGACTTCTCATCTCTTTCTTCCGATATAAAGAAAACATGGAGATTATTTTTAAGGGCAGTCTTATTTCATGCCACCTCACGACATGCATGTAAATCCTAGAACTTCAGCTCAAAACAAGAATTCCAAAGTAGTCTTAGTATAGGTTTTCCTTCTACCAAGAAATTCCAAATTCTAAGGAAGCCAAATCGAAAAAGGAGTAAAGCTTGTCTAGTTATCCTATTCTTATCGCTCCCCGTATTCCCCGTATTCTTTGTCTAGTTATCCACCAACTATATGAACCCGAATAATATGGTTTATAGGAATCTATGTAGTTGTTGCATAGAACAAAACACTTCTTGCTCTTGTTAAATGGAAAATAGGTCCATGAGATCACACATTCTCAGGTTGGTGAAAGATTCTAATCATTCCAATATGGGAGGGAGAATTACCTTCTGCAACATCAAATCTCCAAAAGGATTTGTTGTTGTAATGACTTGCTATAATTCCTCCCTGTAAAATACACAAAATGATCATTCAATTTTTGAAATAAGACAAGGAACTTGGAAGATACAAAATATTTATGGGAGCATAGTATTTTTTGCTTCTAGGGAACTTTTATAATATGTTTCTTTACATTTTTGTCTTTTTTATTGTTTAGTTATGAAAAAATAAAAATTTGTTTAATATTTATTTTAGTATTTTTGTGAAAATGGTTTCAGGTTATAGGGTTATACAGAAATTGTAGATATTCAAAGACTTATATTTTCGAGCTGCATTCACATTTTGAAATATTTTGATGGGTTTCTATGAGGCTTATGAATGAATTTTCTGCGATGTAGTTTATTGAGAAGCAATGTCTAGAATTGGTCGACCTAAAAAACATGGGAGACAAACAACACTTGATAATGGATTTAACTTGAGTCGACATGATGTAATTGTTGAAGAAGATGTTGATTTTGAAAATGATAAGAATATTGAAGAAGAAGGTTGTCCAGAAAAGAAAGATAAAGGAGTAGCTACCAAAAGATCATTCAAACCTGCATGGAAGTTATTGCACAAATGGGCTTATCCAATAATAGGCCCAAATGGTGAAGAGCGCATCAAGTGTTTATGGTGTGTTAAATTCAAAGGAGATACACCATTTGCAAGGGAAGGTAGTAGTACAATCTTGTTAAGTGGATTAAATGTCCATGCATCATCTGAGGCTCATAAACGCTTAGTTCAACTACTGGAATATGAATTGCGACAACCATGTTTGCCCATCTGAAAGCACATTGAACTTATGTTGGATGTTGAAAAATCTAGAATAATTAGTGCTATGGAAACTATGTATTTTGTGGCTATAAGGGATTTACCTTTAGAATTATACAAACACTTATGTGACCTACACATGTATAAGGGAACTCCTAATATGCCATTAACCAATGAATATTCTTCATATGTTAATATCACATCCGGTAAAGATTTTTTGCTTGCAGCAAAAGAGGTATATTGGGAAAAGTTAAATGCAGAAATTTGTTCCAGCCCTTTTTATTCCATTTTAGTTGGTGAAAGCACAAATAAAACAATGGAGCAACACTTAATTGTATATATTACATATCTAAAGGATGGAGGGAGAGGGTCACGCATGAAAAAAATTATTCAATTTCTGAAAATCAAAGACAACACTGCACAATCCATGTATGAAGCACTATTAGGGTTATTATCTGAGATGAAGCTATCAAAACACTGAATGGTGGGGTTTGGGTCAGATGGAGCTTCATCTATGAGAGGAATCCATGAAGGTTTGGCAGCTAAGTTTCTTCGTGAGGTTCCTCATTTGTTATGTATTCACTATGTAGCACATCGCGAGACCTTAGCTATAACAAATGCTTCAAATTATTTTCCTCAATTTAGTTATATTGATAAACTAGCTAATCAAGTATATTCATGGCTAGGAAAATCTGCAAAGAGGCATGGCGAATTTAAGAGTTTGTTGGATCTATTTCAAATTGACAGGCTGCAAGTACTTCAAATTCATCACATCCGATGGCTTTCTAGGGGGCAGGTTATGAACAGGCTTGTTAAAATAATGCCAGCATTGTTACAAGAATGGAAACATAAAGATGCAAAGATGTTTGAAATGGCAACAATATTTCAAGTTCAATTTTGCATCCATTTGCTTGCTGATGTTTTGAATGAACTTAATAAGTTGAGTCAATGGTTTCAGGAGGAACACATTGATATAACATCCATTGGTATCCAATTAGATGTGCTCATTGAAATACTTAGGAGGAGATTCTTGCGAAACACATTTGGTGCTGGTTCTCAACATGTTTCAAATTTCTTAAAGAAATCAGAAAATGGAAATTTGGAGTTTATTGATAATAAAGGTGTTTCACATGTCCATTCACTAAGATTTGAACCCATACCAAATTCACTTGGTTCCTGGTACTATGGAAGATAGCATTCACTTAGGAAAATCATTTATCCAAAAGTTAGTTGATTGTCTCAATGACAGGTTTACATATTTACCTATATTCAATGCAGCAAAATTTTTTAGTCCTCGTTGTTTCTTTGAAGAAGAAAATGAAAGAGATTCTGAAAGTTGCTTGTTAAATTTATGTGAAAATTTTGATATTGGAAACTCACCAATAATTGACATAGAAAAATGTGAAGGTGAAATGCAAAGTTTTGTTGTCACTATACATTGAGCATATCCAAAGAAAAACATGTTTGGAGCATGGGAGAAATGCAAAGGTGAACCAAAGTGGTGTGATTCTTTTCCAAATTTGATGAAATTGTGGCAGATTATTCTGATTCTTCCAGCAAGCACTGCCAGTTGTGAAAGGGGTTTTCTAAGTTGAATCGTATAAAAAATGATGATAGATATAGACTTTGTTTGGAAACCTTAGACACTTTAATGTTTTTATCTTTATCAGCACCTCAAGAGTTGCATGAGGTAGATTGGAATGTAGTTTATGAAAATTGGACAAAAATGAAGTTGCGACGACCTCTTCCACTAGGTTGAGTAAGCCGATGATGATACAATGTCTTTTTATCAATATTGTAATGTCTATTTTTTTGTAGTTCAATACAAACATGATGGGGAAAACACTACAAACTTTATGGAACTGGTAATCTTTTATGCTTTTAGATTTTTTGACATTTTGTCTCTTTGGACAATCGGAACTTCTCATAAGACTTTATGCTAAGTTTTTACAGGAATGATACTTTCAGTTCCTATGCATATATTGGCACTCTCTTGGTTGCAACTATATATGTTTGGCTTGTTTGACCTGGATAGTATCTGGGGATTTGTTTGGACCTGTGGTTTTTGCTTATTGATGTGTTGGTTGTATTGTATTGTTCTGATACTGCTGTTTATTTCTTATATAGCTGATATGTTTTGATATTGTTGTACATGTTTTGATAATGTTGTGTTTTGATATTGTTGTATATTACTTATCTTGTTGTCATGTTTCATATACTTTATCAATAAAATGTATAGTTGTTCTTTGGGAAAAAATAAGTTCTACAATAAGACATGCATTAGACTTTATGCTAAGTTTTTACAGCAACATTGGTACTGTGTTGGACTCAAATTAAATTCTGCAATAAGACATGCAGTAAGTTATGCATTGTATTGTTCTGATATTTCTATTTATTTCTTATATAGCTGATATGTTTTGATATTGCTGTACATGTTATGATAATGTTGTGTTTTGATATTGTTGTATATTACTTATATAGTTATCTTGCTGTCATGTTTCATATACTTTATCAATAAAATGTATAGTTGTTCTTTGGGAAAAAATAAGTTCTGCAATAAGACATGCATTAGACTTTATGCTAAGTTTTTACAGCAAGATTGGTACTGTGTTGGACTCAAATTAAATTCTGCAATAAGACATGCAGTAAGTTCTACATTGTATTGTTCTGATACTACTATTTATTTCTTATATAGCTGATATGTTTTGATATTGTTGTACATGTTTTGATAATGTTGTGTTTTGATATTGTTGTATATTACTTATACAGTTATCTTGTTGTCATGTTTCATATACTTTATCAATAAAATGTATAGTTGTTCTTTGGGAAAAAATAAGTTCTGCAATAAGACGTGCATTAGACTTTATGCTAAGTTTTTACGACAATGATACTTTCAGTTCCTTTGTATATATTGGTACTGTGTTGGACTCAAATTAAATTCTTCAATAAGACATGCAGTAAGTTTTGCAATAAGTTGGCTTAAAATGTATAGTTGTTCTTTGGGAAAAAATAAGTTATGCAATAAGACATGCATTGAGACTTTATGCTAAGTTTTTACAGCAATGATACTTTCAGTTCCAATGTATATATTGGTACTGTGTTGGACTCAAATTAAGCTTGGTTGGAACTAGATATAGCTCATTATTATTATTGGCTACATTATTAAATAATATATGTTCTATTTATATTAGAATATTATCTTGCAATAATTGTGTATGATAAGAGATCGATTAGCTTCTCTATACATGTGACAACCAATAAGCTTTTTTTGTATGATTATATAAGTTTCATGGGTCAATTTCTTGAAGTAACATATGCTCATTATAATAATCATTCTTTTATGTTTGTACAATGGAACTTTACACCACACAGTGCACAATAGTGTTAGAATCTACCCATTACACAATAGTGTTAGAATCTACCCATTACTTGGAATATAACAACTCCAGATGCCGAATATCAATTGAATAGGAAATGGACAAGTCATCTTTTCCATTCATTTCCTCTAGGAGGCTTGCAAGTTTGGTTTCACCCATAAACATATTCACAAGACATTTTGCATCCATTAAATTCTAATAAAGGTTTGAAATGGGTCACTTTGTCATTTGGATTTTGGTATAACATATGGCATTTCTTTTTTGTACACTATTCCTTTCATTTTAATATGAGAATTTCTGATTTTTCACCTAAATGGCATTGGCATCCCGAGTCCCAATGTAAATAAGGTGGCTACCATATGCTGAATTATTACTATGTTCATAGAGTTCACAATAGATGGGGGCATTAAAGCAATTGAGTTGTTATGGTGATCTAGCACTTATTCTGAGTCTTTCTCCTTTTTTTTCATATTTTGTTTCAAGATCATTTTTTAGTTCTATGTACATATGTAGCTAAACTAATTTTTTTTCTAGGTTTGGATGTTTGCTTGCAACTTTCAACATATTGACAAGGATTTTGGCATCCATCAAGTTGTTAAAAAGGTATGAAAATGAGCACTTAGCCATTTTGGATTTTTGAAATTTCTTGAAATTAATTTACATTGCTATATTTGTTTTAATATATGTTGAAATTTCTATGTACTATTACATTTTCAAATGAAAAGAATATTTTTTGTTTACATATCAACATTGAAGAGTTTAATATTTCACAGCGCTTCAAGATGAAATAGGACCCTGCCCTTCAAATTTGATCCCTGCTTCCAGGTTGTCACCCGAAAATATAATGTACAGTCTATGTACAGTCTACTGCGTAAGTAATTAATAGAGCTGATTGGTCGGAGATATACTGTCTAGTGGAGTTGTCTCACTGTAAGGAGAGCTACTTTTTTTTATTTTTGGCCAACTGCTTCTGTCTACTCCTTCAATAGGATAGCCTCTCCTTTACCTCATCGTCTGCTTGATACCGAGGTAACCTACTCCTCGAAACGTCTTGGTGGTGGTGGAAGCTTTCATCTGCTGCTGCTCTTCTCTTCAGTGTTCACATCCCTTTGCTGAATACTTGCAGCCCCTTCGTTATATTAGCAGCAGAATCAATTTGTTGCCCGAGATGGCCAAATACTTGGAAATGGTGTATGCAGGAACAAGGAGCCTTCTCACTGAGGCTACATTATGAATTTCTATGGGATTTGAAGAAGGCTAATTTTGTTTTGTGCTGTCTGAATCCATATGGATTCCGAGAATACTTCTTGGTTGTCCTCCAGTTTTACCAATTTGCAAGGTGTGGAAATCATTCAGTAATTCAAGTTGGAAATCATTCAGTAATGGGCTGTCCTCCAGTTTTGCCAATTTGCAAGTCAAGTTGGAAATCTTTCAGTAATTAGTTGTCCTCCATTTTTGCCAATTTGAAAGTTAGAAATCATTCAGTAAATGGTATTAATAATGTTTTGCAAGTTGGAAATCATTCAGTAATTAGTTGTCCTCCATTTTTTGCCAATTTGCAAGTTAGAAATCATTCAGCAAATGGTATTAATAATGTATGTGTTTTTAAAACAATCTACATCATCACAAAGGATTTGTGTCCTCCATTTTTTGCCAATTTGCAAGTTAGAAATCATTCAGCAAATAGTATTAATAATGTATGTGTTCTTAAAACCATCTACACCGTCACAAAGGATTTGTGTGGAACTTTACAGGTATATAATACCAAAAATCTCTGAAATTTGAAACTCAACCTTCAATTTGGATAATGAGTATATATGCCAAAGTAAAAATACCGATCAATAAAGGAGTGTAGAAAAATAAAATAGCGAGGGCCAAGTGAAATTCACCAACAAGTATCTATCTTATCTTATCCGTAGTTCTGTTTGCTGGGAGCCCATTGTATTTGGGTATATTTGTCAGTTGCTGCACGTCTTTAGAGCATAACTCAACGACCAAGACTTCAAATCCGCAAAGGTAATTGAATTTAAACTAGCAATTCGCAAAGGTGTAATATTTAAAAATTTATTGTAGAGATGTAAGTTGGTGTGCAACAACTAATATTTTTGTAGTGTTGTCAAATATACTAATGATTTTAATTATTTCTAAAAAGTTAATTTTATAACTTATGTTCCCGTGGAAAGATGCTACAGCACTTCAATGCAATATGGTTCCGTGGAAAGATGCTACAACACTTTACTCACTTTAATGCAATATGGTTCAAATTTTTAGTATCACTTACACACTTAAAGTTCAACATTGGTTCCATCAAGCTTTTCAACATTATGCATGGGGTATATATTAATGATTTTAATTATTTCTTAAGAGTTAATTTTATTACTTATGTTCATGTGGAACGATGTTACAACACTTCAATGCAATATGGTTCAAATTCTTAGTATCACTTGCACTCTAAATGTCAACATTGGTTCCATCAAGCTTGTCAACATTATGCATGGGTGTATAAAACCTATTCCTAGTTAAAAATCTCATAGAATATTACTATTAATTCTATAAATTTTCTTACAATTATTAGTGTATTAAAAGTTTTGTAACCTTACAATCTTCTATCTAAAAGCAAGTATCCCATTCATAGAGATCGCATTATCTCCATACATCAAAGGGGAGCACTAGTAGCCCCATATCCAGCATTTTTGGATGTTATCTACATTGATGATTCATTGTTTAAAGATCAAAATCTTATCATGTGGATATAGTGATAAGGCCCTATACATGCTTCTCTAGGCTGAAAGTTGCATGTAGGTTGTTATCTCACCCTACCGGAGGCACCATCTTAGTCCTACTGATATCCTTCCACTATGAAGTGGATGAGAACTCTCTACAAGAATAGTTATTAGATTTACAAAAAGGTTCACTCAACTTTGAGGATACAAAATATGTTTCATAATATTAATATTAATCAGAAATATTGCAGCATATTAATATTAATACATTTAAAGTTGTGTTCGAGCATACAAAGTATTGATACTCACTATTAGGTGACATTGACAATGTAGGTAAATACCACAAGAAACAACAACTGATAACCAAACTAACCAGAAAAAAAAATCACAAGATAAATATTTCATGTCATGTAGCACCCACATTACATTACAAATGAATGCTCGGGTAGTATAAGATATCATATTCATGACTATAAATCATGTATCAATTTGTGATCAACTCTATAAGACGAATAAGGTATTTTTACAATTTTACTTATGCCCATCGAATAAACTAAACTCATTAATGGTACTGAAAACCAATGTTAATACTACTTTACACAATGGGCAAGGTTAATCTTGTAGTAACCAAAACCTACCATCTTATAGCTAATTGAACATGTTTGAACACTCTCTATTGTATTTTTTTAATGTCTACAAATAAACAGTGCTTCTTGTAAGTTGTCTCCAAGGATGATGAAATAAAAGAAAACTGAGTTAATATCATATAACAATTTTAAGCATATTACAATGCTATTTTGAATAGATAATAAAAGGAAGAAAGAGCGGTCTAAAGCAAAAACTATTGTGCAAACACGGTCCTTAAATACCATATGCCTGCATTTCTCAACTTTTCCCAGTTGCCATCAATAGCTATCACACCACTAGTGATTCCATAAAAAAAAATGATGTTGAGTAGAAACCATAAATTTTAAATCAGTGAGATTACCTTTGATGTAGCTATTTGTCCCAGACCCTTTGCACTCTATAAAAAGTGAAGAACTTTGATCTCCACTTTCACCAACCATTCTCTTGCACCAAAAAATCTAAATATATGAAAGGGCACATTTGAGACATGAAACAAAATGCTACCTCCAAAACATTATTCATATCATTTCAAGTAGAAACATAGTGCCAATACAAATAACATCAGACTATGATACAAATCACTATCTAAACAAGTTTCATAATTGATTTCCAGCGAAAGCCTTTGGGCCACATTGTAGTTGCTTCATGAGACCATGAAATTTTTAATATAAAACATATACTACATAATGAATATACAAGCCTTTCCTACTTGCACTTCCCCAAAAATGTGAATGGTGAAAGTTCTTTAGCACTTCCCCAAAAATATTACATTGTTTTCATTGTAGAAGCTTGCAAAAATATGCTAGTGTTCTACCCAGTTGTACCAACTAAAATGTCCAATGTTTGGTTTATTCTGAGACTGTAAGTGACAAAATTACTAAACCAACACTTCAACCCCATATGGGAGATTTTTATCATTACTACAATGGTGACCTTCCAAACAACAAAATTTGTCAAGCACTCTTCCCCTCATCCAATAGAAAAAACTTTGGGAACAATATGCAATTATTTCATAATAGAAACCATAACTCCAACCAAAAATAAAAATAAAATAAAATAAAACTGTAAGAAACAACAAAACAAACTTCAAAAATATTAAAATCCCACCATGAATAGGTTAGTGTTCTACCTAGCCGTTCCAACCAAAATATGATCAATGTTAACAACAAAAACTACTAATACATCCAATGAAGTGTCAATGCATTAAGAGTGAAATCATAATGAGAATTTGTTGCATCTTAATCACTTAATTTGGCAATGTATAACATCCTCATCAGTTGCACAAAATGCAATAAAACTAATTAGGTTATTGCAGCCTATGTAATTAACTCTTTAACTTCTCTCCAACTAAGGAAAAAACTAAACCAAGCTATCAACTACAAAAAGTGTCCAACAAATATAGTAATTTATTTCTTCTTCTCAATAGTTCCAACAGCCCTGAAAAATATATAAATGAGGGAGTGTTAATTATTTGCAACAACTAAGATTATATTTCCCAAATAAATGTCAAATAAAAATAAATTGTGTCAATAACGATTAGTTTAATTCCAAATGAACAATTTTGCAATAAACAACCTCATCCTCAAGCAACAATAGGCAAAAGCAATGATGATACCAAACCTATCAAATTGAAGAAATTATGAACAATTCTTATAACCGAAGAAATTTATATGGATCAAAGTTTAAAGTTATCAAGAAAATATTTAATGATATTGAAGAGCCAATAGGGTTGTGTTAGAGTGTTGGTTCAATGGTAAACAGTATGGATTGTTAAGCCACCCACAAGAATTCCAATCTAGTGGTCCCCTCCCTATTGGTAAAACAACTAGGGCCAAGGTGAGCAAGTCCTAGGCAACTTTGTGGAAGCCTGTGTGACCTTTGCAATCAACAACCTCATCCTGAAGACAACAACAAAAACAACAATGCTGCACCAAACCTATAAAGTTGACACAATTCTAGACAATTATGATAACCACATAATTTATAATATTTAAAATTTAAAGTTAACAAGAAAAAAATTAAAGATAATTGAACAACCAATAGGGTGGTCTTAGGATGTTGGTTCAATGGTGAATAGTAATTTGTTAAGCCACCCACAAAGATTCCAATCTAGGGGTCCTCACTCCTGGTACAGTCGGGCAGAAGGTGAGCAAGTCCTAGGTAACTTTTGTGGACTAGATACCTCCATGTCACCAAAAGCTAGTGTGACACTTTCTGGGGAGTTAATTGTTTGTGAGCAACTAAGTGACTGTATGATTCTCCTTCTTATAAAGTATCACAAACATATACACACACACACACACACACACACACACATAGAGAGAGAGAGAGAGAGACCACTTAAACATAATACCATTCAAGAGTGGGGGATACATATCATTAATAATTCTTGAAAGAGCAGCAAATCCCAAAGCAGTACATAGCAGTACATTTGCAATGAGATAAAAAAATGCACTTTCACTCATCTAGAGGGTTTGCTTTACACTATATGAAGGATTGCACAAAATATTTTCAAGGACTTGAAAACAAAACCCAACAAGGTCCAACAACAGTAAAAGGGGTATCCCTAGTATAATGTAGACAATATGCAAAGCGAATACATTTCCACAATTTGGTAAAGTGATAAAATGGAATTTTAATTGTAGATAGCTACTTTCTTTCCCTTAAATTTTATGCAAGAGCTTGCACAAACTGCTAGCTTATTGTCAGCATTTGTAACAAGACAGGATAGCCCGGTTTGAAAACATTAGTACACACATTTAATAGACTGTTGAAATGTTTGTAATGAGTGCGACACGACTAATACCAACAATATTGAATCTTGATACATATTTCAACAAAAAAGCTTAGATTAAAAATATAACAGGGTAAGAAATTGCAAATAGAATAACAAGAATCGTAAAATAATTTCACCATAATACCTATCTTAAATAAGTTCAAGACTGTCTCCTAAAAAAAATTTATTCTTCGAAGTAATGAATCATTTAAAAAAATTATTAACCAAACTAAAACCATACTTTTGCTTATCTTGTGAAGGAAAGATTGCTTTCCACTAAAAATGAGATTTAAGTACAATGAAGACATCACAATATTTTTTGGAGTCCATGCTCCACTCATTTCTTAGAATTCATACTTGATGATATTGGTAAAATTGTTTGGGTGAAGAAGATTGTAGATCAAGCCAAATCCATGATTAGATCAATTTACAATGTAGGGTCCTGCTTGATTAGGATTTTTTTTTTGTAAATAAGTAATATGTCAGTTTTGTATCGTGATTTTTGATAAGAGATCAACTTCTTTTTGAAAACATAATTCAAGGTAGCAATATCTTAACTTAGCCGTATAGAAGGACTCATTCTCCTAATCATAACCCTAATCTAATCCATATCATAACATAATCAACTGCTCATTCCACTATCTTCATATATTCACATGTGTTGACCATTGTATTTAAATTAAAGGAATTCTTAAACAACAATTATTTCTTCTAAGCATCTGTTTCGTTTTAATTAATCAACTCTATTTATCCATGAGCTAGATTGTGCATAAATACAATTCTTTTGTTTGTTCAGAAATTAAATATACATCACATGAAATTCCTAAAATCACGTAAATATGAATTAAATATACAACATATGGAAATCCTAAAACCAAGTTGAGATGAATATTAAATATACTTCATATGTAAATCCTGAACAAAAGTTAATATGAATGTTAAATATACAATGCAAGATAATCCCGAACACAATTAAATGAATATACCATTATTTATACTACAAGTCAATTTAAACGACATTTCCATAATATTATGATCACTACCTAAGCTACTACTCTAATTAATACATTACCAGTTAACCAATCACCTAAGCAATCGATAGTTAGTGGACCACTCGTAGTCCATAAGGGGTTTACTTGGCAACTAACCCCGATACATATGGGTTGTGTCCCCATCGAGCATGACAAGTCATGGAATTCAACATACAAATGATTAACTCTGACTACTGATCTAATCTCAAATTATACAACACAAATAATTGATTGACTCGGATTCGTTCGATCTGTGTAGCTCTGAGCTCGACTCAATGTCGTTTAAGTGGCGCTTCTACTTGGATATCGAACACGTAAGGTTCGCATCAGGTATATGGTATGTGACCTCTACTACCGTAGCCTGGTATTTGACATATAGAGACCAATATACATTCAATGATAATCCTCTGTAATTAATTAATGGATCACTGTACGCAATAGCATGGAATCGATCCCTGGATTGTATGCATGCTCTGCCAATTCCCAGGTAACCAATTTATATAAAATACTATACACGTAGACACCGTGTCGATCCATAAATGAATCGCATTCAAATTAAAACGAATACACACTTAGGGAAATATTTCAATAATATGGCATCGATCTATAGAGATCAATCAGCATCTCTAATCATATGGAAGAAGGCACTACGTAGTGTTGTAAGCAATCCATCACCGAATGAAATCGAGCATCGATCTATAGAGATCGATCCCTTTCCACTTCTATCTATATGCAGTTATAAAAATATTCAGACAATCATCGATATTCAGGTATGATTAATGTTATGTGTATTACAACATCGATCTACGGATATCAATCGTCATCCATATCAACCAATATGCATAAATAATGAACTCTCACAAGTGTTATGGTCATCGATCCTTAGAGATAGATCACCATCAATCGTCATACATGTTGTAAGTATAATAAAATGCCACAAAATATTTCCAGCATCGATCCACTGAGATCAATCACTATCTATTTCGATTTGCATGCAGGGATGATAAAATATTTCAAATGTTTAGGCATCGATCTACAGAGATCGACCTCCAACCTCGTTTTTAATGAAAGCAAGTTAAATGGAATGCCACAGAAAACCCAACATCGATCTACTGAGATCGATCACTATCTATTTCGATTGGCATGCAGGGATGATAAAATATTTCAAATGCTTAGGCATCGATCTACAGAGATAGACCGCCATCCTCGTTTTTAATGAAAGTAAGTTAAATGGAACGCCACAGAAAACCCAACATCGATCTAATCAGATCAATCACTATTTGTTTCGATTGGAAAGCATAAATAATGATTTCATACGAGCCTTATGGCATCGATCTGTTGGGATCAATCTCCTTCTACTTCAACGAGTTGCATGTATCAATATTCAAACAAGACGCAAGCATAGGAAATATAACAGTGATCCGGCATCGATCCATAGATATCAATTTCCATCCTCTCTCAAACGAGATGTATGTAAAACATTTAAACAAAGATACAAGCACATAAATGATTACAGCGATCTAACATCGATCTGCAGAGATCGATCGCCATCCTCTCTCAATGAGTTGTATGTAAAACATTTAAACAAGAAGCAATCATATGGAATATTACCACGATTTGGAATCGATCTATAGAGATCGATCGTCGTCCTCCATCAACGAGTGGTATATATAAGCATTTAAACAAAAACAAGCATATGGAATGTTACCACAATTCGGCATCGATCTACAGAGATCAATCACCATCCTCCATCAACGAGTGGTATGTATAAGCATTTAAACAAAGAGAAATCTTATGAAAGGTACTAGGATTCGGCATCGATCTACAGAGATCGATCGCCATCCTCCATCAACGAGTGGTATATATAAGCATTTAAACAAATTACTAGTATACAAAACAATGCAACGATCTGGAATCGATCTACGGAGATCGATCACCATTCGCTCGGTGGTTATGCCGAGATTATAAATGAATGCTGCATTCGGGCATTGATCCATAGAGATCGATCGCCATTCCCAAATATAACAAGAAACATGTTTAATGAATAGTACAACGATCTCATCAACAAAGAGGTAAGGATTCCATCATGGATGGGTCATCCATCATGTTGATGTATTTGTAACTTTGGAAGATATTCAATTGTATAATGTATGTATTACATTTGTACCTTATTGTATCCCTGACGGAGATGTTCTTAATCCTCCGTTCGGAAGTGTCGTAACTTGTATTTGTAAGTGTCGCAAGTTTTATTGTAAGTGTCATAACTTATATTTGATGGGTTATTAGACCTCCTTAGAGGGTTCGGCCCAGTATGAGTTAAGTGGAAGGGTTATTAGACTCTCCTAAGGGGTCATCCCAGTTAGGGTAAAAGGAAAGTCAAGTTAAAGTATAAATAGAGTGGTTGCACCACTCTATTTGCTCATTCACTCACACATCCAACTCTCATAGTTGAGAGAGAGGAGTGTGCACAAGTGGAGGAGTAGCTGCTGGAGAAATCTATCTTTTGGAGTTTCATCTTTGTGATATTTGTATTGGTGCTTATTCTATCTCTGAGGAAGTTGAGGGGTTTTTCACCTTTATGGTTTTCCCCGGTGAAATGATTTGTGTCTCTTGTCTCTTGTGTTTGATATGTTGTACATGTTTTTCTCTTAGTTAAGATCCTAGATCATATTGAATTAAATGATGAAAAACTAACATGGTATCAGAGCTAGCCTGAAGGAAGGCATTGTATGGCATTTACGACACTTGTTGCACTTGCAACAAATTGGAAGCTAGGGCTTGGTATAGTAAAAACTAGTCATCGTGGAACTTTCGCTATAAATCCTTTTCGCTGAAGGTTCAGGATCTGAAACTTTTATTGGCCGAATATAAGACACAAATGTACCTTGTGTAAAAATTTTAGCCTCGGATTCATTGTACTTTGTGAGATATGATCCGTACAAGTTAGCATTTCTGCCTCTTCCAGAATGCATCCCTAAATAGGTGACCTAGGAACAAAGGTCATATCTAGGGATAGAAATCTCTAAATGGAATTTCGTCAAAAGTAACAGTTAGGGAACAGACTGTAGTTTCACAGGTCCGAGTTTTAGAGGCCGAAGTTGAAACAATGACACGTGGCACTCCGTACAAGTTCGCTATGCTGTTTCATCCCATAAACAGGTCATGTTGCGACACTTAGCATATCTCTCTCATGGAGAATCCATTGAATATTAGATCTATGGGGTTGGAAATATGACAGGTCATTCTACCATAGGCCGAAGTTTCAGAATCTGAGGATTCAAAATTTCAGAGATGCACCAGAAACAATATGGCATATATTTATGTCAAAACAGAATTGGATTCTAAGCATTTTCATTTTGGCTTGTCACTGCTGTGGGAAATTAAGGCTTTTGATAGAAGTGGAATTTTGGAGTGCTCTCAACATAGGATTGCTCTCCTCAGCAAAATCAAAATTTAGGGGCTAAGATCCAACTTTTTGGTTGGGTGAATCTCCAAGAAAGTCAAACCCTAATTTGACTTTTGGACTGGAAAAACCAGAAAACCAGATTTTGATAGAAGTTGCAGATCCAAAATTTGTATTTTTGGAGCGTCAATTTTTGGATTTTTCAAAATCCGAGCACACCAGCTTGCTCACCTCAGTCAATTGCATCTCCCTGTCTAGACATAATTTTGAAATTCCAAGTTTGTATTTTTAGGGTTTCTCTATCAAACCGTAGCCAACTCCAGATCCAGTTTCAGTAAATCAAAATGGTAAGACCTAAAACTTTTCTATTTTCATTTGATGTACTATTTAAAAGATGTCTCACCACACCAAGCTTGAGGATAAGCTTGAAGGGGGTGATAAATTCCGAGCATGGAAGTATAGGATTGGCTTAATCCTATAAGAGAATGAATTGGACACCTACATAAGTGAAGAAGTTCCAGTTCCAGAGGGAGATGAGGCTAAGGCATTACATAAGAAGAACTTGGTCAAGGCTAAGAGGATCATTGCAGATTCTATCAAATACCATCTCATACCTCATGTGTCTTCTCTAAAGACACCCAAGGAGATGTTTGATTCCTTGACCAAGCTATTTGAAGGAAAGAACATAAATCGAACGAATGACTTTGCGGAAC
Source organism: Larix kaempferi (assembly GCA_027924585.1). Lineage (NCBI taxonomy): Eukaryota > Viridiplantae > Streptophyta > Pinopsida > Pinales > Pinaceae > Larix > Larix kaempferi. The sequence goes on along the minus strand of BSBM01000531.1, from coordinate 4,022,237 downwards.
CAATTGAAGAATGTGAAGATACAAAATGCAGAGACCATGCAATCCTACCTCACAAGGGTCTCCAAAATTAAAAAAAACAACTTGAAGCTATGGGAGAAGATATAGAGAATGGTGAAATTGTGATGATCACCTTGAATGGTCTTACTAGGTCATGGGATTCCTTCATTCAAGGAATTTGTGCTAGAAAGAAGCTCATCACATTCAGTAGACTGTGGGAGGAATGATCATAGGAAGAAGCTCGAATTGTAGCTCGAGAAGAAAAGATGGATAATGAAGACCAGGCTCTCACAACACACACGAGGAAGAATAACCACAAGAGGGAGCATCCTCATCACAAGAAGGGTAAACACCACTACCAGAATCAGAGGGAGAACTTTGGAGGATCCACGAGAGATCTTTCTCAAATTCGATGTTATACTTGTGATGAGAAGGGACACTATTCCAGAGATTGTCCCAGGAACAAAAACAGCTCCCACAAGAAGAAGAACAACAAGAGAAGACAGCATGCTCACACTGCAGAGGATGATGAACCTCCAAGGAAGAGAACCAAGTAAGGCATTGAAGATTATTCAAGTGATGGAGAATATGTATTGTAATGAAGTTTTACTTCAAAGGAGTAGAAGAATATACTGCAGAGTTCGACTCCGGAAAACAAATAATCTATGGAAGAACCTCTCATCCATTTTCAACATTGGTTAAGGTGCACACTATCAGAGACTCCAATAGCTCCTGCAAGGAGGCAAAGATTGAGAGGGAGTCCACCCAACAACCAAACAAAGATAAGTATTTGATTTGTCATTTCTTGTATATATGTTTACTTAAATGATGTTGTTCAGTCATGTACATACTTATGTTCCTAGATTTAGGACGTATATTATGCATTTTATAAAAGTTGCATTAATGAACAAGATACTAATAATATAGTAATGGGTAAGTGGCCTATGGTACTATACAACACTCCATTGCTACTTATCTAGATTGAAACCTCTTTGCTAACATGTTGGGAGTAGTGCAAACTCTTAACAATGTTCTAGTAGAGATGGAAGGCATCTAGAAAGTTACAGGATATGGATAAATGTTATATTGAAGCATTGGCTAAGATAATTGCATGACTATATGACATATGTCCTTATGTGTAAGATTTTGTTCTGAAAACTATGAGAAATTTCTAATCATGCAATTGAAGTTGACTTGTAGGAAAGATCGTGTACAATCACCTACAAAAGAAGGACAATGACATTTGTTCCAACGACGAAGTTCAAGAAAACTACCTGAAGATATTGAAGAATCTGAAGTTCCCAGGATCAGGGATGCAATAATGGAAGGATGCCATGATCGAGGAAGAATGATGTCTGGGATGTGGTCTCAAGACCAGAAGGGAAGTCTGTTGTGACTTCCAAGTGGATCTACAAGATCAAGCATGCTGCAGATGGTAGCATAGAGAAATACAAGGCAAGATTTGTGGCTCGTGGCTTCTCCCAGAAATAAGGGATAGATTATGAAGAAAATTTTGCACCTGTAGCCAAATGCACTTACATCAGAATAATACTTGCTTTGGTTGCAGTGATGAAGTGGAAGATACACTAGATGGATGTCAAGACAGCCTTCTTGAATGGTGTAGTCAAAGAGGAAGAGTATGTGGAGCAGCCACTCGGTTTTGAGACACATGACAGGGAGTCACATGTGTGCAAATTGAAGAAATTCTTGTACGGTTTGAAACAAGCACCTAGGATGTGGTACGATAGGATTGACAGCTTCTTGACTAGTTTGGGATTTACCAAGAGTAAAGCGGATTCCAATATTTACTACAAGGTTGAGGAAGGCAATCTAGTGATACTCCTACTATATGTGGATGACCTAGTTGTGATTGGTGAGGATGGGTTGATTACTGATACGAAGAGGAAGTTTGTTTCTGAGTTCAAGATGAAGGACTTGGGAATGATGCATTACTTTCTAGGCATGGAGGTGTGGCAAAGTACAGATGTAATCTTCCTTGGACAAGGGAAGTATGCAGTAGAGATCCTGAAGCATTTCGGGATGATGGACTGCAAGGCCATGGCCACACCTATGGCATCAAACTTGAAGCTATTGAGTGATGCTTCATCAGAGTCGGTTGATGCCACAATGTATCGTCAGATGATTGGGTCCTTGATGTACCTGATGAACACGAGACGAGATATTTTCTTTGCTGTGAACACATTGAGCCAGTTCCTGACAGATCCTAGACATGTTCACCTGATTGCTGCAAAGCATATTCTGAGGTACCTGAGGGGTACGGTTGATTATGGGCTCAAGTATGATGCGAATCAAAAGATTAACCTGGAGGGTTATGTTGATTCGTATTGGGCAGGCAGTGCACTTCGGGGTGCTGCTTCAGTATGGGATCAGGTGTGATCTCTTGGTTTAGCAGGAAGCAGTCCTGCGTGGCACTAAGTACAGCCGAATCAAAGTATGCCACATCTTGTTCGGCTAGTTGTGAGTCCGTATGGATAAGTAAGCTACTGTCTTATTCGTTTGATCTCTAGTTGGATGCTACTTGTATATATTGCGACAACCAGAGTTGTGTGAAGTTGTCGGAGAACCCAATGTTCCATGACAAGTCGAAGCATATCGAGATCAAGTATCATTATATCAGGGATATGGTGCAGAGAGGAGTAGTGAAGCTCATGTATGTTGTGACAGACGAGTAGATAAGCAGATGTGCTGACCAAGACACTAGCCAGGGTGAAGTTGGAGTACTTCAGAGAGAGGCTTGGTGTTCTTCAGATTGAAGATAATTCCAGGAGGAAGTGACAAGACATAGATGCAGGAGCCTTGCCAAGCATGGTGGAAGGAGGGTCCTCCCCATGGATGTGAATGTAAGTGCTGTGTGATGAGCATCCGGATGATGCTCCGTCATGAGAATCTATATGATGCTTTGTATGATGATGATACGTATGATCATGAGCATCCGTATGATGCTCCGTATGACTATGATCCATATGATCATGAGCATCCAGATGATGCTCCATGGTTTTGGATATCTTACAAGTTGTGCAGTAGCATGTAATCAACCCTGGGAGATCTTGCAGGTTGTGCTTGGCACGTAATCAGTCCTAGGATGCTCTTTCGAGGTTTTGCTTGTTAGCATGTAATCATCCTTGGGAGATCTTGCAAGTTGTGCTTGGCATGTAATTAGTCCTGGGATGCTCTTTCGAGGTTTTGCTTGTTCGCATGTAATTAGTCCTGGGAGATCTTGCAGGTTTTGTAGTAGCACATAATTGGTCCTGGGATGCTCTTTCAAGGATTTGATTATTCGCATGTAATCAGCCTTGGGAGATCTTGCAAGTTTTGCTTGGCACATAATCAGTCCTAGGATACTCTTTTTAGGTTTTGCAGATGCACATAATCAATCCTGAGATTCCACCGGATGGGCCGCTCGCAGAGATGATGAAGATCTACATGGAGGCTAGGCTTACATCTAGCATGAAAAAAGGTTGGCTCTGTAGAACTTCCTATGACAAGTAGAATTGAGAGATATCACCAATGATCGAGATGACGAGTATAGCAGCAGTGACGATGATGCTCCAATGATCCAGTGTTGATGATCCAGATATAGTATTGAAGACTTGTGCCTATATGTATTGATGCCTGTGTTAAGAGAATACCTTCCTAGTTAAGAAGGAGTGTTGATGTATTTGTAACTTCGGAAGATATTCAATTGTATATTGTATGTATTACATTTGTACCTTATTGTATCCCCGATGGAGATGTTCTTATTCCTCTGTTCGGAAGTGTCGTAACTTGTATTTGCAAGTGTCACAAGTTTCATTGTAAGTGTCGTAACTTATATTTGATGGGTTATTAGACCTCCTTAGAGGGGTCGGCCCAGTATGAGTTAAGTGGAAGGGTTATTAGACTCCAATAAGGGGTCGGCCCAGTTAGGGTAAAAGGCAGGTCAATTTAAAGTATAAATAGAGTGGTTGCACCACTCTATTTTCTCATTCACTCACACATCCAACTCGCATAGTTGAGAGAGAGGAGTGTGCACAAGTGGAGGAGGAGTATCTGCTGGAGACATCTATCTTTTGGGGTTTTGTCTTTGTGATATTTTTATTGGTGCTTATTCTATCTCTGAGGAAGTTGCGGGGTTTTTCACCTTTATGGTTTTCCAAGGTGAAATGCTTTGTGTCTCTTGTCTCTTGTGTTTGATATGTTGTACATGTTGTTCTCTTAGTTAAGATCCTAGATCATATTGAATTAAATGATTAAAAACTAACACATCAGATAGTAAACTTTACATGCATTAGTAGTTTATTCGACAGTGTTAGGATCCTTTTATCGGATTTCCGACTCAAAAGCAGAAATGAACAATTTAAAATACAGTCACACAAACCCACGCATTTCCATGGGTGTTACGCAAGACCAATAATAAAACAATATTTATACAAGGTTATGTGCAACCCACAGATTAAATCGTGAGGTTCACGATTACTTCCACTACTACAAAAATCCACTCAAGTTCAGTTTCATAGTAAAACATTTGATACAGTCAATATAAATTGCTAACAATTCTAGCCTTGTAATATACGTAACTACTGTCTATAATCACATGCAATTTTCAAATATATTCAAAACTAAATAAATGTTACCTGATCGAGTGGATGCTTGAGTTGTTGACGGTGATATTGGAGCTCAGGTGCTTCTCGATCCTCTTCCAAAACTTCAAAATTCACTGGCGGACACCTCGGTTAACCTCCCGACCGTATCGGGAGTACTCTTCTTCCTCCCAAACCCCCAAGCCATTGGGTCGTAGAGCTCACACACAAAACTAGAGGTCCCGAAGTGGGATCCTGCCCCACCAAGACCTCTTTCCAAACTCAATAGAAGCAAATCAATGTCTTACAATCATTACGGCAACCATCCAGCCATAGGGTATCCTCCCCTTTCCTCTTGTCTTCCTTAAATAGGAAATTCCTCTGTGACACATGTCGTTTCATTCAAATATTCCTAGTATTTTAATTATTCAAATATAATTATCTCACCCATCCATGTGTCCAATTCCTAAGAGAGTGCACCTACATTCCTAGATTTACTCAAGTTTGTCCCCCCTGATGCTTCAATCCAGTTTCTATTTTTGTGGGTGCAAGTGGAGATGTCTATATGCTAATGTTTTAGTATACTATTTTCTCCTAAACAAGTATTCTCCATTATTTTAATTATAAATAATTATTTCATGTGCAAATGGCCTAAATGCAAATCTATATGCTTAATGCATAATATTCATCAATTGTTCTAGTCTTGGGTCTAGGTACCACTTCGTCGGGTCCATCCGTCCCTCATTTTCTTTTTATCAACATGGTACCACATCGTCGGGTCCTTTCGTTAGTACTTCTCCATTGCATCTGATTTGCGGGAATTTCATGTAGGGATTAAGGATTCATTACCTTCAATCCTCCGTCTACACTCTATTAGAGAGTAATGGTGCTTAGGAGTAAGTATGTTCTTACTGCGCGCCCCCCAATATCATATGTGACCAACTCCATCATGGTCCACTTCGCGTAACTGCATGCTTCCCCAAGTAAGTGGGTAGGTGATTTTCAACTCATGCGTGGAATCGGTAGGAAGTCGACACCATCGTTGTTCTTCTGTGTGTGATTTTATTCGTACTCTACGACCCATTTATTTCCTTTATGAGTCCGTCGGTGAATCATTTCACCTGTCACTACACACATGCTCCAAAGCACACATTAGTAGCTATGTTCTCATGTATCATAATTCATTTCATAATATACTAATCGTTAAGCAACCAAAATTTACTCATACATCATATATTTCGTCAATCTGCTAATCATTAAGCCAACATGCATTTATCTCATTCACATCATATATTTCATAACATAGCTAACCATTAAGCAACATATTCATGTATACACATCATATATTTCATAAAACAGCTAATCATTAAGCAAGCATACATTTATTCATTAAATTTAGATAAAGTATCATTTTCCACAAGTGTCATTTAATTCATTATTTTTTCATCAATTTGTCATCATGCACATCATCAGGGGTTTCTCAATTATTCAAAATATATAATCAAAGGGTCATTTTATTAAAGTTTTATTTAGCCGGGTCACTTGACAAGTGCCCCAAAATTCTACATCAGTCTAGGGGCACTACATACAATGAATCATGGATCCTCATTCTTATGAAGAAAACTACAAGGGGGAAGGAGCTTGCTGAGACAACTATTACTCACTTTGAATTTTGACATGATTGTATGTTTAAGGTAAAAAATTGCGATGCAACTAACAATTTAAAATATGAAACATAGAGTATAGCTAATCTACCTTTCATCAACATAGAGTATGGTTAAATCATGGGATCAAATGAATGGCTTCAGTCAAAGCAATGCACATTGAAGGGCTACAAGCAGAATATCTGACATGTGGGAAATACCTCCTCAGTCAATGCATAGCACCACTATCAATCACCATCATACCCGATGAAATCGTGACATTTGACTAGAGAAACAAAGCGGACATAGAGAGAACCAGTGAGGAAAATAAGTGTAAGGAAGTGGTAATTCAGCCACTTAAAGAGCATCCATATGACCATGGCACTTGAAAGAACCTACTATATATTCACTTGTTTCTCCATAGCAAGACATCGACACTTGTATAATGTATTCATAAAGTTTTAAGGAGATTTAAAGGAAACCTTTATCTTTTCACATCAAAGAACAAATCCAAGCTCCTATAATAGAGAAACATAGCAGTAACAAAAAATCCATCTTTAAAAATGTCAAAAGAAAGGATAAAACGTCTACATACATACATTATCCTCCACCGAGATGCATAGGTTTCCCACATCCGAAGAGCCTATTTAACCCTTGTATGGTCTTCATTGTTCAGTGTCACATATACTTATTCCCACAGTTCTTCAAAATATATCACTGGTTACGCCTTCCAAGTTGACACTGGGGTGCATACCACTAGCCGCGCCCCACAGCCGGGCAGTGATCAAATTTGAAGGGTGGGTCTTAATTTTTATTGGAAGGGAATTTGTTCTTGGAGCCCTTCAAAGATGAAGGGAAATTTAAATAATTGTACTTCAATTGACAAGTATAAATTAACTAAATTCTCCCCCCTAAAAAATGCAAAAAACAAATATTGCCCATTCAATTTTTTACAAGCTTAAACAGTTGAGCACTCTTTAATATCTACATGATAAAATGGTATCTTTTCAATAAAACCGAATTTGAACACATTAATTTGACATATATGTAACATTAATTTTACAGTTCATTAAAATAACAACTATTTTGTTCTATTTTAATTCTCGGTTAGACCACAATTCACATAAAAACTACTTAGACTATGCAATAACCATATTGGGGCATCTGCATGATCTTATGCATAGTGCAAGACGTTGTAACTAGATATAGTCTTAAAATAAAACTAGAACCATGAGAAAATTACTTATTGTTAGGTGATTCCTTGAAGATGGGTAACTCTTTTTGGCCAAATATGACGGTGAAAAACATAAATTTTACCCATGTATTAAATTGAAGCCCTCGAAACTCATATTTGCCACATGAATTTTGACATGCGGTTGAAAAACGAAATGTAGAGAATTGTGTTGGCTTTCCAATGATATTTTTTTCGAAATATACCAATGTCATTTATCATGTCGAATTTTCATTTAATGAAACGTGTGTACTTAAAAATTTGAAGAGCAATTAACAAGTAGTTTGTGTGTGTGCACAATAATTTAATGTTAAAGTAATAATTTCAAAAAATGAAATATGTGAACATGATCTAGACAGAATGCACTAGTGCTTACATATTTTTCTTTTAATTTTTCTCAAAAAATTATATTGATTATTATTTTTCGAAACTAACCAATGAATATTTTAGTCGCATTTTTCTCACATGTGTGTGTGTGCACCAAATCTTTTGATTGTTTACATAATTTGCAAAACTAAAAATACCCTTTTCAAGAGGACGCGTTTATCTAGTGCTTCTATATTTTTTCAAATTTTTTGGATGTGTATTTTGAATGTTGTGGATTTATCTTTGAGCTCAATCGAAGTTGTCGGCAGGGTTTTTTAGGGCAAGTTTTAGTAGAAATTTAAAAAAAATGGACATACAAAGATAAAAATTTGTAAATTTTATGTATCTGGATAGAGGGTTCATTGACGAATCCAATGATATCAAGTCCTCCCATTAATGTGCATTTAATGACATGGTTTAACCCTTTGGAAGGAAGAAAAAACTTTCATTTTGCAGTGAAAAGGGCTCTCGGCCTATTTTTTTAGGCCCTCGATCGAGCTATTTAAAATACCTCAATCGAGGGTTTAATAAGACATCGAACGAGGGTTTTAAATAGACCTTGATCGAGGTATTTTAAAACCCTCGATCGAGCAAATTGATCGATCGAGGACCTAAAAAAAGGTTGTGGGCCTTTTTTTATTTTTTTCAAAAGCTAGATCTAGCTTTTCAAAATCTACATCGAGCTTTCAAAAGCTAGATCGAGCTTTTGAAAAGCTAGATCAAGGTCTTGTTTCAACCCTCAATCGAGGTATTTAAAAACCCTCGATCGAGGTATTGTCAAGCCCTCGATCGAGGTATTTTAAAAACCTCGATCAAGGGTATGAAAAAAACAAATTTGGGTTCCGCTTGCCAAAAATGGTGAACCAGCTTCATGGATTCACCCTGTTAACTATATACAAAAATAATCCACTAAGAAAATCCAAGCTATAATAAACCTACAACCAAAATATACATATAAAACCAACCAAAACATTAATTCAAACCGGAGAGAGGGAAGCCATCCAAGCTTAAGAGATGTAAGAATGATGGACATTAGGAGCCTAAGAAAAAATAATACATAGTTAAAAAAAATCCTCCATACCAAGCAAGTTAGCAATGCTAGCATCATAGGGTCCTGGGCAACAAATTTTGTTGTTCAACACTTGTCGCGACAACATACATGTATGGGATGGAGGGGAAATGGAACCAAGCCTAAGTCAACTGGAGCCTTGTGACTCATTGCATGTTTGAGTCTCAACAATCTACCTTTTAAATTGAACCAGGACAACAAAAGAAGTCTATTAATGGCTTGATTTGCAAAAAGTTCTAGATACATTAGTAATTAAGAGCTCGAGGCTCTAAAATTTGATGTGTTTTTTACCAATCCACGATTCGGTGAATTCGTAGTCATTGGCATGAAATTTAAGTTATTTAATGAAAGAATTAATGTATCTACCTCTATGTCGAAACCGTTTTCCATGCTGATGCGGGCCACTGCCCTCCTTATTGTCTTACCAAAAGGCATGAGAATGAGGAAGAATACTTAACATTATGGACTTCACCATCAAAGAAGCCTTACAATCAGATTGGTAAGGAGTGATAAGAATATCACAACAATCCAACGTGTCAAATATCAGATGATAGTTCCAATTAAAGACTTATATGGTAAATTTAATATAAGACTTACTTATAGTTGTCTCTTACTCTTTGCGTCTTGACACATTTGATAATTTATGTTTGTCTCCGCGCCTTGACCCAATTGATATTATAAGGTGAGGATGTGCATGCATAATAATACTTAGTTATGACTATGCGATGAGGATTTAAATGGAAGAGGGTGTAAAGACATGTAATTTCTATATGTATTTTGGTGGCGAGTGTTGAAGACAAACGTGGGGAGAAACCACATATGTTTGGAAGGACGGAGGGATATTACATGAACATGATCATGCCACCCATCAAATTGAAGACAATTCATGAGCCAAAAATTGTTTTTTAAAATTTTATTAATAACCATTTTGGTCCAAATTTTTTTTCGAACTCATTGTTTCTCCGTATTGTGTGCCTAGTGCCACCTCTCTATATCAATGCATAAATCAACCTCTGCTTGGTTTGTGGTTCTAGATTCATGCCATTATTTGTAGTTGCATGCCATTGAGTGTTGTTTAGAGTTGTCATGAGTCTGTGACATTCATGCAAGAAATGAATTCTTGTAGAGAAGGACTCAACAAAGTGGAAATTTGAATTTCATTTTGATGAAAAACTAGTGGACATTGGTAGCCAGGTTCACATAGGTAGTAGGCACAATGTTTCAGCCTTGTTTTGGGCGTATTAGTTGTTCTCTATTGTTACAACCATAGTCATTGACACATTGTCACACCTTAGATCTCATCCCGAAGTGAGTCGGGATTCAAAGTCAAATCCCAGTGGCTAGTACCTCGTAGTCGTTAGTCATCACTCGTCACCTTGCAAAGCTAAGCAGTGAGTGCATGGCATGAGTGAGTGACTGATTATAATTTATGATATTTCCAATATTTTGAATGACGAGTCGAATGTTATAGCATAGGAATTTCAACATAGAAATTGAAATTTCTATGGATGGGCAATTTCAAATGCTGCCCTTCTTTTGAAATGTTGATATAAATTATGTCCTTCCTATTGGAAGGGTAAAATTCAAATTTTAAATTTCTTTTGAAGGGAAATTTTAACTTTACACTTCTAGGAAGGGCTAGAACCCTTTGTAAGGGCCAGGAAGGGTTCGCTGTAAACTTTAATCTTTCCAAGGCACGTGGTGTACAATCTAAATAATTGCCGATTACGCCTTCCAAGTTGTCACCTGGAAAAAATGTACTCTCTACTATGTAAGTAATTAATACAGTTGATTGGTCGAAGATATTCTGTCTACGCCTGCAAAACTCAGCGATGAGATCATCAATATAAATGTATATTATCAGCGATGAGATCATCAATTAAAATGGATATTAATAATATTAAGTGATAGAATGTGAAGCTGGTAAGGTTGTCATTGAATATGTACTATCTAAAATGAGATGGCAAGTAGTTGTAAACTTTAATCTGTAAAAGGTACGTGGTGAACCATCTGAATAGTTGTTGGGGACGCCTTCCAGGTTGTCACTCAAAAATATAATGTACAGTCTACTGCATAAGTAATTAATAGAGCTGATTGGTCAGAGATATACTGTCTACCAGGGATCAAATTTGAAGGGCAAGGTCCTATTTCATCTTGAAGGGTTGTGAAATATTAAACCCTTCAATGTTGACATGTAAACAAAAAATATTCTTTTCATTTGAAAATGTAATAGTACATAGAAATTTCAACATATATTAAAACAAATATAGCAATGTAAATTAATTTCAAGAAATTTCAAAAATCCAAAATGACTAAGTGCTCATTTTCATACCTTTTTAACAACTTGATGGATGCCAAAATCCTTGTCAATATGTTGAAAGTTGCAAGCAAACATCCAAACCTGAAAAAAAATTAGTTTAGCTACATATGTACATAGAACTAAAAAATGATCTTGAAACAAAATATGAAAAAAAGGATAAAGACTTCAGAATAAGTGCTAGATCACCATAACAACTCAATTGCTTTAATGCCCCCATCTATTGTGAACTCTATGAACATAGTAATAATTCAGCATATGGTAGCCACCTTATTTACATTGGGACTAGGGATGCCAATGCCATTTAGCTGAAAAATAAAAAATTCTCATATTAAAATGAAAGGAATAGTGTACAAAAAGAAATGCACATGTTATACCAAAATCCAAATGACAAAGTGACCCATTCCATACCTTTATTAGAATTTAATGGATGCAAAATGTCTTGTGAATATGTTTATGGGTGAAACCAAACTTGCAAGCCTCCTGGAGGAAATGAATGGAAAAGATGACTTGTCCATTTCCTATTCAATTGATATTCGGCATCTAGAGTTGTTGTATTCCAAGTAATGGGTAGATTCTAACACTGTTGTGCAGTGTTTGGTGTAAAGTTACATTGTACAAACATAAAAGAATGATTATTATAATGAGCATATGTTACTTCAAGAAATTGACCCATGAAACTTATATAATCATACAAAAAAAACTTATTGGTTGCCACATGTATAGAGAAGCTAAGGGATCTCTTATCATACACAATTATTGCAAGATATTATTCTAATATAAATAGAACATATATTATTTAATAATGTAGCCAATAATAATAATGAGCTATATCTAGTTCCAACCAGGCTTAATTTGAGTCCAACACAGTACCAATATATACATAGGAACTGAAAGTATCATTGCTGTAAAAACTTAGCATAAAGTCTCAATGCATGTCTTATTGCATAACTTATTTTTTCCCAAAGAACAACTATACATTTTAAGCCAACTTATTGCAAAACTTACTGCATGTCTTATTGCAAAATTTAATTTGAGTCCAACACAGTACCAATATATACATAGGAACTGAAAGTATCATTGCTGTAAAAACTTAGCATAAAGTCTAATGCATGTCTTATTGCAGAACTTATTTTTTCCCAAAGAACAACTATACATTTTATTGATAAAGTATATGAAACATGACAACAAGATAACTGTATAAGTAATATACAACAATATCAAAACACAACATTATCAAAACATGTACAACAATATCAAAACATATCATCTATATAAAAAATAAATAGCAGTATCAGAACAATACAATGCCGAACTTACTGCATGTCTTATTGCAGAACTTATTTTTTCCCAAAGAACAACTATACATTTTATTGATAAAGTATATGAAACATGACAGCAAGATAACTGTATAAGTAATATACAACAATATCAAAACACAACATTATCAAAACATGTACAGCAATAGCAAAACATATCATCTATATAAGAAATGAATAGCAGTATCAGAACAATACAATGCATAACTTACTGCATGTCTTATTGCAGAATTTAATTTGAGTCCAACACAGTACCAATGTTGCTGTAAAAACTTAGATAAAAGTCTAATGCATGTCTTATTGCAGAACTTATTTTTTCCCAAAGAACAACTATACATTTTATTGATAAAGTATATGAAACATGATAGCAAGATAACTGTATAAGTAATATACAACAATATCAAAACACAACATTATCAAAACATGTACAACAATATCAAAACATATCAGCTATATAAGAAATAAACAACAGTATCAGAACAATACAATACAATACAACCAACACATCAATAAGAAAAAACCACAAGTCCAAACAAATCCCCAGATACTATCCAGGTCAAACAAGCCAAGCATATATAGTTGCAACCAAGACAATACCAATAAATGCATAGGAACTGAAAGTATCATTCCTGTAAAAACTTAGCATAAAGTCTTATGAGAAGTTCCAATTGTCCAAAGAGACAAAATGTCAAAAAATCTAAAAGCATAAAAGATTACCAGTTCCATAAAGTTTGTAGTGTTTTCCCCATCATGTTTGTATTGAACTACAAAAAAATAGACATTACAATATTGATAAAAAGACATTGTATCATCATTAGCTTACTCAACCTAGTGGAAGAGGTCGTCGCAACTTCATTTTTGTCCAACTTTCATAAACTGCATTCCAATCTACCTCATGCAACTCTTGAGGTGCTGATAAAGATAAAAACATTAAGGTGTCTAAGGTTTCCAAACAAAGTCTCAATCTATCATCATTTTTTATACGATTCAACTTAGAAAATCCCCTTTCACAACTAGCAGTGCTTGTTGGAAGAATCAGAATAATCTGCCACAATTTCATCAAATTTGGAAAAGAATCACACCACTCTGGTTCACCTTTGCATTGCTCCCATGCTCCAAACATGTTTTTCTTTGGATATGCTCGATGTATAGTGACAACAAAACTTTCCATTTCACCTTCACATTTTTCTGTGTCAATTATTGGTGAGTTTCCAATATCAAAATTTTCACATAAACATAACAACCAACGTCTTGTTTCGGAATCTCTTTCATTTTCTTCTTCAAAGTAACAACGGGGACTACAAAATTTTGCTACATTGAATACAGGTAAATTTGTAAACCTGTCATTGAGACAATCAACTAACTTTTGGATAAATGATTTTCCTAAGTGAATGCTATCTTCCATAGTACCAGGAACCAAGTGAATTTGGTATGGGTTCAAATCTTAGTGAATGGACATGTGAAACACTTTTATTATCAATAAACTCCAAATTTCCATTTTCTGATTTCTTTAAGAAATTTGAAACATGTTGAGAACCAGCACCAAATGTGTTTCGCAAGAATCTCCTCCTAAGTAGTTCAATGAGCACATCTAATTGCATACCAATGGATGTTATATCAATGTGTTCCTCCTGAAACCGTTGACTCAACTTATTAAGTTCATTCAAAACATCAGCAAGCAAATGGATGCAAAATTGAACTTGAAATATTGTTGCCATTTCATACATCTTTGCATCTTTATGTTTCCATTCTTGTAACAATGTTGGCATTATTTTAACAAGCCTGTTCATAACCTGCCCCCTAGAAAGCCATCGGATCTGATGAATTTGAAGTACTTGCAACCTGTCAATTTGAAATAGTTCCAACAAACTCTTAAATTCACCATGCATCTTTGCAGATTTTCCTAGCCATGAATATATTTTATTATCTAGTTTATCAATATAACTAAATTCAGGAAAATAATTTGAAGCATCTGTTATAGCTAAGGTCTCGCGATGTGCTACACAGTGAATACATAACAAATGAGGCACCTCACGAAGAAACTTAGCTGCCAAACCTTCATGGATTACTCTCATAGATGAAGCTCCATCTGACCCAAAACACACCATTTAGTGTTTTGATAACTTCATCTCAGATAATAACCCTAATAGTGCTTCATACATGGATTGTGCAGTGTTGTCTTTGATTTTCAGAAGTTGAATAAATTTTGTCATGCGACCCTCTCCCTCCATCCTTTAGATATGTAATATATACAATTAAGTGTTGCTCCATTGTTTTATTCGTGTTTTCATCAACTAAAATGGAATAAAAAGGGCTGGAACAAATTTCTGCATTTAACTTTTCCCAATATACCTCTTTTGCTGCAAGCAAAAACTATTTACCGGACGTGATATTAACATATGAAGAATATTCATTGGTTAATGGCATATTAGGAGTTCCCTTATACCTATGTAGGTCACATAAGTCTTTGTATAATTCTAAAGGTAAATCTCTTATAGCCACAAAATACATAGTTTCCATAGCACTAATTATTCTAGATTTTTCAACATCCAACATAAGTTCAATGTTCTTTTGGATGGGCAAACATGGTTGTCGCAATTCATATTCCAGTAGTTGAAGTGAGCGTTTATGAGCCTCGGATGATGCATGGACATTTAATCCACTTAACAAGATTGTACTACTACCTTCCCTTGCAAATGGTGTACCTCCTTTGAATTTAACACACCATAAACACTTGATGCGCTCTTCACCATTTGGGCCTATTATTGGATAAGCCCATTTGTGCAATAACTTCCATGTAGGTTTGAATGATCTTTTGGTAGCTACTCCTTTACCTTTCTTTTCTGGAGGACTTTCTTCTTCAATATTCTTATCATTTTCAAAATCAACATCTTCTTCAACAATTACATCATGTCGACTCAAGTTAAATGCATTATCAAGTGTTGTTTGTCTCCCATGTTTTTTAGGTCGACCAATTCTAGACATTGCTTCTCAATAAACTACATCGCAGAAAATTCATTCATAAGCCTCATAGAAACCCATCAAAATATTTCAAAATGTGAATACAGCTCGGAAATAGAAGTCTTTGAATATCTACAATTTCTGTATAACCCTATAACCTGAAACCATTTTCACAAAAATACTAAAATAAATATTAAACAAGTTTTTATTTTTGCATAACTAAACAATAAAAAAGACAAAAATGTAAAGAAACATATTATAAAAAATTCCCTAGAAGCAAAAAATATTATGCTCCATAAATATTTTGTATCTTCCAAGTTCCTTGTCTTATTTCAGAAATTGAATGATCATTTTGTGTATTTTACAGGGAGGAATTATAGCAAGTCATTACAACAACAAATCCTTTTGGAGATTTGATGTTGCAGAAGGTAATTCTCCCTCCCATATTGTAATGATTTGAATCTTTCACCAACTTCAGAATGTGTGATCTCATGGACCTATTTTCCATTTAACAAGAGCAAGAAGTGTTTTCTTCTACGCAACAACTACATAGATTCCTAGAAACCATATTATTCAGGTTCATATAGTTGGTGGATAACTAGACAAAGAATACAGGAAATACGGGGAGCAATAATAATAGGATAACTAGACAAGCTTTACTCCTTTTTCGATTTGGCTTCCTTAGAATTTGGAATTACTTGGTAGAAGGAAAACCTATACTAAGACTACTTTGGAATTCTTGTTTTGAGCTGAAGTTCTAGGATTTACATGCATGTCGTGAGGTGGCATGAAATAAGACTGTCCTTAAAAATAAGCTCCATGTTTTCTTTATATCGGAAGAAAGAGATGAGAAGTCTTTACCACATAGGAAATATGACATTGTTCCCTTAATAAAGGATCCAAAACTTGTTTAACCATGTTTCAATTGTGTCTAGATTTGGCTAGCTAAAGCCTCGTGAATTTCCCAACCAACACCCTTTCTATAAACAAGAGGATTTCTTTATGGGGAGGTTGATCATGACACTTTCGGAATTCCTACCGTGTGTTTTATAAATCGATCTTGATCTACCCTAGTATGCTTACCAAATTTTGAGGCTTTTGTGACTACGAATTGAAACTTAGACTCCTCCTTGAATGGGGAGTCATTGTGTCCCCTTTTCTCTTTCATCATCATTAATTGATAGCTCATATGCCCTTAATGAGATGAACACAAGTTCCCTCTACAATAGAAAATGACATTTAATACTCCATCACAACTAGGTCATAAATCCCAACTACAAAGCACTTCATACTTTCAAGTAATGGAGAAATCATAATGGTTTTTTCCCTTCGGAAATAACTAAGTTTGAATGGCTCAAAGGCTCATTAACAACTCTCAACATCAACATGCTGGCCAAAACAATAATATTGACGATTGGTGTGCTACATATTCAATGTGGCATTGCTTCAATAATGGTTACACTTGGCCTTCTACCACACAAAGAGGGAAACCTTAATAAATTGTGAAGTTGAGTCATCTTCATGGTAACCCTCCCAAACTACCACCAAACCACTAACATTATTATGTACCTTATTTTATTTTCCAAGGATAATTTGAAACAAGCACAAGTATCTAACATAAAAGTAGTCAACTACTCAACATCTAAATAACCTAACCTCTTAATGTATTAATATACATAATATTATTAACACTATCATATATATATTTTTATAATCATTGATATATTAATGATTATAATTACTAATAATTATTATTTATAAGCTTAATCATACATAAGTATTGAAAATACATACATTTCATTAATTAAAAAAAGGTGGATGTAATTAATGGTTAAACATTATTTCTCCATGAAAGGTCACAAGTTTCAATTTAAAGTGATAGGATATGTGCAAGTTAGTACAAATTTAGTGAATAAAATTTTGCAAAAACTTTTCACGACTCAAAATGAACATTTTAACTTTGAAATTCTATTTTTTTACATGTCTAACAGTCAAAAATTGAAAAACATTCCACGGTTCCACCTACCAAAATTGAACATTTAAATTTTATTTCTTTTACTTTTCCAATTCCAAAACTTTAGATTAGAATTTAGAACATAACAAGACTGCACTTAAAACAATGAACATCTCTTCTTCTTGAAAATAAAAAGATGACTCATTTCCCAATGCAAAAATAAAGATCTGCAGATCTGCATGTTTTATAATGTCCATCGCAAAAACGAAGTGTCACTCATTGAAAATTTTGATATCCATTCAATTTCAATTGATTTGAAGCGCACACAACCCTTTCCCTTTAAAACTTTAGTATTGTGACAAACGGTGAACTAGACGTTCCCTATCCTTCGGTGCTAGGGGATAAATGGAGAAAGATAGTTTAATAAAGATTCGGATTATGGAAGAGATGAACCAGCAGGGGAAAACCTGGCCACAATTCTTATCTTGGATCAAGTTTAAACTAGAAGATCAGGAAACTACATCTCGGGAAGGGAAAACCCTTGTTTCCTCAATTACAATTCTTAAAACCCCTTCTATAGTGGTTGAAAAAATAGAGGGATGAGAGGGAATATATCAACAAACAGTGGCTCTGGTTATTTTAAAATGAAATCCAACGAACCTAAGTAAAAATATACCACCTGTGACCTGAGAAATCACAAGAGAAACCCAAAAGTACCAGAGCCCAGTTTATTCATTGTAAGTCCCAAATCTGCTAAAACTACTACGTTCCATTACTATTTTATGCTATGGGTGCGAATAAGAAATGCTAACAGGCTGTAATAAGACATCTACAGTGCCCTCTCTCACATAACTTTGAGTTATTTGCCAATATCAGACTGCTTGGGCGCTTAAGACTGCTGTTTGATCACAGAGTAATGCATGAACGGGTTACAAGTTACAACTTACAGGACTGTTCAGACCTCCACCAAGGCGCCGCAGAGGTAAAACAAAGGTAAAACACAGGTTATTTTTTTAAGTGGACTATTGTTTGACCACAGAGTAATGCATGAACGGGAGTCTGGGACTGTTCAGACCTCCACCAGGGCACCGCAGAGGTAAGACAAAGGTTCCAGACTCCAATGAGTCCTATCCCTTCAGTAATGGGTCCTAAAATCCTAATGGTCTTCCATAACCTCAGGAAGTGCCGCTAATCCTACACAGTTTCTACAAGTGGCACAACTGCAATGCCGCATGTTCAATCCACTCAGAGTCAAATTTAATGGGTAGAACAAGAAACAAACGATGCCATATCTCAGGTACCTATTGGGGGAAGACCAAGAAACAAACACTATCCTTTTCAACCCAAAATTGTACCCGAGTCAGGAGCTGAACAGGGCAATGGCATATGGAAATCAATAATCATGGAAATTTGGAATGATGGACAGCAGTTGCTTACTTGTGTCAACCTCCACATGGATTTGTTGGGGCTACCCAGTGCCGAGTCATCGTCGGGCCAATGGTTCTGTTTCCTTCTGTGTGTGTCTTGGACCCTGGTGTCTGAGAGGGAGTTGTAGATGGTGTTGTTTCCTTCTGTGTGTGCCCAAGTCTACTCGATAATGCATGGTAAAATGAATAAAGCAGCAGCTCCAGCCTCCATCTTGCAGCTACTTCTGGAATCCGGTTCCATCACAATTCATATGCATTTAAGACTCATTAATTTGCCAACAACTATTAATCAGCCATCAGTCGTCGGCCCATCACGCTGTGACTCCACATTAATGAAAATACAAGGCTAATATCCATAATTATCCAACTATCCAATAATCCAAGTTTCCAATTCCAAGTTCCAACCTAACTCGGCGTCGGCAAATTGGAATGCATTATGCGCATTGTGCATATACTAGGTGAGTTAAAAATTTAAAATATATTATGTGATACATCATACATCCCACGGGAAAATTTTAAGCGTGTCGCACTGCCCAGTGCCAAGTGAGACTGCCTAGTGTCGACCAGGCTTCTAATTTGAGTCACTAGTACTACCCAATGTGCTGAGTCAGACCCATGGGGCCCAGTCCCACTAGAAACTATTTGAAGGGAAAAATTTTGAACTAACCTTCTATTGTAATTTTAAAACGCCGCCTTTAATTTAAGTATTGGAAAGCTGGCAATGAAATTAAATTTCGTTTGCATGGTAAAATTCAAACCAGCCTTCTATGATGTGTAAAATGCCCTCTGACAAGCCCTGAAGGCTTCAAATTTGAAGCCTACTACCTAGTGCTGCAAAACTCAGCTGTGATCTCATCAATATAAATGGATACTGCTACAATCAATTAATATCTTTCCCCCTTTGGTGATCAATGACAACACAGAACAGATGGATTTTAAACATTAAAATCTTTTGATCATTTTACAATATAACTCCTAACTCCACTCCACTCCTATCTGTAGGAAGGGTAGCTCCTAACTCCACTCATTTAAAAAAGGTCCCAGATGGGCTCAAAGAATACTTGTTGGTTGTCCTCCAGTTTTACCAAGTTGCAAGTTGTGGAAATCATTCAGTAATGCAAGTTGGAAATCATTCAGTAATGGGCTGTCCTCCAGTTTTGCCAATATGCAAGTCAAGTTGGAAATCATTTAGTAATAGTTGTCCTCCATTTTTTCCAATTTGCAAGTTAGAAATCATTCAGTAAATGGTATTAATAATGTTTTGCAAGTTGAAAATCATTTAGTAAATGGTATTAATAATGTTTTGCAAGTTGAAAATCATTCAGTAATTAGTTGTCCTCCATTTTTCCAATTTGCAAGTTAGAAATCATTCAGTAAATGGTGTTAATAATGTATGTGTTTTTAAAACAATCTACACCATCACAAAGTATTTGTGTGGAACTTTACAAGTATATAATACCAAAAATATCTGAAATTTCAAACTCAACCTTCATTTTGGATGATAATGGGTATATATGCCAAAGAAAAAATATCGATCAATCAAGGAGTGTAGAAAAATAAAATAACAAGGGCCAAGTAAAATTCACCAACAACTATCTATCTTATCTTATCCGTAGATATGTTTGCTGAGCCAAACACTTGCTGAGCCATACACACTTGATCACTTGCTGAGCCATACACACTTGATTTCCACATAGGATAAAAGACAACCAAAACGCCCCACTTTTCTGGCGATTTTGGGATAAAAATCAGTTGAAATTTTGGATGGAAATTGTTATTTTGGCAATTTTGTAATTTCAGCAATTGGGATCACGTTTTTTAGACTAATTGCCCAATTTTAAAACTAACCGGATGGCTGAAATTACGATTTGAATACTCCAAATTATGATTTTGACAAAAATTGACTTGACGAGTCGGAGGCATTTTAGTTAGGCCTTATACCGTTCCCTTGATTTCTAATTCCAAAAAAATGTGTTTACTCAAGGCTCCCACTTTTGACCATGGGAGGCTCGGAGCCCATTGTATTTGGGTATATTTTTCAGTAATTGCACGTCTTTAGACCATAACTCAAATGACCAATACTTCAAATCCACAAACCGCAAAGCTAATTGAATTTAAACTAGCAAATCGCAAAGGTGTAATATTATGTCTTTACCATTGAGCTAGTTCTTTTTAAAAAATTATTGTAGAGATGTAAGTTGGTGTGCAACACCTAATATTTGTTAGTGTTCTCAAATTTACTAATGATTTTAGTTCTTTCTTAAAAGTTAGCTTTATTGGGGAAAGATGCTACAACACTTCAATGCAATATGGTTCAAATTCTTAGTATCACTTTGCACTCTTAAGGTCAACATTGGTTCCATCAAGCTTGTCAACATTATGCATGGGTGTATAAAACCTATTCCTAGTTAAAAATTCCATAGAATATTTTTATTAATTATATAAATTTTCTTAGAATGATTAATGTATTAAAAGTTTTGTAACCTTACAATCTTCTATCTAAGAGCAAGTATCCCATTCACAGAGATCGTATTATCTCCATACATCAAAGGGAAGCACCAGTAGCCCTATATACACCTGTTTTGGATGTTATCTAGATTGATGCTTCATTGTTTAAAGTTCAAAATCCTATCATGTGGATATAGTGATAAGGCCATGTACATGCCTCTCTAGGATGAAAGTTGCCTGTAGGTTGTTATCTCACCCTACAGGAGGCACCATCTTAGACCTATCGATATCCTTCCACTATGAAGTGGATGAGAACTCTCTACAAGAATAGTTATTAGATTTACAAAAAGGTTCACTCAAATTTTAGGATACAAAATATGTTTCATAATATTAATATTAATCGAAAATATTGCAGCATATTAATATTAATACATTTAAAGTTGTGTTTGAGCATACAAAGTATTGATACTCACTATCAGGTGGCATTGACAATGTAAGTAAATACCACAAGAAACAACAACTGATAACCAAACTAACAAAAAAAAAATCACAAGATAAATATTTCATGTCATGTAGCACCCATATTACATTACAAATGAAAGCTTGGGTAGTATAAGATATCATCTCATGACTATAAATCATGTATCAATTTGTGATCAACTCTATAAGACGAATAAAATATTTTTACAATTTTAATTATGCCCATCAAATAACCAAAACTCATTAATGGTATTGAAAACCAATGTTAATACTACTTTACACAATGGGAAAGGTTAATATTATAGTAACCAAATGTAATATTCCAACCAAGAGTTGGCCAAAATATTATCTCCAAACTCATATTTTATCAAAATTTTACTAGTAAATTTTAAGCAATTTCTTGAGCTGAGCAGGATGTAAGTGACGGGGGATGATACAATGAGTGAGGATGGTAGGGGTGAATTTCAGTTCTGGAATTTATATGGGAGAGTGTGCAGAAGCAAGCTAAATTTGGTCTGAGCATTGAGTCCTACGCACGATGTACTGGAGCCATTCACTTTTCAACAATATAATAACTATGTTTCCTACTTCGAGGCTTCTTGGGCTTCCAGCATATGCATACTAGACTGGTGGGGTTTCTTAGAGTTGGTGGCAGAGGTATAACAGTCAGTTAAAATTTTAAAATGCACAGGAATGGTGTTTTGGTGAATTTGGGAAGTTTCAAAGTGATTTGGAGGCCAAATGCACAATGGAGATTGTTGAGCTAGTCAATTTCCAGGCTCTTCCAAAAAAGGTTAAATACAACCAAAACCTCAGGGAAATGGTTGGGATGGATTTTTTACTATGTTATTAAGCTCGTACAACTGACAGAAAGTAAAACTGATGCTCATAAAATAAATAGCATTTAAATGTGTAAAACTAGTCATAAAAATAGACACAATGAGCTAGTCTTTCATTCTTAAATACCAAACTGCCTCCATAACTCATTAAACTATGTTCTGAGATGATTAAATGCTCTGATATATATTATTTAGTAGAGACAGGTAGAAATGTAAACTTCAGAATACATCTTGTACTTATTTTATTGCTTTCAAAATTACAATGCCTCACAGGCTAGAAATTCCTTACACCTTGAGGGAGAATGAAGGTAAGAAGTGGGGAGATCATTGTAGCTTTGTTCTGAAGTTGATATCAAACCACCAACAGGTTTGAAGACTATTATAGATTTCTCTCTAAACTCTTGGAAGTCTCTGGGGCGCAATCACTGAACTATCTTTATCCTCCAGGGAAATCTCCTCCAAAACTATCTAAGAATGAATGTAGAAGTGGAAGGAGAAGGTGTGGATTAGATCTCAATCTGATCTATGGTCATAAGAAATTCCGATCTCTGTAAATGAGGGTGCAATGGTCTCCCTGAAGATCTTGGTTGCATTCACTAAAAACTAGCTCCTCCTTCTAGTGGTTCCCCTCTAAAACTAGCTGCAAATACATTGAAACTGTAGCCTCCTTCTCTAGATGATTGAAGATCTTCAACTGTGGACTATTATGGATATGAATGGCTGCAATAACACTCTCTGGATCTGAATACTGATTAACTGTAAACTATGGATCCTTGGGGCACATCTCCCAAGAAAGAGTTGAGGCACATCACTCAACAAAAGAGAGACTCAGAGTTCTCAAGACAAAATTCAAATGATCCAAAAAGTTCTGAGAGGGAGTTGGAAACATCATTAAATAGATGAGTTAACTTGTTCCTCAATCCAACCACACGTGTGGGTGAGGGAGGGTGCATTCCTTGAGAGGAATGGCAACTTCCTGCTTTGCAAACCTTTCCTGCTTTTGCTCCTTCACACTGATTTTAGCAAGTGCACCCTTTTTTTGCTTGCTTTTGACAGTTTCCATTTTATTCTTGTTGCTTTCTTTCCTCCATCGGATTCCTTGATTTTTCTGAGATTTTCCACTAAGGCAAGAGTGGTCCATTTGACCCAATTGCGCCCTCCTAGCCAAGTCATCATCAACTTGCCAACATTTATTAGTAATGATGATGAATTAATAATAAAAATAATTCAAACTCGGAAATTTAATTAATTATTTAATAATTAATTAACTACTATAGTATTATGCCTCAAAATTACCCCATTAATTAAATCTTCATTTAATTGATTAACTTAGATCCCCTAGGGATGGAAGGATCCAAGTAGTGACCAAGGCCACTAGGGAAGGGACATGACACCAAAACCTACCATCTTATAGCTAATTGAACATGCTTGAACACTCTCTATTGTATTTTTTTAATGTCTACAAATAAACAATGCCTCTTGTAAGTTGTCTCCAAGGATGATGAAATAAAAGAAAAGTGAGTTAATATCATAGAACAATTTTAAGCATATTACAATGCTATTTTGAATAGATAATAAAAGCAAGAAAGAACGGTCCAAAGCAAAAACTATTGTGCAAACACGATCCTTAAATATCATATTCCTACATTTATCAACTTTTCCCAGTTGCCTTCAATAGTTATCACACCACTAGTGATTACCATAAAAAAATGATGTTGAGTAGAAACCATAAATTTTAAATCAGTGAGATTACCTTTCATGTAGCTATTTGTCACGAACCAGTTTGCACTCTATAAAAAGTGAAGAACTTTGATCTCCACTTTCACCAACCATTCTCTTGCACCAAAAACTCTAAATATATGAAAGGGCACATTTGAGACATGAAACAAAATGCTACCTCCAAAAAATTATTCATATCATTTCAAGTAGAAACATAGTGCCATTCCAAATAACATCATACTATGATACAAATCACTATTTACACAAGTTTCATAATTGATTCCCAGTGAAAGCCTTTGGGCCACATTGTAGTTGCTTCATGAGACCGTGAAATTTTTAATATAAAACATATACTGCATAATGAATATACAAGCCTTTCCCACTTGCACTTCTCCAAAAATGTGAATGGTGAAAGTTCTTTAGCACTTCCCCAAAAATATTATATTGTTTGCATTATATAAGCTTGCAAAAATATGCTAGTGTTCTACCCAGTTGTTCCAACTAAAATGTCCAATGTTTGGTTTATTCTGAGAATGTAAGTGACAAAATAACTAAACCAACATTGCAACCCCATATGGGAGATTTGTATCATTACTGCACTGGTGACCTTCCAAACAACAAAAAATGTAAAGCACTCTTCCCCTCATCCAATAGAAGAACCTTTGGGAACAATATGCAATTATTTCATAATACAAACCATAACTCCAACCAAAAATAAAAATAAAATAAAATAAAACTGTAAGAAACAACAAAACAAACTTCAAAAATATTAAAATCCCACCATGAATAGGTTAGTGTTATACCTAGCCGTTCCAACCAAAATATGATCAATGTTAACAACAAAAACAAATAATACATCCAATGAAGTGTCAATGCATTAAGAGTGAAATCGGAATGAGAATTTGTTGCATCTTAATCACTTAATTTGGCAATGCATAATATCCTCACCAGTTGCACAAAATGCAATAAAACTAATTAGGTTATTGCAGCTTATGAAATTAACTCTTTCACTTCTCTCCAACTAAGGAAAAAACTAAACCAAGCTATCCGCTACTAAAATTGTCCAACAAATATAGTAATTTACTTCTTCTCAAGAGTTCCAACAGCCCTGAAAAATATATCAATGAGGGAGTGTTAATTATTTGAAACAACTAAGATTAGATTGCCAAAAGAAATGTCAAATAAAAATGCATTGTGCCAATAACGATTAGTTTAATTCCAAATGAACAATTTTGCAATCAACAACCTCATCCTGAAGCAAACAATAGGCAAAAGAAGTGAGTGGCATACCAAACCTATCAAATTGAAGAAATTATGAACAATTCTTATAACCGCAGAAATTTATATGGATCAAAGTTTAAAGTTAACAAGAAAAGATTTAATGATATTGAAGAGCCAATAGGGTTGTGTTAGAGTGTTGGTTCAATGGTAAACAGTATGGATTGTTAAGCCACCCACAAGAATTCCAATCTAGGGTCCCCTACCTATTGGTAAAACAACCAGGCCAAGGTGAGCAAGTCCTAGGCAACTTTGTGGAAGCCTATGTGACCTTTGCAATCAACAACCTCATCCTGAAGCCAACCACAAAAACAACAATGCTACACCAAACCTATAAAGTCTACACAATTCTAAACAATTATGATAACCACATAATTTATAATATTTAAAATGTAAAGTTATCAAGAAAAAAATTAAAGATAATTGAAGAACCAATAGGGTGGTCTTAGGATGTTGGTTCAATGGTGAATAATAATTTGTTAAGCCACCCACAAAGATTCCAATCTAGGGGTCCTCACTCTTGGTAAAACAACTAGGGAAAATGTTTGCAAGTCCTGGGTAACTTTTGTGGACTAGATACCTCCATGTCACCAAAATCCAGTGTGACACTTTCTGGGGAGTTAATTATTTGTGAGAAACTAAGTCGCTGTATGATTCTCCTTCTTATTAAGTATCACAAACAAATATATATATATAGAGAGAGAGAGACCACTTAAACATAATACCATTCAAGAGTGGGGGATACATATCATTAATAATTCTCCAAAGAGAAGCAAATCCCAAAGCAGTACATCTGCAATGAGCTCGAAAAAAATGCACTTTCACTCATTTAGAGGGTTTGCTTTACACTGTATGAAGGATTGCACAAAATATTTTTAGGTACTTGAAAACAAAACCCGGCAGGTCCAACAACAGTAAAGGGGTATCCCTAGTATAATGTAGATAATATGCAAAGCCAGTACATTTCCACAATTTGGTAAAGTGATAAAATGGAATTTTAATTGTACATAGTTACTGTCTTTCCCTTAAAGGGGATACGCACAGGTTATAAATCTATGAAAAATAAGTGAAAAATCACTCAACAATGATTGAAGAAATAGAAACAGCTTGCATATGGTGGAAAATATGAATCAGAAAAAGAAAAAATAATAATAATACAAATAACTCCAAATACAATCTGAATTTTGGTACATCTAAAATTATGGAAACATTAAAAGATCATGGAATTTCAGAAGACTACGGTAAATGGTAGACTAATCTCCATGTTGAGCAGTTGGGGAGTTCCAGTTAATCAAGTTTGAGATCCCATTAAAGCAATTGGAAAATAAGGAAACAATTGATCACCATCAGATGAGGGACACTACAAAGTTGTTTGGGATGTAAAGAACAACAATGGCAGAGCAGGTTGGAGAGAAACTATACAGGGTGTAAATGGTGAAATTTTTTTGATATATGCTTTGGCACTAGGAGAATGTCTAACAACAAGGTTGAATTAAGAACATTGGCACTGATGGACTTTATATCTATTTCAAAAATGGTTTGGATCACTTGGAAGTTGAAGGAGATTCAAGCCTGTTCATTAACACTTGTAAAGGTAATTGGCTACTAGCCAATGGCTAGAACATTTCGGCTAACTTAATCACTAGTTGAAATAAAGAAAGAAAGAAGGAATAACAATTGAATCTGATAAGTTTGAACTAATTTTTATTTGGAATACAGAACTCGGTCCTCAATTGTTAATTTATTTTTCTAACTGTATATTATATGTAATAATGTTGGTTTTAATCGAGATCAATCTCCTAAGTAGCCATAGCCCAATAGTGTTTTTTCACTTTACCCAGCTTCTTTCAAAATTTAATGGAAACTTTATTTTAGACGAGCAAAAAAGTGAGGTTAAATGGATTTTAAACTAAAAGAAATACAGGAGATAGAAGCATAGGGGAAAAAATGCACAAACCTCATCCCACTCTAGTAACTAATCCTATGAAAATAAATATGCCGTTTCTAATCCAACAAAGCACCTAGTGAACATCCACATTTTATAAAACCTATCCTTGAGAGCCACTACTTACTGGAGTTTTATAACGACGTTAGCAAACTCATCCACCATCCCATTGATCTTGAAATCATTTTCCCCTATAGACGTTGGCAAAGGGGTAGAAGGAGGATATGTTTCAATCAATCCCTTGAGTTTACTTTCATTCTAATTGCCAAATGACTCCCGAGGACTAAGCAGTTGTCAAGGATTGTACTTTAAACCATGTGGCATAAAATGATGGACCAAGTGTCCAACATAATCACCTACTAACATTAAAGTCTAACAGATCAAGATATAAGTCTGGAATCAAAGCTCGGTGCATCCTCATTAAGCATGCACGTCCTTTTAAAGGTTCATCGCCTTTACTTTATTTTATTTTTTTAAATCAACTTGAATATTTATTGTTTATATCTAAAACAATTACTGTTAAAACATGTCATGTCATTCATATCTATTCGTCTAAATTTAAAATAAATAGAGTTCAAAATTACCAATTTATTGAAAATAATAATAAAAAAAACTTACACAAACATTATTAAATACAAAGCTTGAAAACATTGATTTTTTGTACTCATGTTATTAATACAAAAACATGGAACATATAATCATCTAGGATTAAAAACATCGATACAAGGTTAAATATCAAATATCCTTATGGAAATATCTCCATCTATCAAGCCACTGAAATACCCAAGTTACCCAAACATGATGCTCACCTAGTTCTCTAATCTATATCAATCTTACATTTGGTAAAAATAAATATAAAAAATAAATCTCTATTCTAATTTCAAAGATACCCTTTGTGAATATAATAATATCACTTCTATGCCAATTTGATTTTAACATAAGATCTACTGAAAATTAGCATGGAAATCCTAATTCTTATTGATTTGTGTTTGGTAGTTACTTGAATCCCTATTATGTTGGAAATTAAATAGCTCTTCACAAATTATAAGCGACATATGGTTCTTTAAATCAACGGCTTTGGCCTTTCACGTTTCTTTGTTATTGATAAACAATGGTTGTCTTTTTATGACTAGTTGCAGGTTTACACACATTTCATTAAAATTGGAAAGATTTTATTGCAATGACAACTTCAAAATTGTGTTTTTTAAGCTATTTTGAAATTCTAGATCCACGGTTTAATTCTAATTTTAATGAAATATTTTGATTATGATTTCTTGGTATTCCAATATGGCAGGAATCATGACAACGACGACCAATTTTTTTTCACATATAGCAGTGGCTCCCTTTGAATGACAACACTTCAAATATTTGAATGATGGCTACACTAGACTCCTATTATACATGACGACTCCTTTTCAAGCCTTGCACCCACATGACAACGTCCTCCTTAATGCAATCATGACAAAGGATCTATTGAAATCGACATCTATGGTGGCTCTTTATTAATTGATTGAATAGCTCCCGACACTCTTGCATCCTTTCTCTTTGCACAACAATGGCAACTAAGTGGCCACTTCAAAATTCAAAGATAGGACATTGTATTTGTCTCTTTGTACTAGTGTGACTTGACCTTATAATTTAACAGTAGTTTGATCAACTTTGGAAACAAGGACTAGCATAAATTTTGTCTATTTCTATTAAACAAGATTCAAGATCTTTGAGCTCTTATACCAAGTTAGTTTTCTAGACAATTAAGACAATTTACAAACATGATAAGCAATCAACTTAACAAACTCATGTAATATATTGTTTATTACAATAAAGTCATTTAATACAATGAGGTTGATCCTCTTTTATGTTATGGGCGAGGTGATTCTTCTACCACTAGCACATCCACTTAATTTGTGGTCGGTGAACACCGATAGGTCATAAGTTAAGTGCCATGAATTAATACAAACATTAAACTAATTAATATAAACATAAAACAAATACTATTTAATAAACATATCCCACCACTTAACTTAAGCTTATTTAAATCTTAATCAAGATGCATTTAAGCAGAACAAGACCATGAAATTAATCTGGATTGTACACTTGTTACACTCCGGTTAATCTTGTTGATCCACTCAAGGAAATCCAAAATCTTAGATAATATCTAAACACCTATAGGGTGTCATCATCTAATTATTATTTAATTAATATCATTACTTAAGATTTAATAAATGAAAAATGTTTTACGTTTATATTTATAGTTTTTAAATTATTATATTGTTTAAATTTATATATAATTAAAATTAATCATAATAAAAAATCAATATATTATCAAAATTAAATAATTAAAATTTTTTTTATATTTAATTACATATTATATATATTTTCAATTTATTAAATAATTTTTTTAATTCTAAAAATCATAATAAATAAATAAAATAACACATCACCAATAATAATCAATTACATATTGAAAATATCACATTTGATTCCGAAAGGATGAGCATATTATACATCCATCTAGGTATATAATAGGCATTTCCCACCCATTTAAATCAGATTCGGTCTTGATCGAATACAATCAGGTATCTTAAAAATAATATCAATATCATTATCATTTAATTAATATCATTACTTAAGCTTTAATAAATGGGAAATGTTTTACTTTTATATTTAAAGTTTTTAAATTGTTATATTGTTTAAATTTATATATAATTATAATTAATTATAATAAAAAATCTAAAATAATTAAACAATTTTATATATTTATTTCACGTTATATATTTTCAATTTATTAAATAAAAATTTTAATTTTAAAAATTATAAAAAATAAATAAAATAACACATCTCCAATAATAATCAATTTTATATATATATTTTTTCCAGCAAAAAAGATGTTATTCATATGAATCAAAAGATACATAAAAATATTAATCATCCTATGACAAATAAAACGACTTAGAGTCGACAAAATATAATATATATAATTTATTCTATTTTCTTTCTTTCTAACACCAAATATTACAATAACCAAAATCATGTAACGGATTATCCCATTCAAACGATACACCAAGTAAATTCTCGGCATAATGTTAACATCCAAACATTATCTTATTCAAACAAGATTAATGAGCAGCATTGCTGCTTATTCCCTGTCATTGTCATTGGATCGATTTTTTGTGGTTGTATTTAAAATTCGATTCATCAAAGTGATTCTTTGTTTCTACATTTATGGTTGTTAAAGTGAAGGTTATAAAATTTGTAATTAATAATTTTAAATAAAATAACACATTTTTTTTTGTTTATGGTTGTTAAAGTGAAGATTGTAAAATTTACAATTAATAATTTTAAATAAAATAGTAAGTGTTAAGTTTGATGGTTCCTTCCTCCGGAATTAAGTGTTTCATTCAAAACGAGCAAGGTTTTGAAGTGTTAGATTCACCACATACTTAAAAAAAAATATTTTGTTTACATAGTTGATCTCCAAGACTGATGTCTATCTCTGAAGCCTACTAAAAAGATGAATTTAACATTTTAACATTATATAAAAAGCTTGATACCAAAGATTACGAACTATATAATATCGATTACATTGTCTTGTATGCGTATGGGTACTTGTCGTAAAAACACATGTCTTATTTAAATTTATTTCAGCATTGAGAAGTAATCGGTATTCTTTCATATGATTTAATAAATTAACTTTAACATTGAGAGGTTAATGACAATTTACTTGTTTTCATCATTAAGATTTTGCTTGTTCTCTTACAAACATTGTGAAGATTGAAGTGTCGTCATTAGTTTGCTTTGATTGTTCTTCATGTATGAAACTGGTTCTTTTGATGCCTTAGCATTCTGATACATATGTAAGAGTGTTTAAAACCTATAATAGGCTTTCTGTCTCATTTATTGTTTTCGTATGCTATCCGGATCTGTTTGACTTTTCTAAAGGCAATATGATAACATGGATTGTTTTTTTTCACAAACTATGAACTAGTTCGTCTTTATCCATATTTGGTGTATTTGTTTTAATTGTAAATCTCTCTCTTCATAAGAAGATTTCTAGCCCTAAGTGGCCTGAGTTTTACTTAGTGTAACAACTAACCTTTTCATTCATGTTCAAACTCTTGCAGGTGTCAAAAGGATCTATCCTATCCTTATAATACAACTCTACTATACTACATACTAAGCTTATGTTAGATTTTTACATAACCAATGTTCATGAAAAATAAATGGGACTAAGTCTAATGCTTTTCAAAGGCTCTAGGACCTATTGAAAGTAATACATTAGACACTTCCCTTTATATCCATGAGAATTTGGACAAGTGCAACCATATATTCGAATTTGCATGTGGTTGCATATTTAATGTGGCCCATGTGAAGGGAAGGCGACTTGAGGAATCGTGGCTTTCCACGCAATCACCTCATTCATCGTTGATGCTTGAGGTAAATCTTCCCACGGTTTTCCTTCGGGAGAGTTCATTTGGTCTTATCCCAATTCACTATGAGAGAGAGGGTTTTCTTCCTCCAAGCTCTTGGTCTGAGAAATGCTTCAGGTAGCCAAAGCTACGCTCTGCTCTTCCTATCCATCCTAAACGTTGGTCTAAACGGTGAATGACTAGTTACATAATCGTGGTATGAGTTTAGCAGCAACAACGACTTCAAGTAAGGCTTGCATTTACTCATTTTGGCTCTGTGTTAAATACATATGTTTCATCTATGCATTTACTTCTTATTGAGAACTGAATATGAGTTTTCAATGTGTGCAGGTGAAGTCTTGGGCGTTTAGATCTACAACATTTAAATGCCCAATTTGACTCTTGCGTAGACCGGTAAGCTATTGATCCCTTCTCGACCAAATTCCTCCTATGGGAATATGATTTCGAATGTGCTGGACTTGATGATGAAAAGAGGTGTGTCGATTGTTCCTTTGTTGAGTCCTTGCTTGGTTTCTGAAATCGTCGAGGCTGGGTATGCCTTCATTTTTTTTCAAAGGACAAATAGGGGTTTAAGGAATCTCTATGGGTTTAAATCCATAGTAGCAGGATTTTCCCTATTTTGTTTTCATGGTGAAATATAAAACCCTTCGGGGTCTCAACTCGATGTTTCAGGCTTAAATATTTATAAATACCTATTTTTTCTATTTGTTCAAAATGCGTATATACGACTTGTGCAAGCTTGTTTTCTTTGGCTGCTTTAAGTAATGATCCTTTCAATCCTTGAAGGCGTTTTTATGATGGATACTTCGTTCAGGTTCCTGTTTAAAATCTTGTTCTTCCTACATATGCATGTGAGTATGAAATTGTTTATGAGGAGCGAATCCTTGTCTTGCCCATAGGACGTTTGTCACATACCCAAATTTTGAACATTTTATGTTGTCAGAAAAACATTATGTTTTATGTTATTGTAAAGTTTTATGTTTATTGACCAAGTGGGGTCAAGGATGACTGTAATTAATTACTCTGAATATTTTATTATTTATAAATAAAAGAGGAAACAAATATCCAAAGGAGACTGTTAAATGAGTGTTCACTGACCCACTAAGAGGAATGGACTGGGGTGGAGAGCAAACTGACACTTGGAATCATCCTCAACTCACTTCTAGCTGTTGCAGGGGGAAACTTCCCTATTTTTATGGTCATGTTCCCCAAGAAAGTGGAACTCAGCAGGTGACACATTAACTAAAGAAAACTGACAAAAGACCTAAGCATGCTTTATCTACCCATTGAATTCAGTAGGAGGTTGTTCAGCTCTTACCTTGTGAAAATTTTTGAAAGAGAAAGACAAGAGAGCACAAGAGATTCGATGAGGGGAAGGTTAGAAGTGATTGAGTGAGTGAACACTGCATTCTGAACTAGTGCAGCCACATTGTTGAGTTCAATATTGTTAAAGGCAGAAGTATTACTGTAAAGTATTACTGCTGAGTTGCAAAGGAATTTATTCCATTCTCCACACAACATCTTCGTCCTGGTTATTTAGTGAAAAGGCTCGGGGGTCCTAAGGCAAGTAACTTACCTATCTTCAGGAAAATGTTGGGTGGAACGAGCTCCTTTGGTTGTTTGTCTCTTCTACATTTACCGGGTTCTATTGTGTTATCTTATTTACTTTCTGTCAAATAACATTACTAGAGAAATGAATGTAAATATGTTATCAATTTCTAGGAAATCTTAGATATTCATTAACTGATCCTAATGTTCTGTTGTTATCTATTTATTCTGAACATCCATTCATCTGCTAGTTTAAAATGTTTAAATGGATAGTTAATTTCCAAATTTAATTGATAAAAGATAGAATAGAAATACTTCTCTACATTTTTTCCACACACTTTATGTGTCGTACTCTAGTACAGAAGAAGTTAAAATTATAGATAGATTCGAATGATTGCATATCATATATTAAATTTGTTTCATTTTTGTATAACATCTCTGTGTTATTTTCAGTAAATCATAACAGAACTCTAATTTAAAAACCTAGATTTTGTGCAGAGCTCAGTAATAGAATTGTTAATGAATAGTTTACATTCATAAAAATTTTGTATGAACAGACTGTGTATTAAAAATAATCCTATTGGTTTACAAAAGCATGATGTAAAACCTACTCTTTAAATAATATAAACTAGATCAAATTTCAGTATTCTCTCATACAATTAATACTACATAGTAGCACTTGGCATAGTGCAGAAATAATACTCTGCTAATCAATCTCTTACTTATATTAAAGCCTAAGTTAAAGTATAACATAAACTCTTTATACCAGTAAGCAAATAACCTTTATTTGATTGCAGAAACCTTCTCAAATAGAAACCGAATCTTAATTATTATAAACAATTGATGTTGAAAAACCCTAATAGTAGAGAAAGTTCTTTATACGGGATATTTGCATACACAATTCAAAGTTATAAGTATCATATGAGAACGCATATATGAACATATATCTATTATTTATCACGCATTATGTATTATGAAATAATTCACTATATTTAATCACTTAAACATTTACACCGCGATCATCACACTTACTGCATCATAATGCACTTTCAAAAGAATTACCATTTAATTAAACCATTAAATTATACTAAGATTTAAAAAGCACATAGTAACTCTATTTTAGTCTATCGATTTTTCCAGGGTTGAAAACCCTGTGCATAATCCACGACTGGTAATACTATAAATAACATTGTATTCTTTTCAACACGAGAGCATAATACAAGACTGGGGTTTGATATCCGTAAGGGTTCACCCAAACAGTCCATGCTTTCATAATTATAAACACGACCTTTGCAAGTTTTCAAAAAAATACAGGTGTTCGGGGTTCGAGTCTCGACTCACCCTAAAAGCCACATAATAATTTTATAAGCTATCAATTAAATCTTAAATACATAATAGGTTTGGGGTTCGAAACCGTTAGTGTTTCCACAAGCAAATCTTAAACATGGTAAACAGTTATGGTAGGGTTTTTAACCCAGCCTTATGGCCAATGTTGGAAACGATTCTTAAAAATAACCATCACAACCATTTTCCAACAGAGACAGGCCTTGCCCTAAAACCAGATAGCTCGTTTTGAAATTTATTTCATTGCCAAAAATAACGAAAATGCCGAGATGTTCCAAGAATTTCCTGCAATTTGTTATCAGTCTATCAAATCACTCATTCTGGTGAAGGTAAAACTTTGATGTTTACACCTCACCAAGTTGTAATCAAGGGTTTTAAAGATCCTCAACATGTCCTAGCTACCGGAATTGTT
Organism: Larix kaempferi; assembly: GCA_027924585.1. Classification (NCBI taxonomy): domain Eukaryota; kingdom Viridiplantae; phylum Streptophyta; class Pinopsida; order Pinales; family Pinaceae; genus Larix; species Larix kaempferi. The sequence continues at coordinate 3,986,933 of BSBM01000531.1, read as the reverse complement.
GATAATATTACTAGGTTGTACAAATTTAACAACTTTGGGTCATCACCTTTCCTTTCAGTTTTTGTTGCTCATAGTGATAACTTGAGCAAACTTTGCCATGAGCGATTTGGTCACTTAAATTATCGCTCATTGCAACAACTATGTAAAGACAATATGGTGACAGGTCTTCCGATGGTATCTTGCAGGGATGGTGTTTGTTCCAGTTGTGTACTCGGAAAACATCATCGGGACAATTTTAGCAAGCGTGCCTCTTGACATGCCTCGGTTCCCTTGGAGCTTGTGCATAGTGACTTGTGTAGTCCTCTTCCATCTGCTTCCTTTTCTGGTTTCAAATATTTCTTAACTTTCATTGATGATTACTCCAGACGCACTTGGGTTTATTTCCTAAAAATTAAAAGCGAAGTATTTAACATGTTTTTGGCCTACAAGGCCCTTGTTGAAAAACAATCTGGTCATCAAATCATTAAGATCCGACAATGGAGGAGAATATGTTAACAAAAATTTCACTACTTTCTGCACTGAACAAGGAATCCAACAACAACACATTATTCCATATACACCACAACAAAATGGTGTTGTTGAACGGAAGAACCGCGCTTTAAAAGAAATGGCTAATTGTATGATCCAATCTAAGGGACTAAGTCTTCAATTTTGGGCTGAAGCCATTAATTGTGCAAATTACATAGTTAATCGCACCCCCACTAAATCTTTACAGGGTATCACACCGGAAGAAGCATGGAGTAAAACTAAACCTAATGTAAGTCACTTTCATGTGTTTGGTAATGAAGCATGGGCTCACATTCCGGATGAAAAACGGAAAGCATTGCAGCCTAAAAGTGAAAAGTGCATATTTGTTGGATATTTTGAAGACGTAAAAGGTTATAGACTTCTTCAACCACATTCTCATGATATAATCATTAGAAAAGATGTTAAATTTGATGAAAATCTCTTGTCTTGCTATCCTAACTCGGCGATTGTGCCATCTTTGGCCTGCGAGCCTGATTCGATGATTGTGCCTTCTTCTTCTTCCAACTTCCTTGACAGGTTTCCTACTCCAGTTTCTAATGATGATAGTGAGGACGAATCCACGTCCGCTTACTCATGTTCCTCCATTTGCACGAGCACAAGTGCTTCCTTGATGGGTCCATTCAACATGTGAAGAAGTCGGTGATCTTTCCGGTGATCTTAGAGATCAACGTCGAACACGTTCTCAGTTTTAGCAAGCCTCTTCTCTTTTGTCTTAAGTTTCCGAGAATCATGATCCAGAAACTTTTGCAGAAGCGTTAAGAAATCCAGATTGGGATGCATCTATGGATGAAGAATATCGTTCCTTAATGGCAAACGATACTTGGGATCTTGTACCCGAAAATGGTACCTCTTCCAAAAGAAAGAAAACTTGTCAGATGTAAATGGGTCTATAGAACTAAATATGTATCAGATGGAAGTGTTGAAAGATTTAAGGCAAGGTTAGTTTTCAAAGGTTTTTCCCAATTTGAAGGGATTGACTACAATGAAACCTTTGCTCCTGTCACAAAAATGAACTCCATCCGCCTTGTTCTTTCCCTTGCAGCCTTACATAACTGGGAAGTCCATCAAATGGATGTCAAGTTTGTATTCTTACATGGTGATTTACAGGAGGAAATTTACATGGAACAGCCTCCTAGATATGTTCAAAATAACTCTAGCCTTGTCTGCTGCCTTAAGAAATCCTTATATGGCCTTAAGCAAGCTCCTAGAGCTTGGTATGCCAAAATGAATAGCTTTCTACTTGACATTGGTTTTTCTAGATGCCATTCTGACCCCAATGTCTATACCAAGAAAGTAGGAAACCATCTCATCATACTTGTTCTATATGTTGATGACCTTATTCTTACTAGTAGTGACCCTAAGCTTATAACCCATGTGAAATCCAGTCTTAAGAAAAATTTTGAAATGTTAGACTTAGGACATTTGCATTAATTTCTTGGTCTCCAAGTCCTGCAAACCAAAGAATGAATCTTTATTTCTCAGTCTAAGTATGCTTGTGTCCTTCTTCATCACTTTCACATGGAAGATTGTACACCAACCCCTTCTCCCTTCTAGTCTGGAGTCAAAATTTTTGCCACTTGTACTTCACCTGAAGTAGATGCCACCTTGTATCATCAGCTTGTTGGTAGTCTCTTATACTTGACTCATTCCCATCCTGACCTTTCCTTTGCCGTTGGTCTTGTTGCCCGTTATATGCAAACACCTCATGAAAGTCACTGGAAAGCAGCTAAAAGAATACTTCGATATATTCGAGGTACAATTCAGTTTGGGATTCATTACAGTACAGGGGGGAAACCTTTGATGGTTGGTTTCACTGATTCAGATTGGGCCGGCAATCCTGATGATCGAAAGTCTACTGCAGGTTATGTTTTTAGTATGGGATCTAGACCTATCACTTGGACTTGTAAGAAACAACAAGCTCTTGCTCTTTCTTCAGCAGAGGCAGAATATCGAACCGCAGTTAATGCTAGTCAGGAAGCTTTATGGCTTCGACAGATCCTTTCAGAGTTTTGATTCGAGTAGCAACAGCCTACTCCACTTTGGTGTGACAATCAAAGTGCCATCAAGCTTGCCAAAGATCCAGTTCTACATCAATGTAGCAAACACATTGAGCTACATATGCACTTCATCAGAAATATTGTTCATGATCGTGTTCTTGAAGTGCTCTTTTTACCTACAGTTGATCAAGTTGCAGACATCTTCACCAAGTCTCTTACAGAAGCGAAGTTTTCTAAACTTCAATCTATGTTAGGAGTTCAGGAATTTGTCGTGAAGGGGGGATAGGTTCTAATTCCTCCTTCCTTCTCCTAATAGTGTCACTTTTGTAAATCCTTCAATCCTATCCCAAGTTGTTCTTAAGGGGGGATGTTAGGATAAGTAAACACTTAAGAGTTAGTTAAGATCAACTTGTGTAATATATCCATTAGGTAAAGTGTGTTTCTTTAGTATGCATTAGTATGCATTTGTAAATATTTAATCCGACGATCACGATATGTTCTAGACATAGAGTGATCTGACGGCTCAACTTCTCTTAGATCATACCTACCCTTGATATGTGGCTTAACACCCGATTGGTCCATGATCTCTATTTAAAGGGCATGGAGGGTCATTGTCTAGTTGATCGATTATGAGAAGCTCATTAATTTGTAACTTTCTTTCTTTTTCATAATAAATTGCTCCGTAGAAGTTATTTGGCTGGGGTCGTGGAATGTTTCCCTCTCGAGGGTTTAAACCACGTCAAAACATCAGTGTATTGATCTATGATCTGTTTGTGTGAAGTGGTTGCTCTAGGTGTTCGATCTTTTGGGAGTACCCTGTGTACGCGAACATAGATACTGTATTTGAGGTTTATAGAAGTCACACTTACCAAATTTAGCATATAGTTGGTGTTCTTGTAATACTTGCACCACAATCCTAAGATGCTCTTCGTGTTCTTTCTCATTTTTAAAATAGACTAGTATGTCATCTATGAATACTAATACAAATTTATTCAAGTACTTACTGAAAATGTTGTTCATCATGCACATAAAATTTGTCGGTGCATTAGTTAGCCCAAAGGGCATTACCACAAACTCGTAATGACCATAACAGGTCCTAAAAGCAGTCTTGCTTATGTCTTCTTCTTGGATCCTTACTTGATGGTGTCTGAATCATAAATCAATATTAGAGAAGATTCTTTCTCCTTAGAATTAATTGAATAGATCATTTATTTTGGGAAGCAGGTATCTGTTCTTTATGGTTAACTTGTTCAGTTGTGGGTAATCAATGCACATCCGCATTGTAACGTATTTATTCTTTACAAAAGTATAGCTGCTGCCCACAGGGACACACTGGATCTGATGTATCCTTTCTCTATCAGTTCTGCAAGTGTAGTTTTAGTTCTACTAACTCAGGGGTACTGATGCGGTAAGGAGCCTTTGACGCTGGTATTTCTCTTGGTACTATTTCTATGGAGAAGTCTAGGTTCCTCTTAGGCGGTAACCCTGGTATTTCCTTTCGAAATACATCTTTAAAATCCATTAGAACCAGAAAGTATTCAATTTTCTATTCCTTCTCTTTTTCCAAGTTGTGAATGTTAACTGCATAAAGCTTGCATCCCTTCCTTACACACTTCTTAACTTGTAGTATTGATAATTGTCTGACGGAGATCTTTTTAGGTATCCCTTGTACCTTCCTTTGGATTCCTTTCTTATCCAAGCACATAAAATATTTATTTAAGCAATCAAGCATGACATGGTGTTGTTCTAGCCAATCCATGCCTATCAGTATGTCATGTGATCCTAAAGGTAGAATATTTAAGTCTGCTTTTGTTTGGAAGCTGATCATGTCAATTTTGCAACTTTTAAGAAGTTCATAAAATTTTCTTTTTGTACTTGTGGCTAATTGTACCAACCATAATTTACTATGCTTCCCCTTGTTCAATTTGCAAGTTTCAACAATTTTATGAGAAACATAACTACGGCAAGCTCCTGGATCAATTAAAATGGAAATAAGTGTAGTTTAGATTTTACCTTCTATCTCGACCATGGTAGATTGTTGATGGTCTGCATGTCTTCCTTCTAGAGCAGCACAAATCATGGGTGATCTTTCCATATCTTCCACAGTTGCTTATTCTTGTAAGTTGTCCAGAACTCTATTTGTCTTATTTGGGCAGTTTTTGTAGTAGTGAGATCCTTGAGATCCCTAACACACAACTAGTAGCAGGGATGCTCTAGCTCTTCCATTCATTGTTGGTTTATTGACACTTTGTGTCGGCATATCCAATTGTGTCCCATACTTGTTAAAATTTTGGTTAGTGGGAAAACTGTTGTTTTGCTTTCGGTAAGGAGGTAGTCTAAACCCCTTTCTTTTTTTTTCCTAAGAGACTCTAAGATTTTCTTTATTTATGCTCATGTTTTCAGTAATGTGTTGGTTGTGCTCGTAACAGAGCCTTTCCTTGTGTAAGGCTGTATCCAGTGTCTTGGGTGCATCAAATTCAATTTTATCTCTAAAAGTGGGAGGAAGACATCCCAAGAACTGTTGTATTTTTATCGTTTCGTCTTTAACATAAGGCACATAGTGTAACAGTTATAAAAATCTGATGATGAAAGCATCCATGGTTAAGGAGCCCATTTTCAACTCATGGAATTATATTATTTTTTTAATCGAAAGATATTTCAGATATATACTTTTCTTGAAACAATTTCCTAAAGGTATTCCACCCTAGATTCTTCTCCCTCAGTTTCTTAGTGTGTTTCAGATCTTGTCACCATCTGTCGGATTTTCCATTCAAACTGTAGATGGCCAATCAGGATTTCATTTTGCTGGAACACTCATGTACTTGAATACTTGAAAGTACTTGGTCATTCCTAAAAGCCATTCCTCAGCTTTCTCCCCTGTATCCATCTCTCCTTCGTAAGTTGGGGCTTTGATTTTCCTAAATTATCCTTGCAAGATATCATCACCCTTGTGTTTCTCTCTACGGGGAGATGGTGAATAAGTATCGGAAGAATTATCACGATCGTCATCCATGGTATTGGATGAATCTGAATGTTCTTCTTGCTCATTAAATTTCGAATTGCTAGTCCTTTTCTTATGGTGATGTTTATCCATAGATTTATTTGTTAAGTGTGTTGTTTTTCTTTGGGGTCTTACTCCTGTCAATGTTTGCAACGGTGTTTCATTTACTTCATGTTGTTCTCATCCCTCATTCAGGTTGTCATCCTTAAAACTTCGAAATTCAGCTCACAGGCTCTATATTGTTTTTAGTAGTTCAGAAGGCTTGGCTATCCTGAGGCTGTCATTCAGCTCTACCACCAGTTCCTCTTCTCGAGGTGGTGAATCCAATTTCCCATGCTGACTATTATCTCTTTCAGCATTGATGATGTTTTTCAGTCCTGAAACAAATTATGCAATGTGCAACAAACAAGATTTTATTAGTTCACTAAATTTAAATTTTGCAGAGGTTAAGTAATTGAATTTGGGCTCTAATACCACTTGTAATGTCCCTCAAAATACACACTAATTTTTTTTATAAGGATCTTCAAATTGTCGTAAAAACACATGTATTATTTAAATTAACTTCAACACTGAGAAGTAATCAGTATTTTTCCATATGATTTCAAATGTGCTCGAATTGATGATGAAAAGAGGAGTGTTGACCGTTCCTTTGTTGAGTCCTTGCTTGTTTTCTGAAATCGCACGGGATGGGCATGTGTTCGTTTTTCAAAGGAGAAAGAAGGGTTTAAGGAAGTTCTATGGGTTTAAATCCATTGTAGCAGGGTTTTCCTTGTTTTGTTTTCATGGTGAAATCTAAAACCCTTTGGGGTCTCAACTAGATGTTTCAGGCTTAAATATTTATAAATACCTATTTTTCCTATTTGTTGAAAATGAGTATATACGACCTGTGTAAGATCGTTTTCTTTGACTTCTATAAGTAATGATCCTTTCAAGCCTTGAAGGTGTTTTTATTATGGATACTATGTTCTCATTCATGTTTAAAATCTTGTTCTTCCTATGTATGGGTGTGAGTATGAAACTGTTTATGAGGAGCGAATCGTTGTCTTGCTGATAGGGCGTTAATGCTCTTATTTAAAAATTATGTGTATATATAATGATCTATTCTTGAATCGTTGATATGTCTTAATGTGAAATTACAATGGCTAAAATATTTAGTTCTGGAAATGGATGCAATTTTGTGTGTTTATGGTTGTATGAAATACTCAACCTGCTCTCTTGATAAATGCTCTGGTATTTAAAGGAAATCGATTCCTTCTCTAAGTTATTTTCTAGAGCTATTGGGTTTTAAAACTCTATGTAAAATGACATTGACATCGAAAGCCATGTATAGGCTACGCTTAGCTTTAAATTTCTAGTTTATGGGATTTGATCCCTAACTGTTTATGTCAACCCAATCGTATTTCTTAGGAAAGTGTAGACCTTATCCCTCAGGGATCAGCTACTCAAGCATGACATGTCGTGAGCCATATCCTGACTACGTGTCCTCTAATATCTCTCTTAGTTGACTTAGTCTAACTAGAAGACTGGTTGATAGTTTAGATAAAAAATGGTAGTGTTTGAGATGTCTATGCCCAACCTCTCAAGTGGATGCAATTTGATCTCTAGTCTATTGGTCAATCGCTTTAGTTACTGTGAATGCATTTATATTATGCATGTTTAATATAAACATAATGAAATTCTGTGTTGTTGATAGTTAACAAGTCGTGATTAATGTTTTCAATTTGTGCATGAAATATGTATGGGTTGGACACAGATTCCAACATTTAGTAGTTTATGATATGTATAACATGGTTTTGGTGTAGTTCGCTTTTCATATGCTATGTTTTGAGTCTTAGTTTTATATGACAAGTTTTGTATAGAAAACTTTGTTTAAATGCTTAGATTATAATTACTATTTGTTCACGTTTATTTAATACGTATATTAAATCTATGTTAATTAAACTACTTAGGGTTTAAGGGACTTGTCCCGGGATCCTAGTTTTGGGATCCTCTCCCTATTTAGGGCTAACAAGAGTTTTCTCTCTAGGCTAAAAAGCCTATGATATAAATTTATAATTATTTTATGTTTTCAAAAGAATTCTATCAACTATTCTATATTTACAATTTTGAAAACATTAATGATGCAGATGTTAAACATATAAAACATAAGAATTTCTAGCTAAACCCAAGCGCCATGAATTAAAGGACGTTCTGCTATAAGACATAATCAGATGCAAACAAATATTACAGCCTATAGAATCAATCCAGAGAATATGTATAATCATATTTAAATAATCATAACAGGATATATAAATCATACTCTATTTCAGATTTAAAACATGTATACACCAAGCTATAAGCCGTCTTTTACTTACATAAATAAAATCACCATATTCATGAGAGACATCAAATATCATAACTTATAAAATCTTTATACATGAACTGATTAGGAGTCAAGTAATTACATTAGATTTTTCCATCAAAATCCATAAAATAAGTCTTTGAAAAATAACAATTAAATACTTATCGGTCTGTTACACTTTTCCACTGACTTGGGAATTGTCACGTTCCTCCCAACCGTAGACATCGAACCATTCCTGGTTCATTCAACAGATCACCCCCGATGCGAACCGAGCATGCCAAGAGACTAAAAGGCCTAGAGGTGAAAATTATTATCTTTCTTACTAATCCAAAATCTCAATATGGAAATCTGAGTTATGGATTGGATCCTCGAATGATCTTTGAACCATTGCCCCTTGCAATGTCCTCTTATTTATAAGTTTTCTTGAGAAGAAGGCTCCTAACACCGACTGTTTGTTTTTATTTTTAATTAACAATTTGATTCATTTTTAAACTCTCACAGTTTATTTTATCTTTAATTAATAATTTAATCTAATTATAAACTCTCACAGTTTATTTCACCTTAAATTTATACTTATCCATTCTTATCTCTTGCATGCTTGATCCCTCTTTGAGTGGCAGTCCTAGTTAGTTTAGAAAGAATAAGAGAAGATAAATCATATTTTAGTTTAACAATAGTAAATTGATTACTCCAAAGCCTCCAACTCAACATTAATTAATCACAATGAGTCTAAGTGCTTCCAGATCTTTATTGCTCAACACTCGCTCAATCAATAGTCCTAGTGCTCCAGAGCTTATGCTTGATATTAATTTAGAAATAGCCTAGGTGTCCCCAAAGAAACATCTAGTGAAACAATGATCATCGTCCAGGTGATCCAAAGCTTATGCTCAACACCAAATAAGAATAGTCAACGTGCTCCAGAGCTTATGGTCAACACAAATAAAAATAGTCTATGTGCTCCAGAGCTTATGCTCAACACAAAATAAAAATATTCCATGTGCTCTAGAGATTATGCTCAACACAAAATAAAAATAGTCCATGTGCTTCAAAGCTTATGCTCAACACAAAATAAAAATATTCTAGTCTTGGGATATTACACCTTAGAAACAAGAATAAGTGCCAGGGATATTACACCTTAGAAACAAGAATAAGCGCCATGGAAAGAAGCCACCTGTTTTGAATGAAAGTAGGAACATAAGATCAGGAAAATTAATATGATTGTGCTTGTAAATGAAAATTTTGTAAAACAAAGTAGATGCAAAAAGGACGGGAAAAAGATTACTATTCTATCAGCTATTATGTGTATTGAGTACTATTTGTGGAAACTGCATTAAGAGGAAAGGAAGCATAGGGAGCTCAGCCTTGCAGTTATGAAATTCTAGCAGCACTCCTTCAGATTCGCATCGCCAAGCTACACAGAAAATGAAATTTTAGATATTTTCATATTTGCTCAAAAAGTCATGCCAATACATTACTCATAAAAAGAGCGTTTGATAGAGCAGGTTGGTCATGGAACTGAAGCACTTGTAATGGGAAATACCAGCACCGAGAATCTCTTGAAGAGTGAAGCATGTCAACTGCAGATTTTAAAAAGTTGTTTCGACAATAAGATGGTGTATTCCAAAAAGTTAGGAAAACCACATGATTTAGTTTTAAAACTATAACATAAAATCGTAAATTATGTTTCACAGTTTTCAGATTACTTAATTCCCTACATGGCAGGGAATAGTAACAACAAACAATAAATTTTTAATTTTTAACATAAAAGCAGCAATATTAAATTAGGTAGCTAGTTGAATACCACTGAAATGGTGTCTCCAAATGATATTCTAGCACCAAATATCACAATAACCAAAATCATGTAACTATTATCCCGTTCAAACGATACACCTTAAAAATTCTCGGCATAATGTTAAAATTCAAACATTATCTTATTCAAAGAACCATAAACAATAAATTTTAAATTTTTGACATAAAAGCAACACTATTAAATTAGGTAGCTAGTTGCATACAACTGAAATGGTTTCTTCAAATGACATTATCTCAATTTTTTTTAAGTATACAAATGACATTATCTCAATTTTTTAAAAGTATACACAGGTCTTTATTAGTCCTTGCTCATTATTGTATTATATTTAGAGTTGACTTTATATTATTATTTTATTATTTAACATTGCTTTGTTTTTAGTTGATTTTTATTTTTTATATATATAAACTTTTTAACATGGTTTGTAATTTTATTTATGTACATTGTTATTGGTTTTAACATTTGAGGCGTTTGAAAAGGTTTTTGGAAACACCATTTTATTAAATGGCGAAGTTTTCGAAAACAACATTTCTTTTTTAAAAGGTGGTTCGCCATTTCGAAAACAACATTTCATTAAATGGTAAGTTTTCGTTAATAATGTTTCATTAAATATGCCTCCCAGGTCTAGACTACTCTAATCTTCATCTTCTATCTTTTGTTTTCATCATCTTCAGTGTTCTTCATTTTTATCTTTGGTCATCTTCATTTGTATTTTCAGTTGTCATCATCCTCTTGTATGTGAGGCTTTGATATTTCTTTGTTACAATAATCATGATTGATAAAACCAAAAATATTGCAAGGATGCAAATTCCAACATTTTGCTTGTACTTGATTTGTTCTGCCACAATGATTGCAACATTGTTTTTGCTTCTTCTCTTGCTTCTACACTTGATTTGTTGTTGGTGTTTCTGCTCTTAGTTCATCGTTGTTGTTTCTACCTATTGATATTCCACCTTTTGTTGATGTTTCAACTTTTACAAATTTGATGTCACAATTGCTTGTATTTCCTTCATAACCAAGGTCTTCATTTCTTGGCCTTATACATATATCTATGGGATTCTGGATGCCTTTCCCATTCTTGCCTAAACCTTTTCCATCATGACTCATTTTATTCAAGAGTTTGGATCAAATTCCCTTTGAATTATTTTTAAAACAACCAATTTCATCATCATTATCAAGTCCACCTTCAAAAATATTACCAAAACCATAATCTTCAATATGAATTTCACCTCCAGAGATATCACCAAGATCATTATTTTGAATCTCATAGCATGAGACAAACACGTGTACATCATCACTATCAGCATCAACCAACTAACTACTATCACATAAACCATCAAGCTTTTGAAGCAAATCACTTATGTCACATATTGCATTACACATTACTTTTCCCTGGTTCAAATTTTTCTTCATTTTCCAATACCAACAACACATTTTCCTTTTCCAATAACTCTTGTTGTAGTGATTCTATCATTTGATCTTTCTTATCATGAAGTTTTAAGAGATCATTTACCCATTCATCTAGTGATTCCAACTTTTCTTCTAATTCACTTATTCATTTTCTACTGCAATCAACAAATTCTTTAAAAAATTGCCACTCATTGAATTGTCTAGTTTATTTTGTGTATGTAGCTTATCAATTTCATGGCGAGCATTTTCCAAATCTTACTGAAGAAGTTCAATTTCATGGTTAGCATTTTGTAGTCATTTGCCTCCTTTACCCATTATGAAGTGTCGATTGAATCATGCTCAATTATCAAGAAGCAACACAACAAATTGAGTGTCTAGTACAACCAATTATGCACCTATCTTTGAAATACAACAATGAAAGGGGTGTGAAGTACCACTAATCATGCAACCCCTTTAAATGACATTAAATCAATTTACAACTCTTTGGTCCACATTTTGTCTTAAATGACTCTTGACTTGTATTTTGATTTTTTTTTTTCAAATAAAGAAAAAGATACCATACTTGTACTAAGTATAAAATTTTGCTACATATCTTTCACAAAAGAGCTTATCTTACACTAATCCTCCTTTCGTCCTTCGAACTAAAAGCTCTGTCACACTATCTACAAAAATAACACATATATTGTTTACAGAACAACCTAGCAATGTGAAAAAAAAATGACAAAATGAAAAATATATTGGTCATAGACCACCTTAGTAAAGCTAGCCTCTAATATAGTACCCTTGATAACTATTATGACTCCACAACTATGGATTTAAGAACCTTAACTATCATTGAAGATAGATCAATATATCGATATAAAGCCATCCAAGTTGACGATAAAGTCTTTCATCATCTCATAATAAACGGATATTTCAGGAAGCCACTTGTATTTTGATTTCAACCTCAATTTCCACTTTTACTTCAAATTCAACCTAATTTTACTTAACTATTTACTTTAACAACAAAACCTTCTCATAAATATCCACAAACACACACATCAACACACTTTGATAAATATTCACTAACTCACATTCACATCAAAAACACTTACATAAATATTCACCAACTCACATTTTTTTGATAAATTTCAAGGCACCATTACATAAACTTTGCATGACTCTCTTGCCATTTAAACTCAATAACAATGCTTTTTCACTTCACCATAGAATTTGACTAATAGAGACCCCTTCGACCAACTTTAACCTTGATCACACCATCACAAAAATATTCTATTAGAATCCCTTTCTTTTTTGAATATGCTAGGACAACATATTCAAACTTATCCCAAATAGCAACATTTTGTCCAAGCAAATTAACAATTAGTAGCAAATTCGTTCATGCTCTAAAATGGGCTAAAGTATTAAAATCATCCATTTACCTTCATTAAACAGTATCACACCTCCTCAATGCCAACCATTTCCTTAATAGTTATTTGACCAAGGGATTAGTGCCATCAATTGTGTGCAAGCTAGCAGAAAATACATTGAACTACCGCCACTTCTGACTGTGTGTGAATTGCATGAATTAGCCAAGTTCTCTTTGAACGTGTGGGATAGAAAACAACTAAAACGTCTGGTTATTCTAGCAGCTAAATATGGTAAAAAATGCGCTTGAAAATTGCAGTTTTCTTCCTCTGCCAAATTCTCGTGGATAAAGGGGGATTTGGTTGTCGCATATATTTCTCCCTTGTTAAAGGCTCTTCTCCAGATTGCACAGCCCACATCCAAACTCTACACATCAAATTTAATATCCCAAAACTTTAACTATGATTATATTCTATATTGGGCGTAAGCCCCCGATGCATATGATTTATTTTAATTATATAGATACTGGGCATAAGCCCCAATGCACATGTTTTAATTTTGTTACATATATTGGGCGTAAGCCCCAATGCACATGATTTACTTTTGTATATATATATTGGGCATAGGCCTTGATGGACACAGATTATTTTTATGTACTGGGTATAAGCCCCGATGTACTTGGTTGATTTTGTTATTATGTGTTGGGCGCAAGCCCTAATATACTGACATGAACTTTGTTATGTACTGTGCAGAAGTTCCAGTAATACATGATTGACTTCTATGATGTGTTGGTCATAAGCCCTGGATCACATGGCTTACAATGCTATGTGTTGAGCGTAATCTCTGGAGCACACAGGTAACCCCAGCAGATAAATGATTGAGTGTTGGGCATAATACTTGGAGCACTCCAACTTGATGTTGAGCATAAGCTCTGGAGCATCGGATATTTGGCCATTGTATCCCTAGGTGTATCTTGAAAATGCATCCTAGTACTAGTGTTGAGCAAAAGGCTCTGGAATTGCACTAGTGTAACGCCCATTTGAGAGCGTTGAGCATAAGCTCTGAATAGCACTAGGGGTTACCTTACTTAAGGGTGTTGAGTTGGAAAGACTCAGAATAACACCAACGTTCATCATACTTATTCAAATTGATTAATTGAATCATTATCTATTTCTCATCAAGGACTGAAAAATACTGCTACGAATACGAGGTAATCGAACATGCAAGGAAATCTAGGGCCACCTAGCTTAGTTGACCGACCAAACCCCACAAGAGACTTTGTTAAAGAATTGACATAAATTAAGGAAGCATCGAATATACAATTATGCTATATGATGCACGAATAATAAAAGATAAATAAATTAAATAAGTGAAGTCCATATACATATATGAAAATATTATATATGTGAAGTTATTTGAATAATAAAAGATAAATAAAATAAGTGAAGTCTATATACATATATATGAAAATATTATATATGTGAAGTTATTTGAAAAATAAAAGATAAACAAATTAAATAAGTGAAGTCTATAGATATGTGTGTGTGTTATTTTATAAACTAAAAATTCATTTTCTAAACTCAAAATAGAAACAATTTAAAAATTTCAAGTTATCAAAAATTATAATTAAAAATTGATCTTCTAAATATATTACATATAATTCAAACTAGGAGTTAAATTCAAGAAGACATTAAAAATATTGATGTTAACTCAAGATAACAAAACTGCCCCATTCCAAAGAAACCTATATAAGGGCAAGATCCAAGAGAGGGAATCTTATCTTATCATTATTTATGTATGGGATTGGAGATAATTCCAAATCTTGTACTTAGAATATACAGCGATTAGCTCCAAGATACCAACAGCCTCATCCTTAGGTGTTCTATATTTTCTTGCATGTTCGAACCAGCTCGAGGGTGATCCGATTAAGAACGAGGAACGTTCTGGGTCAAAGGTTGGGAGGAACGTGGCAGTTCTGAGGTTATTTGGTTACTAATCCATAGGTCAGCTAAGAGTGTTTCCTATTAATTGGTGTATGAAGTGTGCAGGCTATAGAGCTATTGCAAGCAACGCAACCTTAGGTAAGAAGCTTACAATTTCCCTATAACAGATTCTTTCTTTGTTCTTTAATAGAATTACAAGTTGTGTTTACAGTCATCAAGATTTCCATTGAAAGATGCAAATTGTCTTTTATGAACTTTAGATAAATTATTTATTTTCTTAGTCCATTGACATAAGTATTTAGTCATGGTACCCTGGGTTTTATTTAAATGATTTTATAGATAAGTTAGCATTTTGAAGTTTTATATATTGTTAGACTAAACCTAGGGTATCTCTTTCTTCCTTTTGTAATCTAGAAAACAAACTTCCCGAAGTTATACAAAACTTTCAAACCCCAAACTTTTACATTTCAAACTCTACATACATCTACAGGAATCAAAATTAACGAATACTCATTTTGTAAATCTTATTGAATTATTTCAACATCATAAACATCGTTTGCTCCACACAAAATCATAACATTGAAATCGCAGATCCTAGATCTTTTACAACAATATTAAATCTAAACATTTAATTAATTTTTTATTTGAAACTGTTCTTCACAGGGAAGATTCGATTTCTTACGAGAATCACTCTAGCAAAGCAAGCTCATGCTAGAGATCTGCTTTTAAACCTATATTAATACTCAGAAATTAATACAATCCAATTATCCACGTGAGAGTATCAAACTTAACAACAACGACTAAGTAGCAGAGCCTCCTTACTAAATTCTATGTTCTTTTTAATTAAAATAAAAACATTGACCATTGAATTTCGCATTACCCTAGTTTAACTATCAAACGTTTCAACCAACTAAAATCATCAAATCTACATTGAGCGTATAAACAAAAATCACTATATAAACTTGTATTTAGAAACAAGTTCAAGAATCTAGGCTCGGTAGCATTTTACACACAGAAGCATTAATTACAAAAATATCAAAACGCCTATCAGGTTCATAAGAACTAAACCCTACATAAACCTTGGGCAAGGTTCCCTTTTAAAAACCATTACAAATAGAAAGCAGTGAAGCCGAGAGGCTTCCTTTAAAAACTCCTCGTAACTCCAAATGACAAAGCCATTAAAACAAGCAGGACAACCATCCATAGTTTCGCATGAAAGGAGAGGGACACATAGACTTGAGATTACCCGAGCCATTCACATTGATGGTTCCCCCTTTCTCTTGATGAAAACCCCTGGAACAACTTTGCGACCTCCTGTCATGTAACCAGCTAAGGGGTTAGCATAAATCAAAGACTCAAACTAAAAACAAGTAGAGATACATAGCTACCACAAAAGGACACTTACCTTTGGGGTGCTATGCAATGATGGAAACCTTGTAACACGCAACCAGACTACTGTTTCACGCCACTTCCCAAAACAACAGAGCAGGGAGCTCACTTCCCCTCTTCCAAACAACATGCAAAGAGGATTTTCGAAATAGGGTAAACAACCTTATACCTTGAGCCAATGTGGAAGCTAGCAACAAAGTCTTCACATGGCTTCCATTAATGCTCACAACCACCACCACTAACGAATCGATCAACACCCACTTCCTATAGTCAAAAGTCCCCATTTTGTGGACAAGCATAAATACATGTAAACATAACTTCGGTTTCAAAGTTCAAAACGTTTAAATCTTTGACCAATGTCTTTCCACTTAAACCATATTTAGTATAAGGTTGATCCATAACACCTGCAACAAGGAATATTATGCCTAAGCTCATAATGAACTAAGTAAGCCCAAAATCCATAAGATCCCTTCAAACCAAATCATCGAGATGAAATATCAAATCCAACCACTCATTTTACAATAGGAGCATAGACAAGTTAGCCACAGTAAACAACTTATAAAGGACTAGGTTATACATCAAGATCAACATGCAATTATAAAAGGTATGAAGTAATTAGACAGAGCAGAGCAACAAATACCGGTGCAGGACATACGAGTCATTATCATACCAATAAACGTAAAAAATATCACAGTGAGAGATATAAGCTACCATGCAACTAATCAACGAAAGAAATCCAGACAAGATACGAGTATCATTCTTAGCAATATTACACAGTGCTGAAGTTAATTTTAATGAACCTTAGGTCTTAATGACATCATTACCCCATACAATTTTATTTTTTTTCAGATTTAAGGGACATTACAAGTGGTATCAGAGCCCAGTTTCGAACACTTAGAGACCTTTTGGGCTCGCTACTTAAAGAAACATCTGATGCAGAAAACATGCTTTCAAAACTATACTTATGATTTTTACAAAAACTAACAAAACCTTGTTTTTATTGACTGAGTTAATTCTACAGGTATAAGAAACAATATGAATCATGGACACATAAGAGAACAATAGTAGAATCGGGAACTTGAATTCACCACCCCGAGAAGAAGAACTCGTGGTGGAACTAAATTCAAAACTTAATGAAAACAATATAAAGTTTACAAGCAGATTTACGGAGTTTTAAAGATGACAACATGAATGAAAGATGAGAACAACAAGCAATAAACAAATCTCTACTTCAGAGCTTGACAGGGGTAACCCCCCATAGACAACCCACCCACTCAGCAAACAGATCCAAAAAAAACTGTCATGATAAAAGAAGGAACAACAATCCTAGGCCGGAGGAGGGACGAGAAGAACACACACTTGACTTCATAGAAGAAGAATATAAAAACTCTTCCAGTGATGGCTCACCCTACCCTTGCAATAAACAGAGGAAAAATGATGATAGTCCATAGGAAGAAATCTGGAAGATCAAAGCGCCAACCTATGAAGGAGAAATGAATATAGGGGAAAAGGCTGAAGAGTGGCTCCTGGGAATGAATAAATATTTTCGAGTGCACAATTACTCCAGTGAGATGAAGGCCCGACTGGCCATTTATAATTTAAATGGAAATGCATCCAGGTGGTGGAGAGACCTGAAGCTTACTAAGAAGCACGAAGTAAAAGATATCAGATGGAGTACCTTCAGCAAGTTATTTTAGGAAAAGTATATGTCAGAAAGGTTCTTTGACAAAAAGATAAAATATTTTCATGAACTAAAGATGGGCTCCCTAACCATGGATTCCTTTATCAATGGATTTTAAGATCTGCTACACTATGTGCCATACATAAAAAACAAAAAGGTCAAGATACAACAGTTTTTGGGGTGTCTTCCTCAAAATTTTCAAGTGAGAATTGAGTTCGACATACCCAAAACTCTAGACGTAACATTGCACAAAGATAGTCTTTGCTACGAGCATGGGCAACTGAGAAATGAAAATATAAACAGAAGTCGGACAGGTCCAGGTCCTTTTTCAAAAACCAAAAACCAGGGTTTAAGCCACCGCCATATAGGAAATAGAATAATAGTTTCCCACCAAATAGAAACTTCAACAAACTTGGTGCACGACCAAATATGCCTGCACCAAATACCAACAGACCGGAAATAAATAGAGGATCCAAGGCTTCCCCACTACAAGTTAGTTGTTGGAAATTCCAAGGGCCCCACTACTTTAGAAATTGTCCAAACAAAATAGATGGAGTTCTACACAACTTACAAGAAAATCCAACGGTAGGGGACATGGCAGGGACACCAAGGATCTATGCAACACTTGATGGCCGACAAGTGGACCATCAGGCTACCATGGTTGAGATAGAAGGTAAAATTTCAAACACAACTATTTCGATTTTGATCGACCTCGGTGCTTGTCGAAGATATGTTTCCCCCAAAATTTTCGACACATGTAAACTAAACCGAGAGAAACACGGGAAACCGTGGCTGGTACAACTAGCCACCGGTACAAAAAGGAAGGTTTCAGAACTAGTAAAGGAATGTGAGATAGATATGAATGGTTTTCTGACTAAGGTAGATTTAAATATCTTACCTTTAGGATCGTATGATGTACTTATACTAGGCATGGACTGGTTGGAACAACACCATGTCATGCTTGATTGTTTAAACAAGTCAATCTTATGCATAGACAACCAAGGGAATCAAAGAAAGGTCCAAGGCATACCCAAGAAAGTTTCTGTCAGACAGATATCCGCCCTACAAGCAAAGAAATGCATAAGGAAGGGCTGCAAACTTTTTGCGGTTAACATTCAAAACATAGAAGCCAAGAGAGAACATAAAATTGAAGATTTTCCGGTTCTTGTACATTTCAAAGATGTATTTCCCGAGGAAATACTGGGACTACCACCCAAGAGGGACTTAGAATTTTCTATAGAATTAACACCCGGATCGGTAACGGCTTCAAAATCCCCATACTGCATGAGTGCACCAGAGTTGGTGGAGCTTAAACTGCAGTTACAAGAGTTGATAGAAAAAGAATACATCCGACCAAGTGTGTCTCCTTGGGGAGCACCTATACTCTATGTAATGAATAAATATGGAACGATACGAATGTGTATCGATTACCGCCAGCTCAAAAAACTGACCATAAAGAATAGGTACCCACTCCCTACAATAGATGATTTGTTTGATCAAGTCAGGGGAGTGAAGGTATTTTCAAAGGTCGACTCGCGATCCGGATACCACCAGGTAAGGATCTGTGATGAAGACATCAGTAAAACCGCTTTTCAAACTCGATACGACCATTATGAGTTTGTCATGATGCCTTTTAGATTGACCAACGCACCAGCCAATTTTATGTACATGATGAACAGTATCTTTAGTGAATACCTGGATAAGTTTGTACTAGTCTTTATAGACGATATACTGATTTACTCCAAAAGTGAGGAGGAACATGAGGAACACCTCCGAATTGTGTTGCAGGTATTACGGGAACACCAACTTTATGCCAAATTTAGCAAGTGTGATTTCTACAAACCGCAAATACAGTATTTGGGTCACATCATTTCAGAAAATGGAATAGCGGTCGACCCAAAAAAGATTAAATCCAGTAAGGAATGGCCTACACCTGCTTGCGTCACCGACATAAGGTCATTCTTGGGATTAGCAGGTTACAACCGAAAGTTCATAGAGAAATTTTCATGGATTGCTTGTCCCATGAACACATTACAAAAAAAAGGCAAACAAATTCCTTTGGACGACCAAATGCAAAGAAAGCTTCCAGAAACTAAAACAAATTTTTACTAGCGCACCTATACTACGAATTGTGGATCACGATGGGGATTTCGCTGTTAGCACAGATTCAAGCAAAGGACTTGGTGGAGTCCTCGTGTAGAATTATTTCGCAATTTTCTACGAATCAAGAAAGTTAAAAGAACATGAGAAGAACTACCCCACACACTATCTTGAGTTAGCCGCCATCATCCGTGCTTTAAATATGTGGAGACACTACCTCATGGGGAAGAAGTTCCTTTTGAAAATGGACAATATGAGTTTGAAGTATCTATTTGACCAACCTGACCTAAATGCTAGGCAAGCTAGATGGTTGGCTTTCCTCAGGGAATACCACTTCGAGTTGAAACACATAAAAGGGAAGGAGAACAAGATTGTCGATGCCTTGAGTCGCAGAGCTCATATGTTGTATGAGGTGACAATGAGTCAGACAGATTCGGACTTGCACGACAGAATTAGAGAAGCAAGCAAAGATGACTGTTTCTATGTTGAAATACTTAGAAAGATACATGAAGATAGTTTATTCCAACAACATAAAGAATATAATATTGACGAGTTAGGGTTTTTATGGTCTAAAGAAAGACTCTATGTCCCAGATGGAGGAGACATCAGGTCTAACATTTTAACTAAGTTTCATAAAAAACCCTACTCTAGACATCCAAGATATCAAAAGATGATATCGACAGTAAAGAAACACTTCTTCTGGACTAAATCAAAGATCGATATAGCATTATTCATTGTAAAATGCCAAGAGTGCCAACTGGTCAAAGCAGAACACCAACACCCTTCAAGGTTGTTGCAACTTCTACCCATTCCGAAATGGAAATGGGAGGTTATCAGTATGGATTTCATTATAGGATTACCAAAGAGAAAGAAACAGAATGATTCCATTTTTGTAGTGGTCGATAAGTTGTCCAAAGAAACACACTTCATACCGGTGAAGTCTACATACAAAGTTGTCCACATTGCAGACATTTTCCTAAAAGAAATATTCTGATTGCATGGGATACCCAAGGAAATCATCTCGGATAAAGACACAAAATTCATCAGTAATTTCTGGAGATCCTTATTCTCCGGTTTGGAGACAGTTAAAATTCAGTACAGCTTACCATTCGCAGATAGACGGACAAACAGAGCAGGTAAACCAAATCTTAGAGGATATGCTTAGAATGTACGTAATGAAAAATCCCACAAAGTGGGAGGACTACTTGCACCTCCCATATTTTGCATACAACAACGGGTACCAGACCTCTGCCAAGATGAGTCCCTTTGAGGTACTCTATGGAAGAAAGTGTAGGACATCGGTGACTTGGGACATCCCATAGACAGACTCATGCTAGGGCTATATTTACTAAAAGACCTATAAAAGTTAGTCACCAAAGTGCAGCAGAACCTAAAAGAGGCATAGGACCGCTAGAAAAGTTATGTAGATAAAAAGAGGACCAAGTCGGCGAACATGTCTTCTTATAAGTGAAGGCAAAGAGGAGCTCATTGATCTTGGGGAGATGTGGAAAGTTAGCCCCCAGATTTTGTGTACCCTTTGAGATACTGGCCAAGAAGGGGTCAGTGGCTTATGAATTAGCTTTACCTGCTCAAGTAAAATTTCACAATGTTTTTCATGCATCTTTATTAAAGAAATATGTCTATGATACTAAGCATGCGATTGATTGGTCCTTGTTACAGGTAGAACCAGAGGGGGAGTTTATGCCAAAACCCCTTCACATATTGGACAAGAGGGAAGTACAACTTAGGAAGCTAACTATCATCCAACTAAAAGTGCAATGGAAGCACTTCGGGCCTGATGAGGCCACATGGGAGAATGAAACCACCATGAAGGAGGCTTACCTCGCCTTATTTCATGATTTTATTTTCAGTCCCTAGAACATCGGGATGGTGTTGTTCTAAGAGGGGAGGGATGTAATATCCTGAAACTTTGACTATGATTATATTATATATTGGGAGTAAGCCCCTGATGCACATGATTTATTTTCATTATATAGATATTGGGCATAACCCCCATGCACATGTTCTACTTTTGTTACATATACTGGGTGTAAGCCCCAATGCACATGATTTAATTTTGTATATATATATTGGGCATAGGCCTTGATGGACACGGATTATTTTTATGTACTGGTCATAATCCCTGATGTACTTTGTTGATTTTTTTATTATGTGTTGGGAACAAGCCCTAATATACTGAGATGAAATTTGTTATGTACTGTGCAGAAGTTCCGGTAATACATGATTGAATTCTATGATGTGTTGGGCATAAGCCCTGGAGCACATGGTTTACAATCCTATGTGTTGAGCGTAAGCTCTGGAGCACATAGGTAACCCCAGCAGATAAATGATTGAGTGTTGGGCATAATCCCCAGAGCACTCCAACTTGATGTTGAGCATAAGCTCTGGAGCATCATATCTTTGGCCATTGTATCCCTAGGTGTATCTTACAAATGCATCCTAGTGCTAGTGTTGAGAAAAAGGATCTAGAATTTCACTATTGTAATTCCCATTTGAGAGTGTTTAGCATAAGCTCTGAATAGCACTAGGGGTTACCTTACTTAAGGGTGTTGAGTTGGAAAGACTCTGAATAGCACCAGCGTTCATCATACTTATTCAATTTGATTAATTGAATCATTATCTATTTCTCATCAAGGACTAAAAGATACTGCCATGAATACGAGGTAATCAAACATGCAAGGGAATCTAGGGCCACCTATCTTAGTTGACCGACCAAACCCCACAAGACACTTTGTTAAAGACTTGACATAAATTAAGGAAGCATCAAATATACAATTATGCTTTATGATGCATGAATAATAAAAGATAAATAAATTAAATAAGTGAAGTCTATATACATATATGAAAATATTATATATGTGAAGTTATTTGAATAATAAAAGATAAATAAAATAAGTGGAGTCTATATACATATATATATGAAAATATTATATATGTGAAGTTATTTGAAAAATAAAAGATAAACAAATTAAATAAGTGAAGTCTATATATATATATATATATATATATATAAGTAAGTATATATATATATGTTATTTTATAAACTAAAAATTCTTTTCTAAACTCAAAATATAAACAATTTAAAAAGTTCAAGTTATGAAAAATTATAATTAAAAATGATCTTTTAAATATATTACATATAATTCAAACTAGGAGTTAAATTCCAAAATATATTAAAAATATTGATGTTAACTCAAGATAACAAAACTGCCCCATTCCAAAGAAACTTATATAAGGGCAAGATCCAAGAGACGGAATCTTATTTTATCATTATTTCTGTATGGGATTGGAGAGAATTCAAAATCTTGTACTTAGAAGATACAGAGATTAGGTCCAAGATATCAACATCCTCATCCTTAGGTGTTCTGTATTTTCTTGCATGTTCGAACCAGCTCGGGGTGATCCAATTAAGAACCAAGAATGGTTTTGGGTCAAAGGTTGGGATGAACATGACATTTCTGAGGTTATTCGGTTACCACTCCACATGTCAGCTAAGAATATTTCCTATTAATTGGTGTTTGAAGTGTGCAGGTTATAGAGCTATTGCAAGCAGCACAACCTTAGGTAAGAGGTTTACACTTTCCCTATAACATATTCTTTCTCTATTCTTTAATAAAATTACAGGATGAGTTTACAATCATTAAGATTTCCATTGAAAGCTGCAAATTGTCTTTTATGAACTTTAGATAAATTATCTATTTTCTTGGTCCATTGACATAAGTATTTAGTCATGGTACCCTGGGTTTTATTTAAATGATTTTATAGATAAGTTAGTATTTAAAAGTTTTATATATTGTTAGACTAAACCTAGGGTAGCTCTTTATTCCTTTTGTAATCTAGAAAACGAACTTCCTAGACTTATACGAAACTTTCAAACCCCAAACTTTTACATTTCAAACTCTACATACATCTACAGGAATCAAAATTAACGAATACTCATTTTATAAATCTTATTTTGATTTATTTCAACATCATAAACATCGTTTGCTCCACACAAAATCATAACATTGAAATCGCAGATCCTAGATCTTTTACAATAGTATTAAATCTAAACATTTAATTAACTTTTTATTTGGAATTGTTCTTCACAAGGCAGAGTCGATTTCTTACAAGAATCGCTCTAGCAAAGCAATCTCGTGCTAGAGCTCTGCTTTTAAACCTAGATTAATACTCATAAATTAATACAATCCAATTATCCACACTGGAGTATCAAACTTAACAACAACAACTAAGTAGTAGAGCCTCCTTACAAAATTCTCTGTTCTTTTTAATTAAAATAAAAACGTTGACCATTGAATTTCTCATTACCCTAGTTTAACCATCAAATGTTTCAAACAAGTGAATACATGCTAAAAGTTTCATAAACAGAGTCTACATTTAGAACCCCAAAGACCAGGGATCGAATCCCTTTCTTAGCGACCCTAGGTAGTTAGAAATACCCAGAATGATTGCAACACCATATCATACTTTAAAATGGTGGACAGGTAGCCTTGAGACAAGCAAGTGAATCACCCGAGAACAATTGCACACAAAAAGAGAAGCAATGCACGACAGGGAATACTATCATAGTATAAGATTTCGCAACCCTAGTTTTGTCTTCCGAGTATTATACATAAGGCCGAGAAAACATTATGCTTTTACTAGCTAGAGAAACCAAAGAAAACAAAACATTCAAACCATGCCCATCTATCATACCAAAACGAATTTCTGCATCGTTTTACATTCAAATTATTGGGCATTTCCTTTTAGAGTAAGAATACAAGAGCCATAGATCATAGGGAAACACCCGAACAAATTGCATAAGAAAATAATAATTTATTTATAGAGAAACAACGCAGAGAAGTTTTGGCCAGGGTTCCATTCCTGTGCCATCCGTCGAAAGCAAAGCACACACCAAATCGACAACAAGGATTTGCTCAGGAACAAAAATGGAGAATTAAATACTTAGGCTGAAGAACATATCTATTATAGATACATTTCTCTGAATCAAACAGAGTAGACATAGGGAGACATCTCATAAACACGAATCGTTTCCAGGACAACGATTTTTACATAGAAGCACAGGATACATTTAAACCATTAACGCAACATTCAAAACCCAATGAAAACTATCAACATTCACCAACTAAAATCATCAAATCTACATTGAGCGTATAAACAAAAATCACTGTATAAACTTGTATTTAGAAATAGGTTCAAGAATCTAGGCTCGGTAGCATTTTACACATAGAAGCATTAATTACAAAAATATCAAAACACCTATCAGGCTCATAAGAACTAAACCCTATGTAAACCTTGGGCAAGGTTCTCTTTTAAAAACTATTACAAACAACAAGTAGTGAAGCCGAGAGGCTGCCTTTAAAAAATCCTTATAACTCCAAATGGAAAATCCATTAAAAAAAGCAGCACACCTCATTCTTTTCGAAATGCAGAACAACCATCCATAGTTTCACATGAAAGAAGAGGGATGCATAGACGTGGGCTTACCCGAGCCATTCGCATTGATGGTTCCCCCTTTCTCCTGATGCAAACCCCGGGAACAACGCTCCCACCTCCTGTCATGTAACCAACTAATGGATTACCATAAATGAAAGACTCAAACTAAAAACAAATAGAGATACATAGCTACCACATAAGGACACTTACCTTCAGGGTGTTGCGCAACGATGGAAACCCTGTAACACGCAACCATACTATTGTTTTGCATCACTGCCCAAAACAACAGAACAGGGAGCTCGCTTCCCCTCTTCCAAACAACATGCAAAGAGGATTTTCGAAATAGGGTAAACAACCGTATACCTTGAGCCAAAGTGGAAGCCAGCCACAAAGTCTTCACATGGCTTCCATTAATTCTCACAACCACCACCACTAGCGAATCGATCAACACCCACTTCCTATAGTTGAAAGTCCCCATTTTGTGGACAAGCATAAATACATGTAAACATAACTTTGGTTTCAATGTTCAAAACGTTTAAATCCTTGACCAATGTCTTTCCACTTAAACCATAT
This sequence comes from Larix kaempferi, assembly GCA_027924585.1. NCBI lineage: Eukaryota > Viridiplantae > Streptophyta > Pinopsida > Pinales > Pinaceae > Larix > Larix kaempferi. The sequence continues at coordinate 3,961,359 of BSBM01000531.1, read as the reverse complement.
TTAGTATAAGGTTGATCCATAGCACCTACAACAAGGAATATTATGCATTAACTCATAACGAACTAAGTAAGCCCAAAATCCATAAGAGCCCTTCAAACCAAATCATCGAGATGAAATATTAAATCCAACCACTCATTTTATAATAGGAGCATAGACAAGTTAGCCACAGTAAACAACTTATAAAGGACTAGGTTATACATCAAGATCAACGTGCAATTATAACAAGTATGAAGTAATTAGACAGAGCATAGTAACAAATACCGGTGCAGGACATACGAGTCATTATCATACCAATAAACGTCACAAATACCGATGCAGGACATACGAGTCATTATCATACCAATAAACGTCAAAAATATCATAGAGAGAGACATAAGCTACCATGAAACTAATCAAGGAAAGAAATCCAGAAAAGATATGAGTATCATTCTTAGCAATATTACGCAGTGTTGAAGTTAATTTTAATGAACCTTACGTCTTAATGACATCATTACCCCATACAATTTTTTATTTTTTCGGATTGAAGGGACATTACACAAATTGTTGCACAAATCCAGAATGTCGCCCTTTTTTATCTATGTAATCATTCGCTCAAAGGACAAATGATAAATGATCAGATGTTCCACAAATCAAGAATGACGCCCTTCTTCCCTATTGATTCAATGTGACTCTAACGTGAATTCACCAGATCAAATCTGGATTTGTTGTTTTTCCGAGCTTTAAATTGGGCTTTTTTGCTCCTAATTTGGGGGTTTCTGTTGCAATTTGGAGCTCCACAGTACATCTGGAGGAGTTGGCGTTTCGTATTGCTGAAAGCAGATTGGATCAGGACAGTCTTTTTATGGACTTGTGCACAACAAAAATCAAATGCAACACAAGTTGCATGAAAGGGTGGTTTGGCTTGAAGAGAAGGAGAGACATCTAGCTGGGAAAACTGAAGATTTTCGAGATGGAGACGAAGTTAGAGGCGGAGGAAAACAAAATTAGGGCCATGGAACAACAGATAAAGAGTCTGTAGGAAGCCAAATCTTCATATATAAGAGAAATTTGGCTATATGTCTTCTCATATTGGCATATATTTTCTCCCCCAGTGCATTTCTCTTTAGCAATAGCTACAAATCTGTGTGCGACGACTTCTTATACCTGACAAACTGTGTGCAAACTGTACGCTGCAGTAAAGAAACACAGATATTTCTCTAAGTGAACTTTTAAAAGTTTATTTAATGACAATCTGCTCTTCATCAACATATCTCTGTTGATTCCCCTTCTGGCAGTCGATTCTCTCCTTTTGGTAGCCGATTCTCTCCTTCTGCTACTGATTCTTCCTAGCAATTCAAATCCATGATCTAGCAATCTTCATGTATGACAAATTTATTCATTATTTGGCACAAAGACAAGTGAGGGCTTCTATGCAACAATAACAATATTCATTTATGTTTCCTTCCTTCATCTCGCAGAGAACTCATATCGATTCTTGATCCTTTGTCTTCATCTCCACAATCCAATAGAACTTGCACAGATTCTTCTTCAATGAATCATTTTGAGCATCTTCCCTTGCCTAACTACAACTTTCATACCACATGTTGAGAATTAGGGGTAGCAAATACAAACAAGATACACAACAAATTATTGAAAACTTCACATTGTATTAATCTATATTTATCTCCAGTTATAACATAGGTCAATGTGGTTCTTTGTATAAGAATAGGTGACCATAACAACCATTCCATCAGATATCACAAGTATGAATTATTTTTTCAGTTGGCTTACCCATCTATAAGTTCTATACAACCTACCACACTTGTGGGGAAGAATGGATGGCATAATTTATTTTTATAAAACTATGATGAACATTGCTTATTGATCTTTGACAAAATTTGGTGGAACCATGAGCATTATTCACAAAACCATGAATGGTGAACATGGAACCTTAATTATCATTTTTATAACCTTAAACAAAGTTGGTTGAACCATGAACATTTGGTGGTGGAACCATGGGCATTGTTTTATGGAACATGGAGCATTTCCTATAGAACCATGAACAACGTTTACAAAACCACAAGTACTTAATGAGTAGTTAAGGAACCCTTAAGAAAGATAATGGAATTGTGAACTTTTAATGGTGGAATCATGATCATTATCTATGAAAACATGAGCATTGATTATAGAACCTTGAATAAAGTTGGTGCAATAACACACTTTTGGTGGTGGAATCTTGAGAATTTGTTACAAACACGAGCATTGATTATATAACCTTGAATAATGTTGGTGCAATAACACACTCTTGGTGGTGGAATCATGAGAATTTGTTACAAACTTGAGAGCATTGTTTATAGTGTGTTTATGAAAATTTGAACAAATTTGATTTTTGGTGTTGGAACCATAAACATTATTTGTGAAACTTTGAACATCATTGGTAGAAACTTAAAAATTTGGTGGTGAAATCATGCACACTATGTAGAGAACTATAAATAATGTCATTGAAACCATGATCAATATTTACAAAACCCTAAACAATATTAATGAAACCATGATTTTTTTTGTTAGTGATCATTAATTATAAGACCATAAACATTATTTATGAAACCATGATCGTTGTTTACAAAACTTTGAACAAAGTTGATGTAAGTTGATGTAGTCATGAACTTGTAAAAACATGTTTACTTTTTTATGTTAGAGTGCTTTCAATTCACCATTTGAATTATACTTTCTAGGAATACAATGTTATTTCATTTATTATAGTTAGTATAGCGTAAAAGTAAGATGACATTACATTCTTCTTTATGTAGTTCTCATTTTCCTTCCCTTATTTGCACACAAATATAAAACAACAAGTGCAATAAAACATGTTTCAAATAAGGTAACATATTCAAGCAAATGGTTGTGTGAGGATAATGAAATAAAAGAAAATTTGTGATATGGTCTTGAACATAAGGTAAAGAAAATGGGAAAAATACCGTAATGAAATGACCATATTACCATAAGACCTTTATGCATGGAAACAACAACATCGAACAAAAGAAGCTATATATCTTAAGCATAGGATAAAAGAACAATTATACAATAGATCATCTAAATAAAACAACAAGAATGAGATAAATCTTTTCCCATTTTTGGAGTGTCAAATCCATGTTTAGGAGCAAAACTTTCTAAGAATAAAAGGTATTGAAGATTACAACAACTATTAACGAGACGTAGAAATATCATAATATGATGATAGTATGCATTACAATTTCAAACATATAGTTGTGATGCATTTTAGATTACATAGGATATGCTCTTAAATGAATTAGCAATTTTATGAAAATGAACATAAACAAATGAAAATTATGTCATCATTGTTCATAGTTTCCTAGATAGTGTTGATGGTTCCATCATCAAATGTTCACAATTCCACCCACCATATTCAAGGTTTCATAAACAATACTCATGGTTATATTAACAATGTTCATGGTTCCACCACCAAAAGTTCATGATGAACAACCAACGTTTTTCAAGGTTTTGTAAATAATCTTCATGGTTCCACCAACACTATTCATAGTTTTACAAAGAGTGATCATGCCATTCCACCACAAAAAGTTCACAATTCCACCAAATATGTTCAAGGTTTTGTAAACAATGCTCACAATTTTATAAAACATGCTCATGGTTCCACCACCATAACTTCATTGTTGCACCAAATTTATTGAAGTTTTCGTTAACAATCCTCATGTTTTTGTAATTCTTTCACAATTCCACCAGCAAAAGTTCACAGTTACATTAATTGTTTTCAAGTATCCTTAACTACTCATTAGCCACTCATGGTTTTGGAAACATTGCTCATGACTCCACAAACATTATTCATGGTTCTATAAACAATGGTCATGGTTCCACCCCCAAATGTTCATGGTTGAACCAACTTAATTTCTTCAAGGTTTTGTAAACAATGTTTATGGTTCCATAAGCATTATTCATGGTTCCATAAACAATGCTCGTGGTTTAACCATCAAATGTTCATAATTCCACCACATTTGGTCAAGGACTTGTAAATAATGCTTGTGGTTGTTTAAATAATGATTATTGTTCCATAAATAATGCTCACACTAGTAGAAAATGAGAGATAAATGACCAGGCAACCAAACAATTTGGTCACCACACTTTTTCCAAGGTATAAATGACCAAAGCGAGCCAAATAAAACTGACCAGAGGAATGACCAATTGGGTCACGGGATAAAATATATGACTAGATAACAAGTAATTAAACTGAAAATGACCACATAACAATAACATTAAGAATATGAATTAGTCATTTATTTGGTCATTGTTAGTTGTGCCACTCCGACAATGGAAAATTGCAATTTCGACAATGAATTTGTACAATTTACTAAATTCTAACACTGCAGATGGATTCAGAGACCCCCCTTTAATCTATGGGGGTCTCTGAATCCATTTGCAGTGTTAGAAAAACGGGGTCTCTGAATCCATTTGCAGTGTTAGAAAAAGGTGTCTTTGAATCCATCTGCAGTGTTAGAATTTAGTAAATTGTAAACCCCCTCATGGATTCAGTGAGTTATTCCCTCATTAATGTTTCATCAACTAGATCATTGAGAAATATTGTTTTCAAATAATATATGACAACATATCCTGTGTTATTATAACCAGCATAGATCCATCTTAAACCCGTATCTATCAAGCACCGAGAGGGATCCAATTTTTTGAGGTGTATTTCTTTTTTAAAATTTAAACTCAAGAAATTTAATCTCTCTTGATTGATCCGGGTTTAAGTTTTAATTTTTATTTTATAAACAAACATCTATTTTTTAATTACTTTTAATAATATTTTATTTTATGAGTCGACATGGATTTTTTTAAATACTTTCCACAATTTTACTTTTTTTTTACATTTTAATTAATGGCCGACAATACATTTTACTTTTTTACTTTTCATTAAATACTTTCCATTACATTTTAATTAAAGGCCGACAATAATAAAGACAAACATTTATAGCCTAGGATTTAATTCAAACGAAAATACATGTCCATGTATTATATAGTCTAGGATTTAATTCAAACAAAAATACACGTCCTTTTATTAATTGCCGACATAATATTAAATTTTTATTATTATTATGTTAAAGACAAACTTTATTTATTATGGCCGACTATAAGGACAAACATGGACAAACATTACATGATCTCCCCCATACTGGATTATAGAGAACCTTGTTTCACTCGGTGCAATAATCAAATATGGTTCTTCCTCTCCAATGAGTACGCCAAAGTTGTCTGGTATGCCCTCTACAACCTCGTCCTAGCTGTAATTAGACACCAAATATTCGATCATGATGTTTCGACTAGAGTCATTATACCCATCAACATGATACGTCCCCATAGCCATAATGTTTTTATAACCTGCAATATGTATGTCAATCAACAGATTCACATGTCCCGATCTCCCACAACACCTACCATCAAATGACACAATATATATATATATATATATGAAAAAATATTTGTTTATATGTTAATTCATCATATATATATATATATACCTAAACATTAATATAATTAAAACACATAAATTATAAACCACCTATATACATAGAGAAAATATAAACATTAATATAATTCTATATAAACCCATAAATTAAAAACAAAGCAATAAGCAATACATAATTGTTGATTAATTGCCATGATTGATATTACATCCTACCCATTACAAAACATACTTTTTTTGGAAAGTGTCATTTGGTCGTCGTCCGACACCCCAATTGCGACCATTTGGGGGAATAATGACCGGCCTTAATACTATCATGGTTCGATGTGGAAGAGCTAGGTTCGGTTCCTCCGGCACTACAAAGAGCTTGATGCAAGCACCACCGACTATGCTGAGTGGAGTTTTTATGGAGTGGTCATCAATGGAGTTTATTTATTACCAATGTTTCGGTCATAAAACCATTGATTGGCATGAAATTTAGGCTTGGTGGGAGGGGAGGGTTTTTGTTTGGGTCGGTAGGCCATTACACAGGTTGAATGCGGTGTGAAACCGGTTGAATGGGGCACAAATTCATTGTTTAGGGCATTAAATAGCTCACATCGGTGTTAAAAATGTAGTTTGGGTTTGTCCAATTCACATCTATATATTTGGATTTGTTACAATAGAGAAAAAGTCAGGACTGGATCGAACTTGGAGGCTCCTGAAGAGGCGTGCGAAGGATTCTCTAGAAGCGAAGATTCTGTAGCATTGGAGTTGAAAAATACATCTCCTTCTGAGGTTAGCAAATGCCCTGTTTCCTCCCCCCTTTCTCATGCGCCTTGGAGGTTGTATTCTCTATGTGCCTTGGGAGCTATATTCTCTAGAGATGTGGATCTTGGAATTAAATGTTAATTTGGTTGAATTGAAGCCTGATTTTCATAGTTTGTAGTGATATTTTCATAGTTTGTAGAGAAATGAAGCCTAATTTTCACAGTTTGTAGTGAAATGTTATTATGGACTTAAGGTTATCTTCCTCTTGATTTTATAGGGTTTTGTGCATATTTATCTTCCTACTCTGCATTCCCATCTTCAAATCTAATTCACATAGTGAGAGATAAAGGTACCCAATGGAAATGCACTTTGTGGTTGTGGTTGAAATTATGTTCATAGTGATATTCTTTTCCCTCTCAAGGATCACAACCAAAGCTACCCATTCTTCCCAGGCTAATCAACAATCCTATGCAATCAATTTTTCCTCATTGTTTTTGTTCAGCATTTATGGCTATGAGCAACAATAGTCCTTTAGACATACTTTGGCCCCCCTTTTTTTCAAATTTGTGCCTTAGGATATTTCCCAAACATGGTGTCATTTACAAATGTTTAGAAGAGGAGGCCAAACCTAGGAGAGGGTTTGAGATTTTGTTGCCTTATAGAGTTGACCTTTAGAATGCCAATTTGGGGCTTATCCCTAGCTCACCACTTTATGATGTATTTGAATTTTTATTCTGAAAATATATTAGCAATAGTTAGAAACAGAAACAATATGATTTCAAGAAAAGCATTAAGGATATATTAGGAAAATCCCCTTGGCATGGAAAAGCAATAGCCAAGAAGAAGGAACAACTTATATTGAGGTGACAGTGGGAAGCAAGCTATGAAAAAAACTAAGGGATTCCCCACTTTCACCAGAGTCCTAGAGAGGGGGAGGTCTATTACTTCTAGTGGGTGTGCTACTTGAAGCTCGTTTCTCTCTGTAGCTAGGGGGAACATTCAGGGGGGAAACAATAGGATAGTACTCATGGACACCCATGTGGTAGTTATAGATCACTATGCCTAAGAATAGTTCCTTTTAGTAAAGTGGACCAACAAGAAGGCCCAACTGATATCTATTGGATGAAAAATTAATCCCCACATCAACAAACTATACAGTGCTCTGGTGAAACAATGAGAGTAGGGAGAATTATTTTTTTCAAATGATCAACATTATCATCATCATCATATGATAGAATTGACAAAAAGGGGTCTAAAAAGACAGGGTTAGAAAATTAATCCATAATGCCAAGGACCAACCTTTAATGGCAATACCAAAGCATGCAAGGAAGCCAAATATTAGGTAATAGCCATAGAGAAATACTTTAGACTTGATGACTGCCTACCAAAGATGCTAAAATTGAATTTACAATATAATTAGGTGAGCATCATTATTGTGGAAACATCATAGCAAAGTAAAACAATCAAGGAAAATATTATAGGGGGAAATTCTAGCAATGCTAGGGGCATATTGAACCTCCTTGAAGACCCCATTTCATCTAGACCCCCAAAATGCATGCACATTTCAAACAAGTTTTTATATTTTCCATAAATTTGCATTGGGTTCCTTAGTTATTGCAAATTAGTTTCCCATAGTTTAGGTTTCAACTTTCAACTTTTCAACAAAGGCATGCACACACACAAAAAAACTTATTAAACAAATCATATAGAAAAATATATATATGATTAAATTGTGGTCATGGTTCAAAGGTGAAGATAGTCACATGTTCCCCCACCAAATTCAATTCCCCCAGAGGCACGCATAGGCAGTCGGATCCAGGTGCAAGTCCTGGATTCCTTTAATAGAATCCCCCCTGTCTTGGTAACATATCCAATAAAAAGACCCTACAAAGTTGTTTTTCCCATGAAAACAACCCACTTGTGGTTCCCAAACTCTTTGAGCCAGTTGTACTACTTCTTGAGCTTAAAAGAAAGCACTATAAAAAAAGGAAAAATGACATATAGATGGTGCAAATGGGAATAGATATGAGAACATACATATTCACTAGAAATTGCCAAAATCAACTAAAGCAATACCTGTCTAAGGGTTTGTGTCTTGTTAGAAGTTCCAACATCACAACACCAAAACTATATAAATTACTCTTCACAGTATAGATTCCTAACATTGCAAAATTAGGAGCAATGTAACCAAATGATCTTTGCATGTGGGTTGTAACCTCAAAATAAAATAGCATGTCCCAATTGTATATGTTTCCAACATATGTTCAAGAATAGTATAACCCATGGAATAGAGGAATAACAACCTTCATCCAATTAAACAATGTTTACCTGAATTTTAGAACCAAAAGATATAAAGGCTTCTACACCACTGTCAGATAGATGGGGATTGAGTTCATCATCCAAGAGAATATTTGCAAAATTGAAGTTTTGATGAACTACAGAAGTTTGGAAGATTTCATTGGAGGTTACTAGATTGGGTCATCAAAAAATTCTCAGAAGCTTGCACACATGTTGCTCTCCCCTCAATGACAGAAGTCTAAAATCATCCCCACCTAACAATAGTGTAGTAAAATTTATATCATACAACTTACTCAATATCCCTTGCTGCTCCTAAAGCAATCTTAACATGAACATTCCATGAGAATTTATTGCTCATCCCATCCCCTGAATGGAGTATGTCATGAATAGTTCCATTACTCATGTATTCATAAAGAAGTACGTGTTGCATGTGCTCAACCCAATAACCAACAAGATCTAGAATATTGATGTGTTGAAGCTTCAGAATATTTGAGACCACTTCCAAAAATCATCATCCTTTTGTAATATGGAAGCTGAGGTGTCCAATTTCTTGACAGCCAACAACTACAATAAGAAAACATGGTGTCAACAAAATAATACCAACACATAAATCACATGCATAGAGTGTGTGTGCTTGTGTGTGACAGTTTAAATATGGCATGATATAAGGATTAAATGGAATGCATGGTGATTGGTGATTGAGGGAGGGAAACTGATGGGGAACAATTGTATATACCTCAAGGTGTAGGTGTGGATGGATTTTTACTATAATATTTAAGCAATGAAAGCTTCACCACTCAATAGTATGCAAGGTATTTAGCTTGGGTTCTCCTCTAAATGTTTTGTTTCTCCTTGTGGCATTAGATATTGTGTAGGTCTATCATGTAGTTTTTTGAACTTGTTTCTAGTTGTTGCTTCTCATCGTACTCCTTTTTAATGGAGTGATCTATTTGCACTAGGAAGCCAAGGTAGGCCATAGATACCTTTTGAGATTTTGGAAAAAGTTCATGCCTCTTCTATTACTTGCTACACATGTTGAGTTTCTATTTGGACTTTGTTTTTATTTTTCTTTTTGCACTCCTCTCTTGCAACTTCATTCCTAAACTCAAATCTTCAATGATTGATGATAATTTTCCAGGATGAAAATGTATTTTTTTAAAATATCCTTGGTTTTAATATTCTCTATTATGCAAGCATGAAATGTGTACTTGACACACAGAGATGTGCACTTTAGATGAATTGGTGATCATGAAAACTTATGAATGAAGAGTAATTGATCTTTTGTTGGTAATATTTATTTAATATATTAGAGCATTTTTCCTCTGTGGAAGCTTGAGTTTGATACTTTGTTTTCTGTGGTCACCTTGACTTTGATAAATCTCGAAACCTAATATGATCCTATATAGAGTGAAATGGAATCTTCAAGTTTGACTTCTTTTAAACTTGCATATCAATGCCTTGATCTTTTTATAGAAAAAACATGTTCGCTTTATGGCCTTAACCTTGATCTCTTGGTATCTCCTTGAATCACAAAGTTGATATGGAATTTTAGAATAAGGTTGTTGGTATATTTCTTATTCCTAAAGCTTATCTTGATTCCATATTTTGATTTGTAAGAACCTTTACCCAAAGATATGCTAACTCAATATGTTCTTAAACATTTGGGCATGAGGTACCATTTCAAGAAATGAAATGACAAACCGGATAAGTGATGTTTCCCCTGCAATACAACAACTAACTATTGTTTCTCAAAGTATAGTCGTAATTTTTCTCCAAAACTATAGCCCTTCATAATTTTTCATTGTTAAATTTTTTGAATGTAATTGAACAGTTTCTTTTGAGCTATAGAATGTATATACTATACAGTATATACCATGCATGCGCCAATATTAATCCAATTGCTCGTATGGAAGCATGCTTAGTAAGTTAATACATTCCACAACTACAACCCTTCATAATTTTTTTTTGGATAACTTTCCATCTTTCTTGCTTTGCAAATTAGTTCCCTTATTGCACAATATCACTTGGTTTTTCCTAGTACATACATATTGTGGGTTTATTATTCATTTCCTCATTTCTATCGTTGATCCTCCCCTTGAAAACTATCCAAGCTCCTTTATTGCTATTTGTTGAGTGATTAAATTTTAATGTTTGGTTGTGCATCTAACATTAAACACTATACTGCCAGCATTTTAAGATGCCAACTACTAGCTTAACATTCAATATAACAATAATATGCTTCATTATTTTCTCTTTTCCTAAGAGGGAATTCCCCACAATATCTCGTTTGGATAGGAAAAAACTTAGGATTACTTCATGTTTTAATAAAGTAATAAGGTATTAAGTCAATCAATACTTAGATGTAGGGAGTGACTCTCATTGAGGCTATGCAAATGAATGCGTGCCTTTTGGAATACACATTACTAACCTAATGACTCACTATTGTCACCTCACTAACTTAGAAACTTATAAGTCAAACTTGTAAACTTTAAAAGTTATACAATTATTTTACAATGGGAACCCCTTCTTGGAAAACATCGAGACCCTTGGTCTGATCAACATTTAAACTTGCCAATGGGAGAAAATGCTCCTACATCAGACTCCCATAGTAGAAAAATTTATGACCTCGTGGTCATATGTCTGTAATTTCTTTAAACCTCATGGATCCCAAACATTATGCTGTAGTTGTTGTTGTACACTAGTTTTGCTACTCTGTCCTCTTTCAGTTGTTTTCAATCTACCAGGCTTCCAAGTTTTTTTTGCATTATTTCTTTAGCTCTATCATTCTTAGTTCCTTTTTCTCTATAGGAATTGGTTTTGATGCATTTTAATTCAATATGAGATAGATTAAAAGAGTTGAAAGTAAGAGTGACACACCTATGTCATAATTGAATGCAGAAAATTGAAGATGAGTCAACCCCCAGTTTTTTCAACGGTTGAATACCATGCACATTATGAGAGAATAGCCGATGAGAAGAGCTTGGATAAATATGCATGTCCATGTACTATTTTTTGTGGTGGGAAGAGGAGAGAAAGACGAGTGATTCTAGAACATATGGTGGAATATGGTCATAGTGGTACAAGCCCTTTCTCCGAAAGTCTTTATCCTGATAGGATACAATTGAAAAACATGAGAGATGCATAGGAACCAAACATAGACGAAGTGGAAAAAAACACAGATTAAGAGGCACCAACCTTAGATGAAGGGATTGAAGTTGATATAATTTTGAATGACAGTTTCAATGATGATTGGCACAAGTTGATGGAGGATGTTTCAAAACCTGTGTATGGTACTTGCAAGTTAAGTTAGTTGTCAACAATCCTTCTAATTCTTAATTTGAAAATGGTGTATGGTTGAACAAATGGGAGTGTTGATGATTTATTGGAATTTCTACATCGGTTGTTACCACTTGAATCCATATTGCCAACCAAACAGAGTACATGTAAAGCGCAAATAACTAAGCTAGGATTAGGGTATGAAAGAATCCACACATGTGTGAATGGTTGTGTATTATTTCGCAAAAATCATGCAAGTGATACTGAATGTCCAAAACATAAAGAAGCGAGCTATAAACCAGGGTTGAAATCAAATTAATCTCCTAGAAAGGTTCTTCTCCACTTTACACTAATCCCATGGTTGCTTTGAATGTAAATATGTCGATACATTGCTGAGATTATGAAATGGCATGCCTAAAATAAGAGGACCAATGGAAAAAAATGTTTTGTGGTTGATTCTAAGATGTGGATGGAATTTGACAACAAATGGATTGATTTTTCCCAAGATCCTCATAATATAAGGTTGGGTTTAGCTCTAGATGGGGCCAACTTATTCTCATAGATCAGAGTACTAAATGGTCAACTTGGCCAGTGTTTTTGATAAATTGTAACTTGCCTCCATGGTTAGAAACCAAACCATTTTTCCTGATGTTGGCATTGATTATACCATAAAAGAAAAGTGTGACTTCAGTTACACTTGATGTTTATTTAGAGCCATTATTTGATGAGTTAGTAGAATTGTGGAAAGGAATTGAATCAATTCATGTTTCAAGGGACAATGATTCAATCTAGTTCACTTTAATAGCTTCTTTTTTGTTTACGATACATGAACTTCTTGCATATGGAACATTGACTAGTCTCAATGTTCATGGATATCATGGATGTCCAGCTTGCATCTTTAAGGGTTTTGTGAGGCACTCAAGTAGTTTACATAAGTGTATTTATTGTCGATAGTGTGCTTACCTTAAAATGGAGCATCCATATCGTGGACAGAATTCACGTTTCAATGGTCAAGAAGAGAATCATGAAGCACCATTGGAAATAACAAGTGATTACATTATTCAAAATGAAGAAAAAAGAATTCAGTTTATTGAAAATGGTGGCATTCCTGGTAGTAAAAATAATCCACTTAATGATAGTGGTCTAAAATGGTTGCACATATTTTATAAGTTTCCATACTTTAAGCATATAACCATTAGGCATACTGTTGACTTTATGCATACTGAGAAAAATATAGCTTTTTCTATTATAGAAACTATTTTTGGTGCATATGATACAGTGTCATCACGCCTAGACCTTCAAGAACTAAAGATTCGTCAAAATATTTGGGTTGAAAAATATGGCGATGGAAAATATAGAAAACCTATTGCTCCTTATGTGTGGACAAAGGAACAACATGCTCAATTCTTAATGTTGATGTCTCGGATTCAATTTCCTATTGGATATGTGAGTAGTAATATTAGAAGGAAAACTGACAATATTGGATTAAAAGGCCTCAAGACCCATGACTATCCTCTCATAATCGAGGATATTTTACCTATTGCATTCATATCAAATTTGGAAAAGGGGCCTGTTGTTAGGACAACACCTCCCCTTGGATTTAAAAAACATATTGGGGACCCTCCTTCTTTTTATGATTTCCTTTAAATGTTTTCTGCACCTTTTCGGCATCCTGTTACTTAGCTTCAGTCTTAATTTTGTCTTAGAATTTTTTTCTTTTTAACCAAGCAAAACTTAGCCTTTTGACCCTCAACGGCGGAAGCTTTTAGCTAACTTTCCCGAAATGGCGAAAGAGTTGGCTTAAGTCGTCCGGGACCACGGAAGAAGAACCAAAGTTAAACCATAGCGGAAAAGATAACTTAAAGTCTTCGAAGGAACAGAACGTTTAATCAAATAGGACCACAGTGGAACAAGCTCGTCAAAACCTTCCTCTATAGCAGAAGCTTTCGCATAACTCTTCCACGAGCGCTGGAAACCCTTCGACTCTTCCTTTTCGGAAAGACTCGCCTTTTTCCTGTACCAACAAGCCTTGGCGTTTTTCAGAAGGGTTTGGATAACTTTCCCGTGGAAGCGAAAGCTTTCATTTAAGTCTCCCGCGGCACATAGATCTCTCGCGGAAACACTCGCACAAATCTTCCGCAACGGCGGAACGTCTTTAGCTTTTCTTTCCGCATGTGTCGGAAGCCTTAACATGAGCCTCCCGCGTTTGACGGTCGCATTTATTGAAAAGGTTTTGACGTGACCTAGCCATACGCGGGTTTAATACTTGTTTAATGACTTTCACCCACCGAATTAATGGCTCACACATACCAATTCAAATATATAGGGGTGAAACCCCTTTGGCATTTCATATTGTTTTAATTGCTCAAAAGGATTTCCCGTTCCATTTGAACAACCAAGTGCATTCACCGTTGTCTCAAGGTTTAGATTCACAGGCTGCTAGAGTATCGTCGGCGTCACGCCTTCCGTTTCCAAGTAAGTACATTCACCTGTGTTATAGAACGTATATGCCTGCTTGTAATATTGTTTCATTTGCTTCATTGGGTTGTTCTTTACTACGACGCTTTCCCGGAACTTTGTCAACCCTTGGTGTAGCTACCGCAAAGTATCACACTGCTCGGTATCACCACCTCAATCATGGTCCCGTTATGTGTTAGCCCTTCCCGTCCCCGGTTAACAGTTTGACCTTAAGAGGACGTGCATTAAGCAACCCTAAACTTAGGCGTAAGTGGTCCCGAGACTCTCGCTTTTGAAAGCTGCGTCTCTTCATGACCTGCTGAACCTATCTTCCTTTTCGCACCTAATCAATAGATGTCTTGGCTATAGTGTGTTGACATCTCCCACACCCATGCATTGGACAGTATCCGAAGGACTTGAGTACCCAGACCAATCTTGATCTTATAGCCGTTAGTCCTCCTAACCAGCACAAAAAACCACGAGGATAGCCTGATTAATGTTTTCACGTTTTCTTCCTTTTGCATGTATATGAGAAAGGAACATATTCCTTTTAAGACCATCTACAGGTATTAGTTTAGATTTGTAAAACATTGTGTCATGCATGCTTATTCACGTTAATTGCTGTACAGGATTCCCATTATGGCCAAAGGTGGCAAGAGAAGGACGAAAGCAGTCGAGGAAAGTTCCAGACTGGAGATGACATTTCAGGACACCATATGCACTACAAACGTGCCTCCATAAGTAAATTGGGGTGATATCTATTGTATGATAAGGGATCTAGACTTTCCTGAAGCTCTCCTTGAAGAGGAATGCTTATATCAAAATATCAGGAATTCATGTATATCCAAAGCATCCACATGACCAAAAACCTTCCCATGCTCAGAGGTAATCGGGTGGGTGCTGCAGCATGCCAACCCTGAAACCAGAGTCGTAGCAGATAGCACGGTTAATGCCTTCGCCTCATTCCACCCATCCTACATTGCAACAGCTTACAAACTACCCAAAGCATAGCAATGACTAGATGATGCATGGTTGCAGGAGGTCAATATGGATAATATAGACATAGAAAGGAGGATGTTAATCTCAGGCAAGCAATTCAGAAGAAGAGACAGTGAGGAATACGAAGTCCAGAATTTAAGGCCTCCCTTTAGACTAATTGCTCTCATGCTAAGCAGGATCTTCGAGAGACCTGATGGGATGATGTTCATGCTGCAGTGGATCCCTATCATACATTTTGTCGCTTTCAAAGGCACAATATTCAATTGGGTTGACATTCTCTCAGACAGCCTGGCATCAGCGGTAACAATGGCTAAAGAAGGGCTAGAGGAAAGAAAGGAATAATTCTATATGGCTTCGTATCTCATAGATTGTATTGTGGCAAAGTGTCTTTTTCCCAATTTGGGATGCATGTGGAGTCCGGCCGAAGGTCCAATATTCCTTGCCTATAAAATCTTTTGGGCACAGAATTACAAGAGAGACTACAAGCTCATCTGTGAGGAGTTCATCATGCCGCTTTATGAAATGATTTTCCATGAAGAACCAAATTGTTTATCGGAGAATGCCATGGAAACCTTGGAAAAGTATGGCCATTTCTATTTCTCTCTGGAAGGTACCTACATAAGAATGTATGGAGGTTCTAAAGCACCATATATTCTTCCGAAGTATACTACAGATTACATAGTCCATAAGGAAATGGTTAGGCAAGTCTTCCTTGATGGAATGGGTAACACCTTGTACAAAGCCAAAAAGGACACCTTTTTGCCCTTACCCTTTTATACTGGCTCCTACAAGTTCGCAGGAATCACGACTGTAAAAGAGTTTGTTGCAGAATTGAAAAGATTCCACTTCAGAGAAAGTATTTTCCACAGGAACGATCGACAAGGCAAAGTTGCGCAGCATTGCAAAGAGCACTCTACTCCCTGTGAATATGCCCATTTTTATAATCCTCAGGAAGAACCATATAGAGGAATCAGCAATATGGCTGAGCTACAGATTTGTCAGGTAAGCAAAGGAGGAGCCAACTCAAGCTCCCAGGCTCTCTCTGAAGAAGAACTGAAGCTCTTGGAACACGCAAAGAATACCCAAGAAGATAAATTAAGAGAAGACGAGAATTTGAAAATCCAAGCAGTCGAAGCTGAAGCATAGGCAAAAATGAAAGAAGAGGAAGAAAGAATTAGGCTGGAAACTAATGCTAAGTTGGAAGAAGAAGATAAAAGAAAGAAGGAGCAAGAAGCAGAAGCAAAGAGGAAAGAGGAGGAAGAAAAGAAGTCCCAAGAAGAGATCAACCCCAAAAGCCCAGACCTGCAGAACTTGGATATGGGCTCTCCTATAAGGGATCTACCTATTGTTCCCTTCACACCCTATAAAGGCAACACAGTTTCTAACTAGCAGAATTTTGCTTACAATAAGAAGAGATGGGGTCCATACTGAAAAGACCTTTTCGGTCAGACATCATCACCACGCATGAGACCACGGTCATGAAGAACACTGAAGAAGCAGCTAGGCACCTAGCATACATCTCTGTAGCCACGGTCACAGCAACCGCAGACAATGTTTTTATATTGGGAGACAAGTTACATGAAGAAAAGGAGAAGGCACAACAGCTTCAGGAAGCCTTGGTCAAAGAGCAGAACTATGCAAACCTGATGATTGAGAAGAATAATGCCCTCACATCCCAAAAAGAATACTTGCAAAGAGCACTCCAACGATTAGAGGTAGATAGGAGAGCTCTGTCAATGCAAGTAAGGACATTAGAAGATGAAAATGTAGAGCTTAAAGGGAAGAATTTGAAGCTCGAATAAGATAACTTCGACAACCTTCAGGAGTGAGAAGACCTGAAAGAGAGCATTGAAAAATTACAAGGAGAGAATGAATCACTAGAGCAGCAATTGGAGTTAGCAAACAACAAAATGGGAGATATCAGACCCTTCCATGAGCAGGCCAGTGGAATCCTAAAAGAGACCTATGGAGTCAGAGAACTCATAGAAGAAGAAATATATAGACTAAAATTAGTCATGGCCAAGGTCAAGCAAGTAAATGTTGAAGCCACCAGGATCAGAAGGAAGCACTCACACATCAGTGAGGAGATTAGAAGGCATATCGAATGGAGAGAAGGAAAGTCAGGGTTCCCAGCAACCCTTCCCCTTAAGACTGTTGCTGAATACAAGGCAAATATACACACCCTGGAGTATTCCAGAGACTGCGAAGTAAAATTGGCCTCAGTGACTTCAGAAGCTTATGAACAATGCAAGACTGTATACTCCCAGATCCGGACCACACAGGAAAACTGCAGAATAGCCATGCCTCAAAAGATAGAAGACTTCCCGGATAAGGCTCAGTATTTAGCTAATCTGAGTATAGAGCTCTAGGCAGAAAGTGAATATGTGCAGAAGATGGACACATTGACAACAGAAGATCTACACCAATTTATCAGCCAAGCTGTTGTTCATCAACATAGCCTGGAAGAAAGCTTCCGGACTATTGCGGCTGAAATAACCACCTTAGAAGAAGAGCTAGTCAAGCAAAATATATCTCTCAGATTCATGAGCCCCTTGATTGGAACAAATATTGTGAAAGACACAAATCAATGGGGAATTCACATAGTAGAGGTGGAGAAGGCACTGGCAGCTAGTCAAGCTACTGCATCAGAAAGTGGCCCAACCATTGCAGTGATGCAAGAGGAGACCCCAACAATCCCAGAGGCGCCTGAGCTGCCAAAGGAGCCAAGTCAGGGATAAATTGTGCTCTTCAGCATCACACATGGGTGTGCATATTTGTACATACATTTGGGACGATAAAACATTTGTAATTTTGTAACTCCCATTTTGTAAAGCATTTAGAATATTTCTCTTATGTAATATCAAGCACTACAAGACAAAATAAAGGAATCTAAATGGTTAGGGTATAGGTGTCAATTCTGGGCACATTTTGTAAAGCTATATATAGCTAATAAGAAGAGAAGCAAAGGACTTTTGGCAGGTGAAACTCTTTTGCTATTTTTTAAGGGAACTATTTCTGCTACATGAATGGAAATCATTTTGGCTTGTGAAAGCTAGCACGTTATTTTACATGGAGTCTTGTTGATTAAGCTGCTGAACTATTTCTGCAAATTTCTCATACATTTCCTATGAGATCTTTCCTGGCATTTATGAATTAATTCTTTGTTGTGGATGGTTTCATATTCTTATGTAAAATTTCTGTGTTAAATGGGTAATGGAATGTTTATATTTATTTGAGTTACCTTAGATAATGTTTCTTTTCTGCTGTAAATACCCCTTTCAATTTAACAGCTAACTGTGGATTGTTTTGGTGTATTTTCTAGTAATTTACCCATTCTTTAACTCTACTCCTTATAAGGATAGGTAGATTAGACTAATTTAGATTAATACAGAATTGTTTACCGCATGCATTTAGTCTAGGGCACATGCACATCATTTTAAATACAAAATACATAACCGGTGGATCGGGCCGCAACTAGTAAAACCAACAAATCTTTAAAAACTTACGGTAGCCGGAACCGTTAACCGAACGGATTCCCCACACCAAACGGTGAGCGATCTAATTGGGATTGCTTATCGGGGAGAATCCCTTTTTGCTTGATGCTGCGATATTCGGGTCATCAACAGGGCCAATATTGGAAATTATAAGGTTCGGCCTAATATTGAAGAGAATGAGTTTGCATGTATTAGATCCTTCAAAATTTGATAATTTGAGGGGAGAGGTTGTTGAAGTCCTTTGATTTATTGGAATGATAATTTGCACCAACAATATTTAATATTTCTATGCATCTTCTTATACATCTAGAACATGAACTAGAGCATTGTGGTCCAATAAGAACGAGATGGATGTATCCTGTAGAATGATATATGAAGGTCCTGAAAACGTTTGTTTGTAATAAGGCAAAACCAGAAGGTAGCATGTGTGAGGGATATTCAATGCAGTAGGCCATAGGATTTTGCAAAGAGTATATGAAGGATTTTAGTAATTTAAACCGAGGTGTATGGGATGAAGAAGAAGAGGAGAGAGTTGCAGGAAAAGTATTAGAAGGAAATGGACATCACTTCAAGCTATCAAATGAGGAAAGAACTATGATACATGCCTATGTTCTTCAAAACACATCCTCATTCAATAAGTGGCGCAGGAGAAATATTGTTTACATGATTATTTATTTATTTAATTTCATATAATAGTTAAATTATTATAGTTCTTACTATCTTATATGTTCATATTCTATGTAGAAAATAAGAAGAAGAGATTCAAATAGGGATGTGTCCATCTTGAAGCACACACTTACGGATTTGAATATTGGAGATGGTTCTTTTCCAAAATTTGATGAGTGGATTGTTGATGCAATTAGTGATGCATGACAAGAAGGTTAGGATATAAAGATCGAGGAAATTGAGCTTTCATGACTTCCAAATATATTAGCTACTTCATTCAATGAGATGTGGGCCTGCGGTAGTCGTTTACGAGTGGAAGAAAAGGACACAGGAAAGGAAAATTGTGATTGTATTGTTAGTGTTGAATTTCATCACGACATTGAAAAGAAACTTTATGTTGGATTCATACAAGAAATTATTCAACTTGATTATGGTGAGACTAGTCCCATATTATTAAAATGTAAATGGATCAAACCATCCACAATACAACATGATGAGTATGGATTTTTATGTGCAAATACACGTCAAATTTTATCAAAGACTGATGAGCCATATGTTTCCCCTCTTTAAATTACCCAGTCATTTCTAATTGATGATGTAACAAGGCCAGGATGGTCATATGTCATTCAAGTAGAGTCTCGTTCGAAAAGGAAAACATGGAATATGTTGATATAATGGTCGATGGGAAGTGTAATAGTCAAGAAACATTGGAAGAAGAAGCTGAAGATGACAATAGAACTATATTTGAAGAAGAAAATTTGATTCCCAATGAAGAGAATGAGATAGAGAATGTAACGCATGGTCAGGA
Organism: Larix kaempferi; assembly: GCA_027924585.1. Lineage (NCBI taxonomy): Eukaryota > Viridiplantae > Streptophyta > Pinopsida > Pinales > Pinaceae > Larix > Larix kaempferi. The sequence goes on along the minus strand of BSBM01000531.1, from coordinate 3,941,135 downwards.
AAATCTATTGTATGAGGACAATGAAGACAATGAAGTAGATTCATACATGATTGATCACTATTGTGATCTTGATGGAAATACAAATCATCACGATGAGGATTTGTCACCTTAAACTTATAGAATAAAGTTTTACTATGAAAACTGGATTTATTGTTTTGGCCATGGGATTATCCAAATACTTGTTTTTCATACTGTGCAATGTTTCAAATATGATTTCCTTATGTTCCTTACTGTGAAATTTTGTCTGATGACGATTTGTCACCTTAAACTTATAGAATAAATTTTCACTATGAAAATTGGATTTTATTGTTTTGGCCATGGGATTAGCCAATTGTTGTATTAAACTGTGTGCTAAAATTTGTATGGATTTTATTGGTTTGTCCATGGGATTATCCAAATACTTGTTTTCAATACTGTGCAATGTTTCAAATATGATTGCCTTATGTTCCTTAGTGTCAAATTCTGTCTGATGATGATTTGTCACCTTAAACTTATAGAATAAATTTTCACTATGAAAGTTGGATTTTATTGTTTTTTCCATGGGATTAGCCAATTGTTGTATTAAACTGTGTGCTAAAATTTGTATGGATTTTATTGGTTTGGCCATGGGATTAGCCAAATACTTGTTTTCAGTACTATTCAATGTTTCAAATATGATTTCCTTATGTTCCTTATTGTCAACTTCTATTTGATGATGATATGTCACCTTAAACGTATAGAATAAATTTTCACTATGAAAATTGGATTTTATTGTTTTGGCCATGGGATTAGCCAATTGTTGTATTAAACTCTGTGCTAAAATTTGTATGGATTTTATTGTTTTGGCAGTGGGATTAGCCAAATACTTGTTTTCAATTCTATGCAATGTTTCAAATATGATTGTCTTATGTTCCTTACTGTCAAATTCTGTCTAATGATGATTTGTCACCTTAAACTTATAGAATAAAATTTCACTATGAAAATTGGATTTTATTGTTTTGGCCGTGGGATTAGCCAATTGTTGTATTAAAATATGTGCCAAAATTTGTATGGATTTTATCTTTTTTTCCATGGGATTATCCAAATACTTGTTTTCAGTACTGTGCAATGTTTCAAATGTGATTTCCTTTTGTACCTTACTGTCAAATTATGTTTGAGAAATGCTATCGATATATTTTATAGTCTTTGTTTATCCGTGTACTAATGATGTTTTTTATGGGAGATGTTGGACATAAAGGATATGAAGAATAAGGGTTCGAAACGTAAAAGTGGCCCAACCAATGATGAAAATGTTCTACAATATGAGAATGTTCGTAAAGAACAAATCACAAGAAATGAACAATTTCTATCATCTCTTGGTTTGGGAAATAAGTTAGTTATTCCTTGTACCTTTTCACTTATATGCACATTTCATGAAAGTTGTATATAATCTATTTCATGATGTATCCTATATATGATTTTGATTCTCATTTGATAATTTTTTGTTTTATAGGGAGAAGTTTGATTATAGAGAAAAAGAGCATAAGCAAAAGCCAAGCAAAGGCACATTATCGCCAACTCATGGTTTGAAAAATCAGTAAGTAGTTATTTCTCATACTTTTACACTTCTATGCACATTATATGATAGTAGTATATAATATATTTGATGATGTAGGTCATCTATGCTTTTGATTCTAATTTATTAAGTTTTTATTTTATTTTATTGGGAAAAGTTGGATTCCACTCAAAATGAGCATAATCAAAAGGCATGCAAAGGTACATTGCCGACAACTTGTAAAATCCTATGCCTTGGTGGATCAATACATGGAGATGATGCTGACAATACTAATGATTGGCTTCTTGATAGATAACATGATCATGTCCAAGATATTACTTATGAAAAAATGGTACATAGTGGAGATTCAAGTTTGCGAGAGATTTATTTAAAATTAAAACAAAGATTTGAAGGCACATCTGAGAAGATTGGTGAGATAGCTAGTGCCACACGTGATGTGGCCAATGAAGAACCAATTAGGACTTCAACTTCCACAGAAAAAACACATGTTGTGTCCACAAATATGAGTGCTCATTTGGCATCACCTAGTCTTGATTCTGATGCTTTATCACCTTTGGTAAAAAGACGAAGAATTAGTCAAGAATTATATAGGAGCATAGGAAGGGAATTGAAAGAAAGAAAATTAGAAGGGAAGAAATATTATTTGGTTGAGGTAATAGATGGTGAACCTACTGGCCCAAATGCTTCAAGGTGGGCCTTAGACTTGGACACAAGAATAAGGTCTTATTTGGTTGTCACCAAAACCAATTTTGCATATCAAGATCCAAGAAATGTGGATCAAGTGATCCAAAAAATGGAAAATGCCTTAGAGACTGTAGGTGGAAATATTTCCACCAAATATTACAAGCAGAGAATGAGAAAATTGATTAATAATTTTAGGCATAAATGTAGACAATCAATTTTGGATGGAAAAGAAAGGGAGAGCAGCTTGATTCCCAAACATTGGGAAGATTTGAAAGAAAGTATGTGTGGTGAAGAATGGTCGGAAAATAGTACAAAAGGGAAGAAATCAAGAGATAATGTGAAGGATGGATTTATTTTGGGTTGGGGTGGGTTCTAAGCCAAAGAACACATGTCTGTAATTATATGGATTTTTTTTTTAATACATTATGTATGGATTTTTTGTAAGTACATTATGTTATGCATTTTGATTTTTTTATATATAATCCAACTAATTGTGTGTTGAAAATGATTTGTAGGCTCATGGAGCTAAGAAAAACTTGGATGTGAGTGGATTTCTAGACTTAGAAAATTGTAAACATAAACATGTGGAAAAAAATACAATAGGAACATCATTGTCACCTATTGTAGTCAAGGAAAGAAAAAATATTGGAACCACATTTACTATTGAAAACCATGTTGGGGTTTATAAACATGCAATGGAATGCATAAATGGGTTGGAAAAGACAATGCTAATCATAGCCTCCTCCATTCAACCTCTTGTTTTGTCACTTCCCCACTGACCTACCTGGCCACTGGAGACCATGATCCTTTTTTTTCTCTAAAACATCGACTGAGTTCCCATACACATAGTCAGGAGAGCTCGGTTCCGCAATCTGCATCCCGCAGATGTGAACCCACAACTGAAATTCTGCAATCTGCATCCCGCAATTGCGGATGCAGAATTGCGGAAACTCCAAAACACATAACTTCAAACTTGGCGATCCCGCAACCCGCATATCGCAAGTGAGGATCCTGCAATCCTAATTCCGCAAGCGCGACTCCCGCAATCCGCAACCCGCAATTGCGGAGGCGAAATTGTGGAAATTCCAAACATTCATAACTTAGAACTTGACAATCCCGCAACCCGCATCCTGCAATTGCAAATGTGGAATTGCGAGAGTCCAAATACAACATTTTGAACTTGAAGATCCCGCAATTGTGGAACTATGCTTGCGGAACCCTGCCTCTTCAAGGTAACTTCATCAAATCTTCTAAGGGGCATAACTTCTTCCTCCAGCATCCAAATGGGGCAAGGTTGGTACCATTGGAAAGCTCTTGGAGAGCTCTATCCAATGGTGGAGTCACTTGGTCAGGTGAAGTATCTAACCTTCCCATTTTATTCTCTGAATTTATTATTGTATCTTCACTTAGGCACTTCCAACCACTAGTACAAAATGAGAAATTAATGACTAAAAAAATGACTAAAATTCGACTATAAACGACTATTTTTGAATCAGTGACTAACAGTATCTGATTTCCACTATCTTATCTCTAGTCGTATTTCACTAGTCATTAATTGGTTGACTTATTAGTCATTGATTTAGTCATTGATAGTCATTGATTAAGTCATTGATTTAGTGATTGATACTCACTGATTTAGTCATTGATTGCTGCAATTAATGACCAAATATATGACTAAATAAACTACTAGATGATAACATATTAATGAATAAGATAAATACAACTAAACGTTAGTCGTGCTATAAGATTTTGGAAATTAGCTACTAATAGTCGTATATATGCGAATTTAGTCATTTTCTTAGTCACTAATTTATGATAAGGTACAGAGGAATCGAACCACCAATCTCCTGCCTACAATTAGGCAGGTGCTCTACCATTGAGCTAGCACCCTTTAAGAAGTTGTTATTATTTGACAATGATGATATTCAAACAAATTTTGCATCATTCAAGCATACAAAATAATGATTACCAAGTTACTATAGATCCATAATAGCTTACCTTGTAATAGTCCTTCAAGTCTTTCAACTGCATTTATTAGGTGCAAATATATTTTTGCACTTAATAAAAGCAGTTGAAGAACTTGAAAGACTAGTACAAGGTAAGTCATTATGGATCTATAGTAACTTGGTAATCATTATTTTGTATGCTTGAATGATGCAAAAATGCAAAAATCCTGGGAAAAAAGTAACCTCTTTCAAAAAACATTTAAAAATCAGATAGAAATTTTGGAATCAACAAGATAGGATCCATTGTAATTTTCTTTAGTCTCCAATGGAGCAACTCATTACCCAAAATGTATATAGAATAGTAAAAAGAAATATACTACTAATTCCATTTCACATCAAGAAGAATGGGAATTAGCTCTAAGTACTCTTAGCCACTAGATAAATGGAAATGAAATGAGATGACAAGATCCCAGCGTTACTACCAACCTTGACAACAAAATAAGTTCATCAAAGAAGGGGTTTTGTTGCAGGTAAACTCTAACCCTAGAGTTTTCCAAAAGCTTTCAGTCCAGACTAGATCAACTTTACCCATTGTATCATTGGGATGAATAGGAATAACCTTCCAAGAATCAGAGTCATAGGTAAGATGAGTTGAATAAGCTGGAACATACCTACACAACAGCATAGCACTAAGAAAAGACAATGATAAATAAAAGGGAAACACTATTATTTACACTCAGTCGAGTTACAACTTTCTAGGGGTAATATTAGTATATTTGGACAAAAGGTCATCTTATTGAGCAAATACCCTGCACCTGGAAAATTGTGACATACATCTGGCAAAAAGACACAAGATATGGAAGGAACGTGCTGAGAACTCAGCAGTTGACCTCTCCAAATCACCAGAAATCATATGACACAAGGATTCTTGCTTCAGGTCTAAGAGCACACAAACTATATCCAGCAATAGTATTATGAATAAACCTAATATGAAGCAAAAGTTATTTTAGGTTACTGTATAGTGTATACCTTGTTGTTGAAAGCATGCACACTCCTTTATGATCTATTCTCGATCCAACATACAGTTCACCTGAATTTTTGCAATCTTTTGAGCAGGGAAAGGAGTCTTCTCTTGGAATAGAGGTACGCTCTGCAAGAAAATTCTAGATAAATCGAGACATATCATCAACATAATCAGGATATGAAGATGAAGGGTCTCCCATGATAACACCAACATAGTGATTTGCGCAAACTTGGGTAGGTGTGATCATCGCTTTGACCAATCTACAAGATAGCCCTAGTTTACAAGACAGCAATCATCCTAATAGCTCTTCAACAAGCGATTCGTTCACATTAATTGAGTGTAGAACTGTATTGCTTCATGATCCATTGTTTTCCATAATATATAGGCTCCATGAAACCAGAGAAGCAGCTGCTGCAATTGATGAAGAGTTGACATTTGCTGCACATGCAGAGAAAGCAAATGAGAATAGTGTTGATTATCAAAAATTCCAATAGATCTTCTACATGCCAATATATTCCTTACCATATGACCACAGAGGTTTCTGAACCACTTCCAAGCTTCCCTTCCTCCCCTGGGATTAGGTGTAAATGTACATCTCCTTCACAGAGTTAGTTATACATAATGTTCATTTCCAAACAAGGAAACCCTATCATTCATTATAACATATAAAATTCATTAACAGATTTAATCAACACACCTATCATATGCAAGGATTACAGGGCATTAAACTCATGCAATATAAGATATTCATACAACAGTGAGATCAACCTCTTACTCAGGCCTACATATGACTTCATGTCAACAATTCATGCAACCATACATTCAACATTGCACTATGGAACACAAACAATCATCCATAACAATGAAATACCATCATTTGAAATAACAAGAAATGCTTATCTTTCAATTCCAAAGAAACTGGCTAAGTGAGAGCAATGTTCCACCCAACCTTAGATCTCTATCCAGCCCATACTCTTTCAGCTGAGAGATCACCTGCGAGCTAGGCAGTGTATCCACTAAGGAGGGCTAACAGGTTCTCTCACAGTCAAGACTTCATTATCATGCTAAACCAGTCTTAAGTTGTGTTTATCAAGCATTCCAGGGCACCTACCCATGGTAATCCAACCTACAGGAGTTTATCAAGCATTCAGGGGCAACAAGGAAGGCATTGCTAAGCCAGTGAGTTCAACCACATAACTGTAGGAATCTCAGCACTCAGTTGACCTAGAACCCACAATACCTACCACATCCAACACAAGGAAGACCTACTACGTTGTTACACAGTCCCTCAAGGCATCCTCCCTTCCATTGCTATTCCAGGATGGTCATAGAAAGGTCGAGTCGCTCTCAGTCGACCTGGCACCCACAATACCTACCACATCAAACACAAGAAATATCTTATCACTGCTGCACAATCTCTCATGATATTTCCCTTCCAGTGCTATTCCAGGATGGGCATAGAAAGGTCCAGTCACTAGTTTGTTGAGACTATAGTCTTCACTGGGTTTATCAAGAAACCCAACTCTTTTCCCGCGGTTCAACAACTGATTCATTACCAGGCTTGGGGTTTTCTCACAATTGCTCTGTCCAAACACTCTAAAACATCTTCTATCAATACCACTCCGTTGTTGTAACAGGGTTTGCACATAGGGTGCTATGGCTATCAGCCCTCAGGCCTTTCTCCCACACAGGAAGCATAATAACCTCTGATTTCCCTTTTCTCGGATTGGTTTGGTGTATACAGGAATTACATGAACGAATTCTCTGCGAGGGTCGATGGTTCGTGAATGGCAAGTGCGTGAGTGGGAAAATGAGTGAGTAGTGAATGTCTCCATGTCTGCGTGAATGAATCCTCCTCCCGGGTAGTCAAACAGGTTCAGCGAGTTCCCCCAGGTGATTTAGTGTTGTCCTACACAAGCGATCAAAGCCATGCCCTGCCATACGAAATCGCAGGCATGCTCCATACTCCAACAGCCTCAGCCATCAAGGTTCTCAACCACCTACTGCAGTTGCATTAATGTCAGCAGGGAGTTCAAACGGGTTCCCAGTCATACATGTGGCAATATGGGAAACTAATCCCAAACCCCCTCACCTCTCCCTAGTGGATACACATGGCCCCTTCTCATTCGTTGCCTCCTTAGCCAGCTTCTTGCTTATTTTATTCATTAATAATAATTACATCATTTACATTTCTTCATGGCTTAATCATCCCATGAATAATCAAACTGTCCAATTACTTGCCTAAGCAGATAACCTTAAACATCCACTAGTGGGGCGTTGGCCTTGAGCTCCACACTAGGGAAAATACACATATTGTATATACACAGTATTTACATCAAATCCAAATACATATCAAGGGAAAAATGGGGTATTACATGTTTCTACATGGAATAATAAGGGATTTCATAGTAATTAAGATCAAGTAATCTTATTATCATTCCCCTGCAAACATTTCTTCACTTGAATTTTAAATATGTTGATGTTTAATTTGATTATGATTTCCCTTCACTCATGAAGCCTCTTTTTTTTAATTGCAATGTCTGTCACTCACACGAGAAATCTATAAATCAGGGTAGTGAAATAATTAAGAAAGACTCAGAAAATGTTGATGAACATGCAACAAACGTATGTACTAAATTAGTAGTGGTTTCTGATTTTTAGTGTTATAATGTTATATTTACTATTTTTATGTGATATTATTGTGTTCTGATGTTATATTTGATTTGTGCATGATGGAAGCACATACAAAATATAATTAAAGGATAAATTGCAGTCTTGGAAACTCGAAAATATCACAACATTGATGCGCTTCAACATTTCCAATCAGTGCCAATTCCTTTCGATGTTTCAAATATTGACTCGGTGAGTGCATATAATAATTTTGTTATATCAATAACTATGCATGTTTTTGGAATTTAATTGTAATATTTTTTTAATATATTTATGTATACTTTGTTTTTTTTTACAGTGCCCATTAACTCAAAAAGGGCATGCAGAATTCTAGGTAGGTGAGAAAATGAAAATTTTGGATCCATATGACGGTGTTATTTCTGGCATTGGACGCGTTCAATCACTTTCTATGATCCATGGAGTGGCACTTGGTCCTGAATATGCCAATGTAAACATCATTTATGTCTCAAGTAACACCCCCCTTGCGTATGAAGATACACTTGATGGATTCAAAGGTTTGAAGGAGACCGAAAATAGTTTTATTAGGTGGCCAAAGAAGTATTTGGGAAAATACTACTAGTGTTGCATTAATGTTGTCAAGAACTTGTACTGGATTGTTTTATGAATCAGTTGAAAACTTTTTGTCTACTTTACAAAGTATTTAGACCATTTAAACTAAGACTATTGTATTATTTTATGAATCAGTTGCAAAATTTTTGTCTACTTTACATCGTATTTAGACCATTTAAATGAGTAAGACCTCTTTTCTTGCCAAGTGCACCTTTCTGTTTTGAGTTCTAAAATGTTTATGCTTGATTTCGAGTGAAGTAATTATATATTTGTTCTAAATTATTTTAGCAGCATACCTTAAATTTTGTGTGCAAGAATTGTGTTGATTATAAAATAAACTCTCTAGTATGGTTGCTGCACAGACCCCATCTATAGGTTGAGCTATAATATGTAGGCTGAGTTGTAATCTATAGGTTGAGTTGTAAGCTGTAATTGTTGCATTGGAAAAATGGTGTATATTTCCATAATGGTATATGTTTCCATTATCATATGATATAAGCATAATTTTTTGTTCATATTACCTTTCCTACTAACATTAGGCATGAGCTGTAATTAGATTAAATGGACCATTGATTGGTTGTGAGAAAAAGCAATCTGAGTTTGTAGGTTGTTTTAACCAGAGGCTCAAATCAAGGCGATTTGTATTGTCTTGCGAAAAACTGTATACAAATTACTCGTGGAGATTGAATGTGATGAGAAAAAGTATTCATTAGGGAAGCTGGTGAAGCAAGGCACAGAGGCTATGAGTGGAATTACTTGGTTTTCTTATTGTTTCCATAGTTTTAATATGGTGTTGGGTTTTTGTATTATTTGTTATTTCACATTTTAATTGTTTGTATGCAGAGAATATTTGAATTCATATTTATGGGAAGGAAGGCCATTATTAAGGAGCGTTTATCCAAGAAGCACATCAAGAAAAGATGAAAATTTCACAGCAGATGGATCGCATGCAGGTTAATGTTTTTGTCAGGACCATAGTACACAATAATAGAGCAAAAAACTATATGTTTTCTGATGTATTTTGCATATATGATATGCCACTTCCTAAACATATTTTTATTCATGCTAGTGTTAATATTGTTTGTACCATGCAAAACAAGACTCTTTAAACAATGAAGAGCGTGTTCTATCATCTAGACCCTACCTTTTACTGAACGACCAACTTCATTGCCTGAAAGGTGAAGTGGATCATTATCAGTCCGAAGTTGAATCCTTGTAGGTGGTGGCCTATATGGTGCCTTGTTGAACAATATTAACTGCATATCAAATCATTTTTGCTTAAATTGAAGTTTGAATTTCAATAGTGTTAAAATCATTTCTATTCAAACTAAATGTTTAGGTTGAAACATTTGTCATTCCAATGTGTAATTTGCAAAACTTATGTTGCAGGATGACAAGTATAGTGTTTTGCATAATGAAATGGAAATGAACTTGAAACTTATATCATTTGAGGTTTCAAGAAGGGTAGCTACAATTGCTGATGCTAGAATAAATGAGTTAGAGTTGGATTTGCGAGAGTGCATGACTGAAAGTAATTTATTTGAGACCATGGTTGAAGAGGCTTTACAGGAGTCAAAGTATAATTGTTATACATATGTTGTAGTGATGCAAGCCAATTGAAATAGGATATTATCTCAGGTGCGCCTTTTGCATTATGCAATGATAATGAAATTGAATCTCTTAACACAAATGCATTTGGAACTTCGCTACAGGAAGGAAAGACATTAATAGTGAATTTAAAGTCATGGTTTCAACTCTTCATAAAGAGATGGGAATGATGCAAGCATGTTTAACTAAATTTAAAGATACATCTTGTGAAGTCCATTCGTTGCAAGTGGAGGTCCATTCTCTCTCAACTATACTTAATAGAAAGGTAACTTGTTTCCTTTATCCTCTTGGTGAGGGGAAAGGATCATGAAATGTGTGTTTGGGTTGGAATATCATGACAGTGCTATATTCAAATGAAATGTTTACTGTTTGGAATGAAGTCAAGTGAATACAAAAAATTGTTAGATAAATGTGCAAACCATGCATCTAAAATAAAATCCTTGCAAGCTTTGGTATGCTTCTTCAAAATTGCACTACTTAAAATTTTCTTCATTCTTTGGATCATTGGTTTGTTGACAATTTTTCTTGTTGTTAATATATAGGATGGTCATAAGTGATATAGGTTACAGATCTAAGAGAGAATGAAAAATATTTAAATTTAATTCTAGAGATGTATGGACAGGAAACCACCGATTCCAAATATAAATGGAATATTTTTTTATTTTTTTATGTTTTTGGACTTGAGTAACTTTTTTGCAATATCTATATCATGTTGCTTTCCAGAGATAGATGGCACTCACTACCTTATCTCATTTATTTCTTTTGTTTTTTTAGTGTGCAGTTCTTTACACAACAGTGTTTGGCCAATGAAGAATACGGGTTACAACTCTTTCCTTATGTGTACTAGTGTGTTGAGTAATCTTTTCCGTGGGGATGACCTAGATGCTCAATTTACTTATTTCTTGAAACAAGGTAAGTTGGGGTTTTATGTGGATAAAAGTAGGTATATTCCTGGTAACATTTTTTAGAACGATCTTTGCTAGTCAATGTTTTACATTGAAACTTGATGCTAGGAGAAAACATTACTACAAAAATCATGCAATATGTTTTTTTGATGTTTTCTAATTTCATTTTTTCCTTTGTATCATGTATGTTTTTTCCATGATATTATTGAATGAGAAGAACATGATGAGTGTCTTTCTCTTTTTTGCAACTGAGAATGAAATCTCAACTACACCACTTGTTCAAGTAAGAGAACAAATGACAGGCATTTGTGTTAGCATTCTTCATACGTATCGCAAATTTTGTGCAATTGCTTCATCCTCTAGACAACTTATTCTTCCAGAGGCTCTCAAGATTTTACCACTTTTTACACTAGGTACATGCTGCAGAAATCATCAACCATGGGAAAAATTATCCATTTCATAGTTCTCTTGTTGTGTTTCTTCTTTTATTTTTGAAATGATGTACTCTTTGATGTTTAAACAATCAACTGAAAGTTTTCTTAAATTTGTATCATAGATTACATAGGTTGCTTCAAAATGCAAGAATCCAAAGATTTCCTTTAATATTGGATCCTCTATCAATGAGATATCTTGTTTAGGGTGTGCCTCCGGGTCAGCTTTTATGTATTCTTCTACATGATGATAGGAAATGAGCCTGTTTTGTAGAAATTTAAATTAGTCGTTGAATGTATTTTGAGAGGTGATGATTATGTGTATAATGGGACTATTTACTTTGGTTATGGAGCATTTCCAGTTCGGAGCACAATGCTTTTTTTCATTTGGCCTATAGTTGTTAATGCATATTATTTTTTTCCTCATCCTTTTATTTTGTTAATACCCAACACAACATTTGGCTAATTTCTACTCAAACTCGCTTTTTAACAGCGTTGACAAAAAGTATTGGGCTACATCTTGATGTACGCATTGATGATTGCTCTTATTGGATAACCCGAGTGGCATCTATTTCTGCTCTTTGGCACCCTATCTCTTGCTTCCAGGTAAGATGTTATAAGGTTAAATTGGGATTTCTAATGAACTGTCTTTTATCCTACCAAAATATATTCTCATTTTATTATTTGTTTGGCTAAACTGTTATTGTTCTCTAAAACTAGTAATTTGTTCTATGGATCAAATTTATGTGGACCTTCAAAGGACTAAATAAATGGAGATAATATGTCTGGTATTTTCCTTGCAGTTTTTTGATATTAATGTATGAATTTCAAAATTCTATTGTGGAAAATTCTAGTACCATTGCGAGGTAAAACATTGCAATTTATGAATATGAATGTATTTCAATGATGAACGAAACATAGACAGTGTAGTTTCACTATGGAAATGATTATCTTGATTTTAAGTTTTTACGCCTCCTCTCTCAATTCATCTTTTTAAATGTAAGATTATTATTAGACAATTGTACCAAACTCTTGATGTTTCAAGTATCTGGCAGAATTTTTTTTATGATCTGATAGATGTAAAAGGGATGTAAAAATAGAATAAGCCATCAACTAAGTATAAGTAGCTACGATGGCCTAGGTAATCACCTACATAAATCCAACTATCTATCATGTTTGATGCAATTAATTATGGTTTGGGTATTAAGAACAAAGGAATGAAGCCCTCTAATTGTCAAGCTGAATTTTTTTTTTTTCAAGAAAAAATATTTGTATTTGATATTTTGGAGGGTAAATCAAAATACACTTGTACTTAGCCTTTTGGCTCAGTCCATGTTTCTAGAAAGTATCCATCATATATCTATGACATATACATTCATCTTTCAAAAAATTCCCAACTAGATTCTTACTAGTCAAAATACAACCTAAATGTTGATTTAAACATTATTGGTAGTCAATCCCCAAAAGTGCAGACTATTCAACCTGAATTATTATGAGGTTGTTGGAAGAAGGATTAATTTTTCATTAGATACCATTACCAAATATTAAGATGATTTTAGACACAATAACTAGATTCAAGATGTTGTTAACAATGAGAACTGCAATTAGGCCGAGGTCGTCATTAGGAAGCTTAAGATGTGGGCATTTGATTTTTTTAAGTGGCTGCTACTTAGATATTTTAGGAGCTTAGGAGTGAATTTGGTTACATATTGAGGAAAATACAACTACCTAAAGGATGGGAACTTAATGACACATTTTCTAAGTGACCGATTTATATTGTTTTCCCATTTTGTTTAAGTAAGTAGTGTAACTCATTGCAACAATTTGTAACTTGTTCTTTATGTTCTTTCCAATTGATTTGATTCTTCAAAGGTCATCATTCATTAATTTTTTACATTTATTTGTTATTTCAGGGTGCCAAGATGATGTAGGTGCATTATCATCGATAGAAGGTCAGTGAGCATTGTAATATTTTGACAAGTCATCGATATTGTAGATGGTTTTAATGTAAAGTATGGAGACAGTTTTTGTTATGGACTAGTATTAGTCTATTAGTGGATATTCAGTTGGAAACTCATATTTATTGTAATACTTGACATTTCATATAATATAATTTACGTGGTTTGTTACAGCATCATTTTCCACCACATTCTTTGGCCTACAGGATCCATTTCACTGACTCAAATTCACTTTATGACCTCCAGAACACACGTTTTCCCTATTTTTCTTCCTATACGCTAGCTATTCCACTTTAGCCAATGTACACGCGAGCTATTCCACTATAGCCCGCGGGTGCTAAGTAAAATGGTAAAAGTCACTAGAAAATTACTTTTTACTCCCAAAAAGCAGTCTTAGGGTGACCTTTGGCCCTCCATTTTCCCCGAAACACCTCGATGTGTCCTTTCACTTACCTTTGGAAGGCTATATATTGAGCTCTTATGGCATATGGAAGGGAGGAGAAAGAGAGAGCAAGATAACTCTAGTGGATTTTTGTCGTGACTTGAGTCTACACTCACTGATCCTTGTTGTTGTGAACCCCTTATGTTCACTTTCCAAACTCCTTTCATAGTTTGAGTTTGCCATTATATGGAGGATTGAAGTGGAGGCACAAGTGGAGAGACCCAGTTATTGGTTCAGATTGGTTGCCGACAAGAGGTCGTATATTGTACTTCTTGTTATTCATTAATGGAAATACTCATTTTCTCATCCAATTGATATTGTGAATATTGTTTAATTACATTGGGTTATATTTGCTTATAATATCATGGATCATGCTATTGATTATGCTAATTTCTTTCACATGTTATATGCACTTGTACTTATTGTTGAGGCTAATATGTAGGTTCAAGTGTAGAGGTTGAAAGCTCAATGGGGATCTACTTCGAACATCTGGTTGAAGGTTGGTCTTTTCTCCATTATCTTAGCATTGTCATTTATATAGCATTACATTGGGAATTGAGTCATTTTATGGTGGTCAGCTGTCTGTTGTGGTCTGCCCCGAAGCCATAGGAAGTTTTCTCCATAACAGAAATGGCGACTCCGCTGGGGAGAACCTCCATTTTGGGGGATTTTTAGGCATTTGTCCTTATTTAGAGTTGTTGTGTGTCGATCTTCTGTGTCATTGATTGGTCGTTGGGATATAATATAGAAAAAAAGATTTTTCTGGGTGATTGGACTCTCTGTTTGCTCATTTGCCTTTCCCTGTATGCAGGTCAGCTTAGCTTTGCCCGCATCTACCTGCCTATGTCTGCATTGTAGCCTGCGTCTACCCATAGTTTTTCCTTCGACAATAGAGTACAACTCCGGGATTAGTTGATTTATGACCTTGGATTGTTGTTGGGTTGGTTTTGAGTGTTCCTGAGTCTTAATTGGCATGATTCCTGACTGTTCCATGCCTTGTTTGTGACCAGAAACTCTCTTTCTCTTTGTTTTGAGCCTTGTTGATTTTTACCATTTTTTGATTTTCTAGCTCATTACATTGGCTGAGTCTCACTGTTTGGGATTTGTTGGGTTGCCTTAGTGATCTGCTCTGCATTTTTGTAACCAAATAGGTAGATTTTGCTTGCATTTTTCATTCTATTACATTGAAAAATACAAAAACATAGTTTTGCATTTTCCTTTCCATTATAAGAGAAAATACAAAAATATTTTCTTTTCGTACTGCATTTTACATCTGAGTGCTTGTGCTTTCATTCTAGGATCTGCTTGTGCATTGGAAATTTAAAAGAATTGCATTTTATTTTGAACCGTTGGATTGATTCTCATTTTAGTGGTATTATTTTATTGAGTAGATGAGTCTAGAGTTTATTGATTGTGCATACTATTGAGTCCTATACATCATCAGTTTCATGACCATATCCTTTGAGTAATTATAGCCATTTAAAATCAATGCTTAATCTTAAAGTTGATTATAACGATTTTTCTTTTATAGGGTACACCAACTAGTATAGGTTTAGAGTCTTGGAATAAATCATTGTGAGTTAAAAATCCAAGACTACTAGACGAAACATTATGTGTCTGACCAGGGAGTGGTGAATTCCATAATATACATCAGTTTTATCAAGAAGCTCTACTCAGACCAAATTTAAGCACGAGGTCACGGGAGGTTGGTTGCGGAGATAGCCCTCCAATACTGGCCAAATGTGGGAGATATTTCCAGGATTTGTTCGTGTATGGGGGCTCTTAAGGGATCTGTACCTCTTGAGTTTTGGGATTAGCTACCCTGCCCATATGAAGGATCCCACCTACGACTGTCCCCCTGAGCATTGGTTATATTGTGGTGACCTTAGTTTCCTTACCTAGGTATTGCATAGGGTGCTTGTAGTGGTTATACTGTTCGTATCCTGAGTCAGATAGGGGTTGGACAGAACAGTTTCCTGTTGTATAGGGACTTGACCCTGTGCACGCAGTGAAGTCTGGGAACCCTTATAACTGATTATGTTACCTCCGATTATAGTTTGGGAGTCTCAAGCCTCTCCTAGGTGAGACATACCGACTGTAGTGTCGGGAGGTCCCTTGAGCCAGCCTTGTTTGTGTGCATTTGGTTGTAGTTTCTTTAGGTGTGTGCTCTTTTCTCTTTGATCGTTAATTTGGATGTTAGGGGACGCTTTGATTTATTGAATCTTTAGACATATCATGGCACGAGGTCCACCTCTTTTCCAGCCTCATCAATTGCCTAGTTTACTAGCCACCGAAGTTACATGTCGTGTTCAGAGAGGATGCCGGAAGGCTCCCTCCGAGTCTTCTGTTTCATTTGAGGCAATTCGAGCCGACATTTACGATGGTTTTGGCATGGGAGAAATACCTACGACTCCATCAGGTATATTCGAAGACGTTTCTAATCCTCCTACTCCTCGAGAGGAATAGGGGGCGTTCCATTGATACCAGAGACTACATCTCTTTTGTTTGTAGCTACTCCACCTGAGGACGACCTATTCGATCCTTCGAATCCACAGAACTTCCTATATGGGATGCCGAACTTGCATGTTAACACAGGTCCTACAACCACTATGAATGCTACCCCATTCTCTCATGGTATGCCTAGTCACAACACAGTTGATCCATCCACTATGTGTTAGCACCTAGTTTTTTTAGCATATGGACTAAGATGAAATGGAGGGGTAATCTTGAAAATTCCTTGAAGAAATCCTATGTTGCCTCTATTTCTCATGAATAGGTGCTAAGGGTATGAAATTTTTTGGTTAGAAGTGCTAAGGAGTTAATATACTTGAAGAAATGTTGAAGAGAGGGAAAAATGCAATTAAATTGACTAAAAATGGGCCAAAAGACTATAGTCCGACGCCAAATTGTCATAAGGGTTAACTATCGAGCTGATTACACCGTTGATTAGGTGCGCAAAAGAGATCAATGGCCTTTGTTGATCATCGCATGGCCAAGCTACGCGGAGTAAAAAAGGGAATGTGGTCGCGATGGGTAAAATCGGATGACAGGTGGCGGCTGGAGAGCGCATCGCAAGTAGGATAGGAGGTAAGTAAAAACATTTTAAATTCATGTGACACCATTGTGGCAGAAGACGAGGCATCGTAGATCGACGGTTGGGATTCTCGGTCAAAGATCTGGCAGTTAGGACGGAATGTTGTTATTCTCCGCATAAGATTCATAGATCAAGGGACTAGATTGCAAGGTAGAAGGAAATCAATGGCGATAAGATTTGAAGATGTGCAAAAGATAAGCAATGGGGACCCCACTAGCAGGAAGTGTTGGAAGGTTAAACATACGGCAGATATCCACCGTAGATGCAAAGAAGGAAAGGATCAACGGTCTTGGAGGAGCGTTGCGTCGGGATGATGCACGGTGGATAAAGGGATGTGGTGGTTGCGATAAAGAAAACCACTGGACAGGTGTCAGCACCGTGTTCCGTCGCAAGGAGGAGGAGTGGTAATAAAAAACACTTTATAGGAACATGACACCAATATGTAGACACATGATAGACGGTGGAGATTAAAGCAGAGAAAGTCATCGGACGTCAAGGATAAAGGAAGATGTCAAATCAGTAAAGCGAGAGCAGATCTGACTGCCCAGATCATTGCATAGAATATCGACGATTAGAAAGGGTAGACACCTGGAAAAGAAGACTGAGGTTTAAGAGGGGAGAGGTTATATATATAAAGACGCACATGTAAAGTTGACATTTGTGCTTTAGACCTGTCTGAGTTAGAAGTTTCCAGATGCATGGAAGACAAAGCAAACGATAGGAAAGGTCCCTCTCAGAGCTTCTCAGAGCTTCTTCGATGATAGATAGGTCTTCATAACCACTGCAGTTTGTAATCTGAGTCTATTTATATCAGAAAAATGGAAGAAGAACTAGTTGCTAGCAGTACTAGGGTTAAGGTTTCCTTGGAAGACATGGATTTTGACGTATATGATAAGGAAGTTCGGTTCCCTATACCAGAAATTAAGAAGATTTTGAAGGTTCTGTTTGAGCAGGGTCTAGATGTACATGGAGTCTTTCGGTCATCTTTCATCCTGTTCTGCCTGGAGAAAATCATGCCCTTTCCCGATTTCATATCATGGTGTGCCTATAACTATTCTGAACCCCAACGAATTATCATGAATTCCCAAAAGTCCAAGATTGTTTGTGCCCTAAATTATGTGGTTGTTAGAATTTCTTTTGGAGTCCCCAAGTCCCAAGAGCCTGAGCCTGAGAGTTTTACCGAAGAATTTGTTATCTATGCATTTAGACAGTCTTCCCCCGAGAGAAGACAAGCCTTTTTAGACACTTGTCTCAAGCCTGACCTAGAAGTCAAAAATACCCCCTACCCCCTAGATATAAATTTCTTTATTGAAAACACACAATTAGTCCTTTCTTTTGTCACTCAATTTCTAGGCCTAAATACGGATATATGGGTGACCGAGTTATAATTGAGTCTTTTATTCAGAATTAGTGTCAGTTCACTAGGGTCTGAAAATGATGTAGTGTCATCCCTTATATTTGAATATTTTTTATCAGAGAGAATTCACTCACAGTTGAGCAATTTCTCAAATACCAGACATTTTAGATTTCAGACACAATTAATGAAAATGGTTATGGCTAGTAGTATAGAAGATTTGCAGTTTTCATAGGTTCTCTATACAGACACCTTAGAAGATAACGTGTTTAACTACATGAATTATATTGTGTCTGGTGTATAAAGTAATTTTTGGAGAAGAGTTTCCTAGAGTTCTGCCAGAAATGCAATCTTTGATGCAGTTGAAAGAGGAAGTAGCGGTGGGTGACTTGTTTTTGTTAAAGGATTCCACCGTGATCAAGTTGTACGGATTTGTACACGAACCTTATATACTACCTGCTTTTTTAACACTAAGGGTTTTCACTCTCGAATTCGTCCGACAGAAATTGACTCTGGAGGATGAACAATTCTCAAAGTTCAAAAAGGGTTCTGATTTGAAGTACCCTTGGAGAGTAGGTCCATTCATCATAAAAATAAAAGAAGCCCTTTCAGATATAACAAAGCTGTTGGAGGCTATGGAGTTCAAGAAAGATGTGGCAATTGAATATGATCCTTTGCAAATCATATCTGAAAGAAAGAAGAAAAATAATTTGAAAGCTTTTGAACATCAATAGATAGAAGGATTGTTAAAGGGGCAAAATTTATTTCGTTATGAACTTGATGAGGCAGAAATCATAGATTTGCAGGTAGGGGATTTGTTGCTGAAAGAATTAACCATGGAGGCCGATCAGTTTCCAGAGGCTCAAGAAATCGGAAGAAAAAGGGATCTGCAAGAGGTTATGGATGCAGATAGTGAAGAGGGAGATGAAGGAAAAAGTCCTAGGACGGAAGCATCATGTGAATTGGTCATTTTGGAAAATAGTGAACGAGGTAAAGAAGAAGAGTCTTCAATCCCGGAAGTTCAGATACAAGAGTATGAATTCCAAAAGGTTAAGGAAAGCGGCGATGTAAATAAATTTCACTCGAGGCTCGACATGTATAGACATTATGGGAAAAATAAGTAAGCCTCTTCCCAAAGGCTTTTTAATTTGATGCCACAAGCCAGAAATTTATCAAATTCAAAGGTTTCTCTAATAACAAGCCGAGATATAAAAGAGAACACCTTAAACTTGGAAATATCTACAGAACACAAAGTGACCGAAATGAAGGTCAATTTAAAGAAAATGCCAGTATCAGACAAGATCCAAATGCATAGACAAATGGGGAAGTGATATGTGATGATGTTGTAGAAGCAACAGTGAAAGTCACTAAATTGGAAAATACTGTAATTAAAATGGATGGTCAATTGAACCAGGAAAGATTAGAGAATAAAGCTTTCCAACAGCAAGTCAAAAAATTACAGTTTGACTTAGTTGAAAGTGATGGTGGAGGTAAAACCACCAAACAATTGTTAATAGAAAAGGATAATTTGATTCAGAAGTTACAGAAAAAGATGAAGATTTCAAACACTCAGCTGATTCAAGCCCTAGAAGTGACCAAGCTAGAGCAAGAAAAGGAGGCTTTGTCTAAAGAAATTAATGATAGCAAAGCTGAGTTATTAAAGTTTGTTGAAAGAGAAGCTAGTTGGGAGAGAGAAAAGATCAGCTTGAGAAATCAGGTTGAATATTTGAAGAATAAATTGTCAAATCTGAGCATGCAGCAAACAGGTACAGGACCAAGTGGATATGGAAATGATGCTGATAGTCTTTTGCAGGTTATGTCACAGATTACTCTGAAGGGGGTTGAAATTAAAGAATTGAGAGAAGAAGCTCAGAGATTGAGAGAAGAAAGTGGGAAAAAAGAAGAAGAAGCAAAATCTTTACAAGACAAGTATAAAGAATTGATTGAAACCAATAAAAAATGGGCTCACCAAGTGACAGGACAAGCATCCATGCAAGGTTGCAAGTAGATGGTATGGGACTATATTATTAAGGAAGCTGAGAGGCTGAGGCCTTATTTAGATTTCACAAGAGTAAAAGAAAAAGTGATCAAAGATGCTCTGACAAGTTGTATTGCGGTCAGAGAAAATCTAAATAGAAATCCCAAAGAAACTGCGCAAAATGCAATTACCTTTCTGAACAGTTTAACATATGAAGATATGCATACCCTGGATATTAAAGACAGAATTACAGTCCTAACATGGGCACAAAGAACTTTAGGAAAGCATGTGCACGTTGAGAGTGTTGAAGCTAAAGCCGGAGCAATGCAGAGATAGGTCACGGGATTCAAAAAGCAGTATGAGAAGTTGATCGAAAAGGGTTTACCCTCTTTCTGGGATGAAAATGAGGAGTTGATTTCCTAGAGTGAATATAAAAAAATATTGTTCGATGTAAGAATGGATCATGCAAAGTTTCAGCGTTTGAATTCTTTACTTATAGGGAAGATTCTGATGGAAAAGATCGCAGAGGACTTTGAGATTCTAAATAAGTTGGTCTCAATTAATGAAAGACTCCCACGGATTTCTTATGTAGATCATTTTGAAATGAGAGTCATGGTAAAAGAAATGACCAGTTACGATCATCCAACTACTGATCAGTGGACACTCATGGAGAAATACGGGAAGATGAAATACACACTTCATCCCTGAGAATAGCAGTTGGGGCCTACATCAAATGAAGAGTTTGAAGCTATTGGGGGCGGTCAGTTAGAGGAAGCAGCTAGCTGGAAGAGCATCTCTGGGAGCAATTTTTGTCTTTTGTATGGGTCAAGTGTCATTTGGTAAAAAGTACCGGTAAATGTAAAAAAGCGATTAAGCTTGTCTCTCCCATTTTTTGTCTTATAATGATGGTGGCTAAATATGCCCGGTTATGTGTCACTTTAAGTTGTAACTGTTTTATGGTATGATTAGGTCGAGCATGAGGCTCGGTACATCTATATATTCTATGTAATTGAATGAAGAAAGGGTTGAAAAAGTTTTGGAGCCTAGCATTTTGCTCCGTGTTGTGCATTTTGAACTGTGTTAATAAAGTTGACAGAGCTGAGTGGGCATTTTTCAGGGATTCCTATGTGATTAGTCTTGCAGTCTGTTTCTTCTCTTTTCCCATGTGATTTGTGTTTCCTTTCATTGTTAATCCATTATGTAATGCTTTTTCATGCTTGGTTCAGTGTCGCATTTGAATAGATTTCATAGTCTTTATGCTCTATTCTTATCATGCCAAGTATTCCACAATTACGTTTCTGCTAAAATTAATATAGAATTCATGTTTCCATGCTTCATATTGGTGGACTGTTTCTCTTTCTTCTAAATCATCCAACTAAAATCTCTTTGACTGTAAGCTGGTGGCTACCTTGCCCCTATGTAAATGTATTTTCAATGCATCTGTTAATGATATTCATGTATTGTTTAAGTTGACTCCATTTCCCAATAGAGATCCATACTGATTTCAACCAACAACTTTAAAAAACCAAGCATCCTACCGGAAATCTGACCTTCTGAATGAACCATGTATGAACGTTTTGAGAATTAAGGTTCTATGTTTCTTTTGAATATTTTTAGTCCTTGCTTAAGAGAGATCCCTCTCTGACTGTGCTGGGTCAGTAGCACAAGTCTAAAGTGGTTTTGTTGTTACCCTGATTCTGCCTCTCCACAACCTTGGGGTACGTTTTGGGTCTTGTTGGCCCGGTTTTGCAACCAAACTTAGTGCTATGGGCACCTGCTAACTAGTAGCAGCAGTTTCAAATAGAATTAAACAATAAACTAATCTAAACAAAACTAATCATGGATCTATGCAAGAATATAAGCAAATAATGTAAACATTTAAAAAACAAGAACAAGAAAATATTAAAGAATGAATTTGTATTGAAAAATGGGGGGGCAAGCAAGTGCTTGCGATAATACCTTCAATGGTGAAGGTTGATGTTGAGCAACTCCCAAGATGAGTAGCTCCAAGCTCCAAGAGGTCTCCTTCTCCGAGGTTGCTTACAATGGCCAAAATGCTCAAGGAAGATTTCGGCAGCATGAGGATGAGATAATGGATGGATGTGAAATGAGGAGCCCCTACCACCTTTTTATAGGTTTTGGTGCTGGGGAATACCATTTATGGTTTTGTGGAAACCAAATGGTATTGACCAACATGGTTTAGGTACTTTTCCCTCCTTTTTCCTTTTTTGAATAAAATTAATATTTTTATTCCCTTTTTAATATTTTTGGGAATTTGGACCCTTTTTGAGGGTTTTTTATGTTTTTTTAGGAAAAATAATCTTTTTTAATGGAAAAAGGGGTGTATTCAGGTCTTTTGGTGACCTTTTGTTGGTTTCAGAAGCTCAGATGGTGAAAAAGTGGACAAATGGGTCATGTGAATAGGGAAATGAGCTAGTGAGCACTTTTAGGGTGTTAACAGATTGCCCCCCGATGTGTGAGGGTAGGAGCTCATCGTATGGCCGATAGACATCATAGTTCTTTTGTCTTTTTTCAGGTGTTTGGGAAGGAGAAGAGACCGATTGGAGACTGGAGCCACGGCCCTTGGAAGCTGCAAGAAACAAAAAATATTACATGGCCTCAATATGAATGAGGTATAATCTCTGATGATGGACGAGGCGGGAATTCCCATGCTCGTATCAAGACATATACATAACAATTAGTCCCAAGAAGGGGGATCTAATACATAAAGAATCTACTGGTACACCATAATGGTCTAGGGGGGACATTATTTTCGGATGTACTCCTGATCATAACGGATCTCAATAACTGATACACTGGAATAACTGAGGAACTGCTGAAACGTAAGGTGTCCAACATCTGTAGGGACTCAAAGACTATGAGTCATCTCTGAGAAATAATGGAACTTTATACTCAAGGGAGTATGAAACTGGGGTACATTTGAATACTGTCTCCATGCGCAACCCGGATATCTATAGAAAAAGTGTAACTGGTGGTATCCATAGGAAGACTCTCAAATGTGGAGGAGTCGGGAGGTATCCGGGGTCTTCGACTAATAAGTGAAACAGACGAATACCCTGTGCGAGTCTCAACGATGCGATCAAGGTGTTGAAGTCGAGCATGTGAGAAACAATCATTTGGAGAGGCACTGAAGATTCCTCTCGAAATGATTCGTAGGCACTCATCATAAATGGTGATGAGTCCAAGACACAGGGACCTCTAGGTCTATCCTCTGGAATCAAGGTGGTTGTCGTCGACAGAGGGAAACCAGCAACTAACAAGGCAATGATGTTTCCTTGATAGGAGCATGAGGTGTAAAACTGAAGTGTTGTAGTACTGATGGTAGGACTGACATACTTGTGGGGATGGGAAATAATTTGGTCAAAAAATGGGTAGACTCAAACTTCCTTTGTTCAGAGCATGATGACATGGTTGACCTGGCAGCGTAGGGAACTGACTTGTCGGTGTGGGTATCATTGCTTTTATTGACTAAATGGTACATATTGACTCTGGGGGGGGAGGACGAGCTGATAGGTGCTGTTGGGGGATTTTCAAGGTGACATACTGCAGAATACTCTGAAAAAAGGCGACCAAAATGGGGAAGCTGCCATATGAGTAGAAATGATCTGTTGTGGCGCCAAGAGGCACCATTGATGCCTTCTTCGTAGTTTTAATGAGCTCCAAGAAGGGATAAAAGTGTGCTCTGAAATGGTACGTTCCTGTGGATTTTGTGAGCCCAGGACGGCTCGTGCTCATGGTTGCTTTCATGTTTAGAGAGTCTGAAAGTGGTAAGTGGACTCTATTGGTGTTCTTTTTCGTATTTTAGTCTCCAAGGCCCGAAAAAGCATAAAATGATGCAGATGGAGAACTCTTCTAGCCGATGTGACTAGAGTATTCCTTTTTCGTAATTAGTCTACAAGGTCCGGAAAAGGGGTAAACTTATACCAGGTAGACGCCCTTTCAGATACGTTTAACGAGCATGAAAGGAATCAAGGTTGCTCAGCAATCTTTTCATTGTTTTTAGGAGTCAGAAAAGAGCTTAACAGAAACTCCCTAAGTGCCTTTTTCGTAAAAAGGGGTTGCTCGGCCCGAAAAAGGGATAAAATTATACCGAACAAAAAGGTATTGATGATGGCGAGAAAAGATCTCAAGCATCGCCATCAGTGCGGAAAACTGGATCCGGTGACATAAGGATTGTCGAAAACGGAGAACGGCCGATGTGGCACGCAAACCGAGGCTACGTGGCGGGCATGGAAAAAATGCCCGAAAAATCTAAAGGTGAGAGCGAGAAATGATCTCAAGCATCATCACGAGCGCGGAAAACTGAATCCGTCGATATAAGGCATGTCGAAAAACGGAGAACGGCCGATGTGGCATGCAAACCGAGGTGACGAGGGAAGCATGGAAAAAATGCCCTGACAATCGGGACGTGACAGCGGGAAATGATCTCAAGCATCATCACGAGCGCGGAAATTGGATCCGGTGATATATGACACGTCCAGAATGGATTTTATATTTGCGACAAAGCAGGAAAACTTGTCGGAGGTCATTAAGGTGGTCTGATCGTTTTCGGGAACGAGCTGTGAGGTCATCAAGGTAGACTCGCAGGATATGAACCAAGTCGTGAAAGCAATAGGTCATGGCCCGCTGGAAAGTGGCACCAGCATTTTTAAGGCCAAATGGCATGATCCGATAGGAAAAGGTACCCCATGGGGTGGTGAAGGAAGTCTTGTACTGATCCTCTTTGCGGATGTGAATCTGGTTATATCCGGAAAACCCGTCCATGAAGGATAGGACTTCATGGCCCGCACACTCATCAATGAGTTGGTCAATGAATGGCGTGGGGAAATTGTCTTTTGGACAAGCGTGGTTTAAATCATGAAATTCAGTGCATACTCTAAGGGTGCCTTGCTTTTTGTAGACGGGAACGGGGTTCGACACCCAGGTGGTGTACGGAATAGGATAAATGAATCCTGCTTTGCGAAGTTTCTTGACCTCAGCTTTAACGGCAGGGTTGCTGTTTCTGGCAAACAGGGGGTACCTCAGGCCATGTATCAATGTGGTGTTCTATGATGGCGGGGGTCGAGACCAGGCATCTCGGTATAGGACCAGGCAAAGACATCACGGAACTCTTGAAAGAGCTTTTTGTATGCCTGAGTTTCTGCTTGAGTGCAAGATGCGCCCAGCGAGATGAGCTCAGGTTTCCCTGGTGTTGTGGAAATGTCTATCTGTATAGTGGGGGAAATGTTCAACATGTTCCCTTCTTCAAAGGCATCCGGTGCTGGGATGGGGTCCTTTAACCAATCGACCTTAGTGGGTATGAAATCTTTCGATTCGACCGATAGTTGGTTGGATGCGGTGGATGTAGATGCTTCCGGGAGGAAGTACGAGCGATGATGCATATCATCCCAAGGGTAGTCGGGTGCAGTGAGTGTCTCCAAAATTTGCTCATCAGTATTGAAGTAGTCAGACCATAAATCAAGGGGTTCTGGTTTGAAGGTTGTTGAAATCATATATATTGTATTGACTTCTTCCGACGAGGATGATGGCGGGGGGTAGATCTCCTCGATTAGGGGAGGAGATATCTCCAAATCGACATTGTTTAACTCGTACAATGCTGCTCTATAGTCAGGGAGATTGGGACAATGGTGAGAGTAGTGGCCGTAAACATTGCATATGGCACAAGGATGGTTGGTGCGCAGTGATCTGTCGCGAGGTTGAGGGGGTGGCTCAAGTCTAACGACTGGGATGCCGGCGTCATCGTCCAACATATTCATATGCTCTTGGAGTGCTGGTAACTGTGGGCATTGATGAGTTGGATGGCCTATCTCATCGCACAACGAGCATTTAGGGGGAGCTCGAAACACCGGTGGGGGTTTGACTGCCTTAGGGGGTGGTATAGCAGTGTATGGTTGTGGACCTCTGCCCCCAGTGGGCTTGACAAGAGGAGGAGGATTCGTTGACGACGAAGGGATCGTGAGACCAGAAGATGGTTTCGTCGACGAGGAGGGGATTGTGACACCAGGAGGAGGTTGAGTAGTGGTAACAATAGGTTGTACCGGTTGGAGGATGACATTTGGTGTCGGCGGTGGAACAGGAGGCGAAATATACCACACGGGTAATCCCAATGTTAACCCGGGTAGACTAAGGGTAGCCATAACCGGGGCGCTTACTACACCCGAAGGAGGAAATAAAAAGGGGATGGTGTGGATGGGTGTCACACCGATGTGGCTAGGGATCAATGGTGGTTGACTATCGGATGTTTGTGTATTCTGTGAAAGAGTACAGAGGTTTGCGATGTGGGTCTTTGGTGACGGTGGTGGAAAGGCCTGGAATGTAGAGGTCATTGGTGTATCTGAGTAAATTCTGGGTCCCACAGAAGAAACAAAGGAGGTAGTTGCACCAGAAGCGGGTTGTTCAACCATGGGGAGAACATTTTCGGGTGCTGCAGGGGCATTGGGATCATAGTAGGTGAGTTGGTCGATTTTGACCACGCGTCCCTCGTGGGGGAACATCATGGTGCGAAAAATGGATGAGGCGACCGCTTTCATGGCGTACATGTAACTGCGGCCAAGTAAAAGGTTATAATCGAGCTGGGCATTAATGACCTCTATGTCAATGAGCACAGTTTTCCCAACTAATTGGACGGGGACCTTGGGTAGTAAACCTTGAGGCTGAGCTGACCGGCCGTCGTAGGCTCGCAATGCAGTGGTGGATTGCTGGAGAGAAGGGGATCCCAACTTCTGCCAAACAAATGTGGACATGACGCATGTGGAGGCACCCTCTTCGATGATACATCGATGGATGACAAGATTCCGAATAGAAACAGAAACTTGGACTGCTATGGTGGAAGGCAGACGTGGTTCGGACTGGTCCAAATCAAAGGTCATCAATTTCGAATCATTTGTGTCAATCGCCCCAATGGCGGAAAGTAAAGTCTTGCGCTGCGTAGGACAGTTTTTCAAGACTTCTAACGCAGACATGGCTACGGGAGATTGAGCTAGGTCATCTATGATGTTGTAATTTGACACAGCCCGTGCATTGGGGTTGTTGTTGATACGGCGGAGTGGGAAACGAGGTGCTTTATATCCGCCATCAAGTGGAAGAGGTGGTATCCGTAACGTCTGATCGGCGGGATGAGCGTTAGTATCCTTATCGGCGGGGGGGGCTTCAGAGGTAGGGCCATACTGGTTCCGACGGGTCTGGATATTGACGTCGACAGTGGACATCATCAATAAGTGGTGAGTGCCTGAATCAAACATGGGTTGATCAGGAGCGGCGTAAGTGATTTGTTGTGGTTGCACGTTGCCCTGTGGGGGGGCTAACGGCTGAGTGTTCACCACTCCTTGTGTTGGAAAAGGGTTTTGTAGCACCAAGGGTTGTTGTTGAGGTGGTGGAGGGTTGGGTGGCGGCTGACGAGCCGCCTGCCCTTGACGATGGGCATCATCTGTCCATAGTTGCCGAGCTCGCTCTAGATGTGGGCAAGCGTGGGTATAGTGGCCATAGACAACGCAAATAGAACAAGCATGGTTTGTTCGTAAATTAGCATTTTTGGCTTGCTTAGGTGGCCGATCAGGATTCTGATGAGCAGGCGCCGCATTATTGTTTTGCGGAGGAAGGGTAGGTTGTGGAGCTTGGTTATGGTTTTGGTTGTTTCCATGGTTACGTCCTCTTCCGCGGTTTGGTTGCCCACCCTGATTGCGTTGGTTATTTTGGTATTGGGGCTGATGTTGTTGTGCGTACACATGCCCTTGAGCATTGGGGGGATTCTGGGGAGCCGCAGGTGCGGGAGCAGGTTGCGGTGGGTAATATGTAGGTGGAGCTGGAGGTGGTCCAGCTGCCTGTTGGGGTTGTTGGTACCCCTGAGCTGTTGGAGGTGTGAGATTAGCTGGGGCAGCTGGTTGTGGGTAATGCATCTGCTGTTGTGGGAACTGCATGGGGGTCTGTGTGGTAGGTTGAGTATAGTATGTAGGAGGTACATATGCTGATGGCGCTTTCCCATAACAATGTTGTGGACAAGAGGGCCCATGAATGTGATGGGTCTGGTTTGTTGGAGCATAAGAAGTTGTTGCTCCGGAACTGGATGTAGCCCTAGAGAGGTCTGGGGCGGGCATGGTGCTCACCATGCTGAAAGGTTTAGGTTGCGGGGTGATTTGGCCAATAATGCCATCAGCGTCATGTGATGCCCCCGGTGCGTCACCACGTGAAGAGTCGCCTCGTGGGGCGTCAGGTATGATTGTGTATAGATAACCCGACTGGGCGTAAATGAGATCAAACTGTTGGGATTTGAGGATGGCCTCTTCTTTGGACTGGGGTCTTTCAGATGCCACATCCTTCGCAATGAGAGGGAGGAGGGATTTTAGAAACCAATCTAAGAAGATACGGTCATCTAACTTAATTTTGCAGAGGCTTCGGCGTCGATGCCACTCATGAATGTGGTCAGTGATGTGGGTGGCCGTGGTTTGTCTGCAAGACAGTAGGATCTCGACTCCTGCATCATAGTGGACGGGTAACTGGAAGAATTGCAGGAAAGTTGAGGCGAGGGAGGTAAAGGTGGCATGCGTCCCGTGGGGTTGCTCGATATACCACTTAGCTGCAGAGCCAGTGAAGGTGCATTGTAAAAGCTGGAGGCGGATTGAGTCGTCCACTATGGAGTTGGAGGAACACCATAAATGGAAGGACATGATATGGTTCTGGGGGTCTTCGCCTGCCTTTCCCTCAAACTTAGGGATGTCAGAGGGGAGTTTGGTGGGCACGTGAGGCCACGCAGGATCATGCCTGATGGGGTCATTGGTGAGCCGAGCTAAGTCTAGCAGGTTCAGACTCGCCATGTATGGTAAGCTAGCAGATGTGGTGACTGGAACTGGGACATGCCTAGTCATTGTGGTATGATGTAGGGGTCCAGTAGCGCCTAAAGGTATGCTAGGTATGGATGTTATGTGCCCTCCAATAGGTGTAGTCTGGTATGGGCCAGCGCCTCCAAGTGCAACATGGGTTACACTTGGGTTAGGAATAGCAGTAGGGATTCCTGGGATAGGGTTTGTGGAAACCAGAGGGGGTGTGACCCCTATGTTGGGCATACCCATAACAGGTGGTGGCCCTGTGTTGGGAATTCCTAGAACAGGAGGTGGCCCTGTGTTGGGCATTCCTAAATGTGGAGTGTTGCCCATGTTGGCCATACCCAGGGGGGTGGTCGTTGCCATGGATGGCACCGTCGCAGAAGGATCTGTGGATGTCTCACCTATGGTGCTGGTAAACAGTGGATCAAATGGTGTTCCAGCCATAATGGTGGTTGGTGGTAATATAACGTAGTTTTCGGATTCTGCCTCAGAATCAAAGGTGAAGTGAGGCGTGTCAGAATCGGATGACCATCTAGTTGACCGACGATGTGTCGAATCAAGGGATAAGGATCTGCGTCGGTGACGTGGAGAGCCAAGGAGGCTAAACTCTGGGAGCTCGCCCTGTAGACGACGAGAGCGTCTAAAATTCTCAATGGTGAGAAAATAAGTTTTTGTGAAAAAATCTGTTCAGGTATCAGGCGGTGATATATTTAAAAAAGCTCAAAAACCCTAATGCAACCAAGGGTGCAAGAAGGTGAGTGAAAAAGAAGGCTCTCAGGCCAAAAAATCAACCTAAAAAAAGGCACTTATTCTAGCAGCTGTGCTACAATAAGTGGAGGAATGCAACAAATGGTCAGAATACCAACATGCAAATGGCTTCTAGAAAAAATAGGTGTAACTAGACCAAAGGTGGGTTGAATCATGCAAACACCTAACTAAAAGTATTGTGACTCAAACAAATGATATCCTCTGCAAGGTGATGAAATCCAAGTCAGACAATATGAGTGTTGAGACAACGGCTAGATATCCCCCTACCGAGAGGGACACCGGGTAATCAATCCTAAAGAAAGGCTACTACGATACTCCGTTCATGACGCTTCGAGAAAAGGTAAATCTGTCGTTTGGTCCTTTGATCGCAATATCCCAATACAGGGATATCCCGAGAACTGCGAATGGTAGCCCTTCGGTTACTGAATGGATTTCGGTATTCCACTCAGGCTTCCGGAACCATCCTCGCGACTTCAACCCTCCTAAGGGAGAGGCCTTCCCACAAACCGGTTGTGACCGCGCCAAAAAGTACTAAGAGATTTTAGCTCCCTAATTGGACAACTTCTATGTCTCAGATGTAATAACTGAGGGGTGTTATTGGAACACCTATCCCCCCAATACTACCTAGCTACAAAGTTCTTTTAGTGTTCCCCAAGTGGGGTTAAAAGTGTGTTGAAATTAGGGTACGTTTTAAGGCTTAGTTCAATTAAGTGATCGAGTGAGTGCACGTGAGGTATTGTAAACTGAACTTGAAAAAAGTTAAATGCTTTACAGGAAATTTTCAAAAAACAAAGGTGCTTTTGAAAATAAAAAAGCAAATATTTATGATTTTTTCAAATAAATGGAAATTAAATGCTTTGCAAATATCAACTCAAAAAACAAAGGATCTTTTGAATTATTAAAGCAAATAAGAGACTTCTTTTAAAGAAATAAATGGACTTCTTCTTTCAAGGAAATTGCTAAGGGCAAGATTTTAAAGAAGTAAACAGGAAAAATTTAAATCTAGATAAAAATGCAAAATAAGTCCTTCTTTCACTATCTTGAAAATTTTTAAAAAGACTTCTGGATATGCATTTTAAATAGTAAAATTTTTTCAAGGCTGTAAAATATGCAGAATTTAATACTGTAGAAATGTGCTATGTGGGCAGAAAGTACAGTAAAAATTAATTTTTAAAATCGAAATGGCCGAATGAAAAATTCAGCAGCGCAGCTTTTAACCGAAAAGCCGCGATGGACCGCGCGGGTTTCGGTGGCACAGTCGCGATGGACTTCGCGGAAAATGTCCGCGAAGCCGCGGTGTGCAGCACGCAAATAGGCCGCGAAGTCGCGGTGAACCGCGCGGAAAAGGGCCGCGCAGTCGCGATGTGCAGCGCGGTAAATGACCGCGATGCCGCGATGTGCAACGCGGAAAATGACCGCGATGCCGCGATGTGCAGCGCGGAAACCGGCAGCAAAGCCGCGGTGAACCGCGTGGAAAAAAGGCCAAAAGCCGCGATGGACCGCGTGACTGTCAGGCTAAAAACCGCGAGGCGAAAGCCGTGCACGGAAGCCGAAAAACGAACCCAAAAATTGAGAATTCCGGGCTGTTAATGGAAATATATGAGGCCAAAACTTAGGACAGCAATGGATCTGTTGTCTAAGATGGCAGATCTATGGATCTAAAGGTTAAAAACTAATAAAAAACTAAGATTAAAAGCAAAACTAGAGATCTATTGTTCAAAACCCAGCGGAGTCGCCAAAAACTGTTGGCCCGGTTTTGCAACCAGGCTTAGTGCTATGGGCAGCTGCTAACTAGTAGCAGCAGTTTCAAATAGAATTAAACAAGAAACTAATCTAAACAAAACTAATCATGGATCTATGCAAGAATATAAGCAAATAATGTAAACATTTAAAAAACAAGAACAAGAAAATATTAAAGAATGAATTTGTATTGAAAAATGGGGGGGCAAGCAAGTGCTTGCGATAATACCTTCAATGGTGAAGGTTGATGTTGAGCAACTCCCAAGATGAGTACCTCCAAGCTCCAAGAGGTCTCCTTCTCCGAGGTTGCTTACAATGGCCAAAATGCTCAAGGAAGATTTCGGCAGCATGAGGATGAGATAATGGATGGATGTGAAATGAGGAGCCCCTACCACCTTTTTATAGATTTTGGTGGTGGGGAATACCATTTCTGGTTTTGTGGAAACCAAATGGTATTGACCAACATGGTTTAGGTACTTTTCCCTCCTTTTTCCTTTTTTGAATAAAATTAATATTTTTATTCCCTTTTTAATATTTTTGGGAATTTGGACCCTTTTTGAGGGTTTTTTATGTTTTTTTAGGAAAAATAATCTTTTTTAATGGAAAAAGGGGTGTATTCAGGTCTTTTGGTGACCTTTTGTTGGTTTCAGAGGCTCAGATGGTGAAAAAGTGGACAAATGGGTCATGTGAATAGGGAAATGAGCTAGTGAGCACTTTTAGGGTGTTAACAGATTGCCCCCTGATGTGTGAGGGAAGGAGCTCATCGTATGGTCGATAGACATCATAGTTCTTTTGTCTTTTTTCAGGTGTTTGGGAAGGAGAAGAGACCGATTGGAGACTGGAGCCACGGCCCTTGGAAGCTGCAAGAAACAAAAAATATTACATGGCCTCAATATGAATGAGGTATAATCTCTGATAATGGACGAGGCGGGCATTCCCATGCTCGTATCAAGACATATACATAACAATTAGTCCCAAGAAGGGGGATCTAATACATAAAGAATCTACTGGTACACCATAATGCTCCAAGGGGGACATTATTTTGGGATGTACTCCTGATCATAACGGATCTCAATAACTGATACATTGGAATAATTGAGGAACTGCTGAAACAGAAGTTGTCCAACATCTGTAGGGACTCAAATACTATGAGTCATCTCTGAGAAATAATGGAACTTTATACTCAAGGGAGTATGAAACTGGGGTACATTTGAATACTGTCGCCATGCGCAACCCGGATATCTATAGAAAAAGTGTAACTGGTGTTATCCATAGGAAGACTCTCAAATGTGGAGGAGTCAGGAGGTATCCGGGGTCTTCGACTAATAAGTGAAACGGACGAATACCCTGTGCGAGTCTCAACAATGCGATCAAGGTGTTGAAGTCGAGCATGTGAGAAACAATCATTTGGAGAGGCACTGAAGATTCCTCTCGAAATGATTCGTAGGAACTCATCATAAATGGTGATGAGTCCAAGACACAGGGACCTCTAGGTCTATCCTCTGGAATCAAGGTGGTTATTGTCGACAGAGGGAGACCAGCAACTAACAAGGCAATGATGTTTCCTTGATAGGAGCACGAGGTGTAAAACTGAAGTGTTGTAGTACTGATGGTAGGACTGACATACTTGTGGGGATGGGAAATAACTGGGTCAAAAAATGGGTAGACTCAAACTTCCTTTGTTCAGAGCATGATGACATGGTTGACCTGGCAGCGTAGGGAACTGACTTGTCGGTGTGGGTATCATTGCTTTTATTGACTAAATGGTACATATTGACTCTGGGGGATGAGGACGAGCTGATAGGTGCTGTTCGGGGATATTCAAGGTGACATACTGCAGAATACTCTGAAAAAAGGCAACCAAAATGGGGAAGCTTCCATATGAGTAGAAATGATCTGTTGTGGCGCCAAGAGGCACCATTGATGTCTTCTTCGTAGTTTTAATGAACTCCAAGAAGGGATAAAAGTGTACTCTGAAATGGTACGTTCCTGTGGATTTTGTGAGCCCAGGACGGCTCGTGCTCATGGTTGCTTTCATGTTTAGAGAGTCTGAAAGCGGTAAGTGGACTCTATTGGTGTTCTTTTTCGTATTTTAGTCTCCAAGGCCCGAAAAAGCATAAAATGATGCAGATTGAGAACTCTTCTAGCCGATGTGACTAGAGTATTCCTTTTTCGTAATTAGTCTACAAGGTCCAGAAAAGGGGTAAACTTATATCAGGTAGACGCCCTTTCAGATACGTTTAACGAGCATGAAAGGAAGCAAGGTTGCTCGGCAATCTTTTCATTGTTTTTAGGAGTCAGAAAAGAGCTTAACAGAAACTCCCTAAGTGCCTTTTTCGTAAAAAGGGGTTGCTCGGCCCGAAAAAGGGATAAAATTATACCGAACAAAAAGGTATTGATGATGGCGAGAAAAGATCTCAAGCATCGTCATCAGTGCGGAAAACTGGATCCGGTGACATAAGGATTGTAGGAAACGGAGAATGGCCGATGTGGCATGCAAACCGAGGCTATGTGGCGGGCATGGAAAAAATGCCCGAAAACTCTAAAGGTGAGAGCGAGAAATGATCTCAAGCATCATCACGAGCGCGGAAAACTGAATCCAGCGATATAAGGCATGTCGAAAAATGGAGAACGGCCGATGTGGCACGCAAACCGAGGTGACGAGGGAAGCATGGAAAAAATGCCCTGACAATCGGGACGTGACAGCGAGAAATGATCTCAAGCATCATCACGAGCGCGGATAATTGGATCCGTTGATATATGACATGTCCATAACGGATTTTATATTTGCGACAACGCAGGAAAACTTGCCGGAGGTCGTTAAGGTGGTCTGATCGTTTTCGGGAATGAGCTGTGAGGTCATCAAGGTAGACTCGCAGGATATGAATCAAGTCGTGAAAGCAATAGGTCATGGCCCGCTTGAAAGTGGCACCA
The DNA here is from genome assembly GCA_027924585.1 of Larix kaempferi. Taxonomy (NCBI): domain Eukaryota; kingdom Viridiplantae; phylum Streptophyta; class Pinopsida; order Pinales; family Pinaceae; genus Larix; species Larix kaempferi. The sequence goes on along the minus strand of BSBM01000531.1, from coordinate 3,906,655 downwards.
GCGTTTTTAAGGCCAAATGGCATGACGCGATAGGCAAAGGTACCCCATGGGGTGGTGAAGGCAGTCTTGTACTGATACTCTTTGCGGATGTGAATCTGGTTATATCCGGAAAACCCGTCCATGAAGGATAGGACTTCATGGCCCGCACACTCATCAATGAGTTGGTCAATGAATGGCGTGGGGAAATTGTCTTTTGGACAAGCGTGGTTTAAATCACGAAAGTCAGTGCATACTCTAAGGGTGCCTTGCTTTTTGTTGACGGGAACGGGGTTCAACACCCAGGTGGTGTACGGAATAGGATAAATGAATCCTGCTTTGCGAAGTTTCTCGACCTCAGCTTTAACGGCGGGGAGTTTGGAAGGATGAATGGGTCGCTGTTTCTGGCGAACAGGGGGTACCTCAGGCCATGTATCAATGTGGTGTTCTATGATGGCGGGGGTCGAGACCAGGCATCTCGGTATAGGACCAGGCAAAGACATCACGGAACTCTTGAAAGAGATTTTTGTATGCCTGAGTTTCTGCTTGAGTGCAAGATGCGCCCAGCGAGATGAGCTCAGGTTTCCCTGGTGTTGTGGAAATGTCTATCTGTATAGTGGGGGAAATGTTCGACATGTTCCCTTCTTCAAAGGCATCCGGTGCTGGGATGGGGTCCTTTAACCAATCGACCTTAGTGGGTATGAAATCTTTCGATTCGACCGATAGCTGGTTGTATGCGGTGGATGTAGATGCTTCCGCGAGGAAGTACGAGCGATGATGCATATCATCCCAAGGGTAGTCGGGTGCAGTGAGTGTCTCCAAAATTTGCTCATCAGTATTGAAGTAGTCAGACCATAAATCAAGGGGTTCTGGTTTGAAGGTTGTTGAAATCATATATATTGTATTGACTTCTTCCGACGAGGATGATGGCGGGGGGTAGATCTCCTCGATTAGGGGAGGAGATATCTCCAAATCGACATTGATTAACTCGTACAATGCTGCTCTATAGTCAGGGAGATCGGGACAATGGTGAGAGTAGTGGCCGTAAACACTGCATATGGCACAAGGATGGTTGGTGCGCAGTGATCTGTCGCGAGGCTGAGGAGGTGGCTCAAGTCTAACGACTGGGATGCCAGCGTCATCGTCCAACATATTCATATGCTCTTGGAGTGCTGGTAACTGTGGGCATTGATGAGTTGGATGGCCTATCTCATCGCACAACGAGCATTTAGGGGGAGCTCGAAACACCGGTGGGGGTTTGACTGCCTTAGGGGGTGGTATAGCAGTGTATGGTTGTGGACCTCTGCCCCGAGTGGGATTGACAAGAGGAGGAGGATTCGTTGACGACGAAGGGATCGTGAGACCAGAAGATGGTTTCGTCGACGAGGAGGGGATTGTGACACCAGGAGGAGGTTGAGTAGTGGTAACAATAGGTTGTACCGGTTGGAGGATGACATTTGGTGTCGGCGGTGGAACGGGAGGCGAAATATACCACACGGGTAATCCCAATGTTAACCCGGGTAGACTAAGGGTAGCCATAACTGGGGCGCTTACTACACCCAAAGGAGGAAATAGAAAGGGGATGGTGTGGATGGGTGTCACACCGATGTGGCTAGGGATCAATGGTGGTTGACTACCGGATGTTTGTGTATTCTGTGAAAGAGTACAGAGGTTTGCGATGTGGGTATCCGGTGACGGTGGTGGAATGGCCTGGAATGTAGAGGTCATTGGTGTATCTGAGTAAAGTCCGTGTCCCACAGAAGAAACAAAGGAGGTAGTTGCACCAGAAGCGGGTTGTTCAACCATGGGGAGAATATTTTCGGTTGCTGCAGGGGCATTGGGATCATAGTAGGTGAGTTGGTCGATTTTGACCACGCGTCCCTCGTGGGGGAACATCATGGTGCGAAAAACGGATGAGGCGACCGCTTTCATGGCGTACATGTAACTGCGGCCAAGTAAAACGTTATAATCGAGCTGGGCATTAATGACCTCTATGTCAATGAGCACAGTTTTCCCACCTAATTGGACGGGGACCTTGGGTAGTAAACCTTGAGGCTGAGCTGACCGGCCATCGTAGGCTCGCAATGCAGTGGTGGATTGTTGGAGAGCAGGGGATCCCAACTTCTGCCAAACAAATGTGGACATGACGCATGTGGAGGCACCCTCGTCGATGATACATCGATGGATGACAAGATTCCGAATAGAAACAGAAACTTGGACTGCTATGGTGGAAGGCAGACGTGGTTTGGACTAGTCCAAATCAAAGGTCATCAATTTCGAATCATTTGGGTCAATCGCCCCAATGGCGGAAAGTAAAGTCTTGCGCTGCGTAGGACAGTTTTTCAAGACTTCTAACGCAGACATGGCTGCGGGAGATTGAGCTAGGTCATCTACGATGTTGTAATTTGACGCAACCCATGCATTGGGGTTGTTGTTGATACGGCGGAGTGGGAAACGAGGTGCTTTAGATGCGCCATCGAGTGGAAGAGGTGGTATCCGTAACGTCTGATCGATGGGATGAGCGTTAGTATCCTTATCGGCGGGGGGGGCTTCAGAGGTAGGGCCATACTGGTTCCGACGGGTCTGGATATTGACGTCGGCAGTGGACATCATCAATAAGTGGTGAGTGCCTGAATCAAACATGTTGATCAGGAGCGGCGTAAGTGATTTGTTGTGGTTTCACATTGCCCTGTGGGGGGGCTAACGGCTGAGTGTTCACCACTCCTTGTGTTGGAAAAGGGTTTTGTAGCACCAAGGGTTGTTGTTGAGGTGGTGGAGGGTTGGGTGGCGGCTGAGGAGCCGCCTGCCCTTGACGATGGGCGTCATCTTCCCATAGTTGTCGAGCTCGCTCCAGATGTGGGAAAGCGTGGGTATAGTGGCCATAGACACCGCAAATAGAACAAGGATGGTTTGTTCGTAAATTAGCATTTTTGGCTTGCTTAGGTGGCCGATCAGGATTCTGATGAGTAGGCGCCGCGTTACTGTTTTGCGGAGGATGGGTAGGTTGTGGAGCTTGGTTATGGTTTTGGTTTTTTCCACGGTTACGTCCTCTTCCACGGTTTGGTTGCCCACCCTAATTTCGTGGGCTATCTTGGTATTGGGGCTGATGTTGTTGTGCATACACATGCCCTTGAGCATTGGGGGGATTCTGGGGAGCCGCAGGTGCGGGAGCAGGTTGCGGTGGGTAATATGCAGGTGGAGCTGGAGGTGGTCCAGCTTCCTGTTGGGGTTGTTGGTACCCCTGAGCTGTTGGAGGTGTGAGATTAGTTGGGGCAGCTGGTTGTGGGTAATGCATCTGCTGTTGTGGGAACTGCATGGGGGTCTGTGTGGTAGGTTGAGTATAGTATATAGGAGGTACATATGCTGATGGCGCTTGCCCATAACAATGTTGTGGACAAGAGGGCCCATGAATGTGATGGGTCTGGTTTGTTGGAGCATAAGAAGTTGTTGCTCCGGAACTGGATGTAGCCCTTGAGAGGTCTGGGGTAGGCATGGTGCTCACCATGCTGAAAGGTTTAGGTTGCGGGGTGATTTGGCCAATAATGCCATCAGCGGCATGTGATGCCCCCGGTGCGTCACCACGTGAAGAGTCACCTCGTGGGGCGTCAGGTATGATTGTGTATAGATAACCCGACTGGGCGTAAATGAGATCAAACTGTTGGGCTTTGAGGATGGCCTCTTCTTCAGACTGGGGTCTTTCAGATGCCACAATCTTCGCAATGAGAGGGAGGAGGGATTTTAGAAACCAATCTAAGAAGATACGGTCGTCTAACTTAATTTTGCAGAGGCTTCGGCGTCGACCCCACTCATGAATGTGGTCAGTGATGTGGGTGGCCGTTGTTTGTCTGCAAGACAGTGGGATCTCGACTCCTGAATCATAGCGGACGGGTAACTGGAAGAATTGTAGGAAAGTTGAGGCGAGGGAGGTAAAGGTGGCATGCGTCCCGTGGGGCTGCTCGATATACCACTTAGCTGCAGAGCCAGTGAAGGTGCGTTGTAAAAGCTGGAGGCGGATTGAGTCGTCCACTATGGAGTTGGAGGAACACCATAAATGGAAGGACATGATATGGTTCTAGGGGTCTTCGCCTGCCTTGCCCTCAAACTTAGGGATGTCAGAGGGGAGTTTGGTGGGCATGTGAGGCCACGCAGGATCGTGCCTGATGGGGTCATTGGTGAGCCGAGCTAAGTCTGGCAGGTTCAGACTCGCCATGTATGGTAAGCTAGCAGATGTGGTGACTGGAACTGGGACATGCCTAGTCATTGTGGTATGATGTAGGGGTCCAGTAGCGCCTAAAGGTATGCTAGGTATGGATGGTATGTGCCCTCCAATAGGTGTAGTCTGGTATGGGCCAGCGCCTCCAAGTGCAACATGGGTTACACTTGGGTTAGGAATAGCAGTAGGGATTCCTGGGATAGGGTTTGTGGAAACCAGAGGGGGTGTGACCCCTATGTTGGGCATACCCATAATAGGTGGTGGCCCTGTGTTGGGAATTCCTATAACAGGAGGTGGCCCTGTGTTGGGCATTCCTAAATGTGGAGTGTTGCCCATGTTGGGCATACCCAGGGGGGTGGTCGTTTCCATGGATGGCACCGTCGCAGAAGGATCTGTGGATGTCTCACCTATGGTGCTGGTAAACAGTGGATCAAATGGTGTTCCAGCCATAATGGTGGTTGGTGGTAATATAACGTAGTTTTCGGATTCTGCCTCAGAATCAAAGGTGAAGTGAGGCGTGTCAGAATCGGATGACCGTCTAGTTGACCGACGATGTGTCGAATCAAGGGATAAGGCTCTGCGTCGGTGACGTGGAGAGCCAAGGAGGCTAAACTCTGGGAGCTCGCCCTGTAGACGACGAGAGCGTCTAAAATTCTCAATGGTGAGAAAATAAGTTTTTGTGAAAAAATCTGTTCAGGTATCAGGCGGTGATATATTTAAAAAAGTTCAAAAACCCTAATGCAACCAAGGGTGCAAGAAGGTGAGTGAAAAAGAAGGCTCTCAGGCCAAAAAATCAACCTCAAAAAAGGCACTTATTCTAGCAGCTGTGCTACAATAAGTGGAGGAATGCAACAAATGGTCAGAATACCAACATGCAAACGGCTTCTAGAAAAAATAGGTGTAACTAGACCAAAGGTGGGTTGAATCATGCAAACACCTAACTAAAAGTATTGTGACTCAAACAAACGATATCCTCTGCAAGGTGATGAAATCCAAGTCAGACAATATGAGTGTTGAGACAACGGCTAGATATCCCCCTACCGAGAGGGACACCGGGTAATCAATCCTAAAGAAAGGCTACTAGGATACTCCGTTCATGACGCGTCGAGAAAAGGTAAATCTGCCGTTTGGTCCTTTGATTGCAATATCCCAATACAGGGATATCCCGAGAACTGCGAATGGTAGCCCTTCGGTTACTGAATGGATTTCGGTATTCCACTCAGGCTTCCGGAACCATCCTCGCGACTTCAACCCTCCTAAGGGAGAGGCCTTCCCACAAACCGGTTGTGACCGCGCCAAAAAGTACTAAGAGATTTTAGCTCCCTAATTGGACAACTTCTATGTCTCAGATGTAATAACTGAGGGGTGTTATTGGAACACCTATCCCCCCAATACTACCTAGCTACAAAGTTCTTTTAGTGTTCCCCAAGTGGGGTTAAAAGTGTGTTGAAATTAGGGTACGTTTTAAGGCTTAGTTCAATTAAGTGATCGAGTGAGTGCACGTGAGGTATTGTAAACTGAACTTGAAAAAAGTTAAATGCTTTACAGGAAATTTTCAAAAAACAAAGGTGCTTTTGAAAATAAAAAAGCAAATATTTATGATTTTTTCAAATAAATGGAAATTAAATGCTTTGCAAATATCAACTCAAAAAACAAAGGATCTTTTGAATTATTAAAGCAAATAAGAGACTTCTTTTAAAGAAATAAATGGACTTCTTCTTTCAAGGAAATTGCTAAGGGCAAGATTTTAAAGAAGTAAACAGGAAAAATTTAAATCTAGATAAAAATGCAAAATAAGTCCTTTCACTATCTTGAAAATTTTTAAAAAGACTTCTAGATATGCATTTTAAATAGTAAAATTTTTTCAAGGCTGTAAAATATGCAGAATTTAATACTGTAAAAAATGTGCTATGTGGGCAGAAAGTACAGTAAAAATAATTTTTAAAATCGAAATGGCCGAATGAAAAATTCAGCAGCGCGGCTTTTAACCAAAAAGCCGCGATGGACCGCGCGGGTTTCGGTCGCACAATCGCAATGGACCTCGCGGAAAATGTCCGCGAAGCCGCGGTGTGCATCGCGCAAATAGGCCGCGAAGTCGCGGTGAACCGCGTGGAAAAGGGCCGCGCAGTCGCGATGTGCAGCGCGGTAAATGACCGCGATGCCGCGATGTGCAACGCGGAAAATGACCGCGATGCCGCGATGTGCAGCGCGGAAACCGGTAGCAAAGCCGCGGTGAACTGCGCGGAAAAACTGCCAAAAGCCGCGATGGACCGCGCGACTGTCAGGCTAAAAACCGCGAGGCGAAAGCCGTGCACGGAAGCCGAAAAACGAACCCGAAAATTGAGAATTCCGGGCTGTTAATGGCAATAGATGAGGCCAAAACTTAGGACAGCAATGGATTTGTTGTCTAAGATGGCAGATCTATGGATCTAAAGGTTAAAAACTAATAAAAAACTAAGATTAAAAGCAAAACTAGAGATCTATTGTTCAAAACCCAGCGGAGTCGCCAAAAACTGTTGGCCCGGTTTTGCAACCAGGCTTAGTGCTATGGGCACCTGCTAACTAGTAGCAGCAGTTTCAAATAGAATTAAATAATAAACTAATCTAAACAAAACTAATCATGGATCTATGCAAGAATATAAGCAAATAATGTAAACATTTAAAAAACAAGAACAAGAAAATATTAAAGAATGAATTTGTATTGAAAAATGGGGGGGGCAAGCAAGTGCTTGCGATAATACCTTCAATGGTGAAGGTTGATGTTGAGCAACTCCCAAGATGAGTACCTCCAAGCTCCAAGAGGTCTCCTTCTCCGAGGTTGCTTACAATGGCCAAAATGCTCAAGGAAGATTTCGGCAGCATGAGGATGAGATAATGGATGGATGTGAAATGAGGAGCCCCTACCACCTTTTTATAGGTTTTGGTGGTGGGGAATACCATTTGTGGTTTTGTGGAAACCAAATGGTATTGACCAACATGGTTTATGTACTTTTCCCTCCTTTTTCCTTTTTTGAATAAAATTAATATTTTTATTCCCTTTTTAATATTTTTGGGAATTTGGACCCTTTTTGAGGGTTTTTTATGTTTTTTTAGGAAAAATAATCTTTTTTAATGGAAAAAGGGGTGTATTCAGGTCTTTTGGTGACCTTTTGTTGGTTTCAGAGGCTCAGATGGTGAAAAAGTGGACAAATGGGTCATGTGAATAGGGAAATGAGCTAGTGAGCACTTTTAGGGTGTTAACAGGTCTTAACAAAAAACTTTTGGAGCCTAGCATTTTGCTCTGTGTTGTGCATTTTGAACTGTGCTAATAAAGTTGACAGATCCGAGTGGGCATTTTTCAGGGATTCCTGTGTGATCGGTCTTGCAGTATGTTTCTTCTCTTTTTCCATGTGAGTTGTGTTTCCTTTCATTGTTAATCCATTATGTAATTATGATTTTTCATGCTTGGTTCAGTGTAGCATTTGAATAGAATTCATAGTCTTTATGCTCTATTCTTATCATGCCAAGTATTCCACAATTATGTTTCTGCTAAAATCAATATAGAATTCATGTTTCCATGCTTTATATTGGTGGAATGTTTCTCTTTCTTCTAAATCATCCACCTAAAATCTCTTTGATTGTAAGCTGGTGGCTACCTTGCCCCTGTGTAAATGTATTTGCAAAGCATCTGTTAATGATATTCATATATTGTTTAAGTTGACTCCATTGCCCAATAGATATCCATACTGCTTTCAACCAACAACTTTAAAAAACCAAGCATCCTACCAGAAATCTGACCTTCTGAATGAACCATGTATGAACGTTTTGAGCATTAAGGTTCTATGTTTCTTTTTGAATATTTTCATTCCTTGCTTAAGAGAGATCCCTCTCTGACTATGTTGGGTTAGTAGCACAAGTCTAAAGTGGTTTTGTTGTTTCCCTGATTCTGCCTCTCCACAACCTTGGGGTACATTTTGGGTTATTTTTACCATTAGGGGACGCTTAGAGATATCATGGTGCGAGATCCACCTCTCTACCGGTCTCGTCGGTTGGCTGGTTTACCAGCCTCCGAAGTTACACGTCGTGTTCAGAGAGGGCGCCGGAAGGCTCCCTCCAAGTCTTCTGATTCATTTGAGGAAATTCACGCTGACGTTTACACTGGTTTTGGCATGGGAGAAATACCTACGACTCTGTCGGGTAGAGTCGAAGACGTATCTAATCCTCCTACTCCTCGAGAGGAATGGGGGGGCAATCCATTAATACCAGATACTAGACCTCTTTTGTTTGGAGCTAATCCACCCAAGGATGACCCGTTCAATCCTTCGAATCCACAGAACTTCCTATATGGGATGCCGAACTTGCATGTTAACACAGGTCCTATGACCACTACAAATGCTACCCCGTTCTCTCATGGTATGCCTAGTCACAACACAGTTGATCCATCCACTATGTTTGGTAGTCATGCTAACACTGGTCACGGTGTTGGAAACACTGCACCCACTGGGGGAAATCCCCTCGCTGGGGGCACCACATTTTCCACTCACAAACATAATATGGGGATTGGCCATATCCCTTCAAACATTCCAAATTTTGGAGGAAGGCTGCCTCCTAGGAATACCACTCCTAGTGGGAACACTGTTCGCAATATGACTCATAATCGACAGTATAATACACATGCCCATATACATCAACCCAGGACCATGTTTGCTAATGTTAATAATCCTCCTAATACCGGGGGTGGACACATACCGTATACTTTTATGACTGATCCCGTTACTAGTAATGCCAACGTAGGAGTTGGGAATATACCTTATACTCATGGTCACAACATGACTGCCCATACCTTACAATCCTGGCCATTACAACATGGTTCCCACTACGACTAATACTTATATGCCCCATAATTATGGTGGTGACCCTTACTACAATATAGTTGGTGCTGGTCCTCATTATAACCCACCTCATTACAACCATTATGGTTCTCATAATACATATATACCTGCTTACCCTCACACGAGTCAGGTTAGAGGAGGTTATCATCCTTACGGCTAGGGTCATGGTTATGGTCTGTCTTATCCTTCAGGTCTGTATAATCAACCTTTTATGGGAGCTTATAATCAAGCTTTTCAGCCGCAGCTTCCATTCTTTTCCTATTTGAATCTTCCGGATCTTTCAAAGCTCACAAATGATCTAGTGTGTCACGATCCTAATTGGCCTCCAGTCCCTACCAATCTCCCTTCATACATTCCTAATTTTGAGGGGAAAGGTGGTGAGGATTCAGGTGATCATGTTACGACTTTTCACCTTTGGTGCTCATCAAACTCGTTAAATCACGATTCCGTTCGTTTGAGACTATTTCAATGCAGCTGTGAAGTGGTATGTCAAGTTGCATGGGGGAATGTACAGGGGTTTCAATGAGATAGCCTTGTTTTTCCTGGATCATTTCTAGCCGTCGGTTCGTTATGATATTGGCACTGAACTTTTGTCTACCTTCCGCCAAAATAAGGCCACACACATTTCTGACCACGTTCAAGAGTGGCGTCGACGGAAGAGGTTAGTGAAAGCCAACATTCCTCCAAAGTTTCTGTTGGAATGGTTTCTCAAGTCTTTGCTTCCATAAATTTCTAAGGATGTTTCAATGTCCAGCATTACGACTGAGGAACAAGCTATAATCAAATTCCATCAGCTAGATTTACTCTATGCTCAGTTTGGCATTCTTTATGACATTATTCCTGACACACTGCAATCACGACATGAGCCCAAGCCAATTCCTGGACCACATGCCGATGGCATTGTTGGATCTGCAAGTACTCAACCCGTAGATTTGGTTGCTAATAAAATGCAAAATTTGTCACTTAACCAATCTACTTCGGGACAGGTTCACTCCTTGTCCGCTTCCACCCAGTCGTCTGATGTACATACTATGCAATCGATGAACCCATCGGGTAACCAACAGCCTGGTGGTAAGAAGAAGGGGAGAAGCAATTGCAAGGGTGGAAATAATGGGAACAATGGTAGTAATTGTAATACTCCTCAGAAAGAAAAAACCAACCCTCCTCAGGAAGGAGGAAATGCTGGTGGGGACCGTAAACCTAGGCGTAAAGTGAAATTTCCATGCAAGTTTTGTGGGGAAGATCATCTTACTCGCTTGTGTCCTCGGATTGAAGAAGCACCGAAGCATCTTGCACAGAGCCCAGTTGTGTTGAAAGATCCCCTTCCACATCATCAAAATATGGCTTCGAATGCTCCCGCTACTGGTTATGGGAACAATGACACTTCCACATCTGCATCCCATACCGGTGGCTTTGGATGCGTGAAAAATGGTTAAATCAAAGGTTAGTGTTGCTACTCGCCAACGTGAGTATGATCCACCACAACCGAATATGGGGAATGAGCCTCCTCCTCCTCCTGATAACTCTTTGCATATTGAGAATCCCACCACTATGCCACGGATACCAAAAGGTGTTCTCAAGTGCTCCATGCATAATCCCAATGCTCGAGCTGCCTGGAACTACTCTATTGTAGAAGATTTGGGCCAAACTCCATGTGCCATGTCGGCTCTTGAGGTCTTACAGGCGTGTCCTTCTCAAAGGCATGCCCTTTTGTCCGCTTTAGGAGTTCAAGATGGGGTAAGTCCTAACATTATCAATTTTGACACTACTGATGTCCAACCTCACTTACCTTACCACATGGCTTTTCAAATCCATGTGGAGTGCCTTCAAAATTTCGTCAAAAGAATGGTGGTTGACAAAGGTGCTTCTACGTCAGTAATGTCTTTATCTTGTTGAAAAGCTCTTGGCTCTCCTCCTTTATCCAAGTCTATGACCATGCTCACTGCATTTGATGGTCAATCGTTTAAGCCACACGGGATTATCCCTTCCCTTGTTGTTCACTTGGGTGGGAAACCTGTGCCTATTGAAGTCGAGGTGGTTGATGCGCCCATCGATTACAACCTTCTCCTAGGTAGGAATTGGATGTATGCTATGAAAGCAGTCGTGTCTACTGTGTTCAGAATTATTTGCTTTCCACGCGAAGGCAAGATTGTGATAGTGGACTAGTTGGATTTCATTAGTCCTTATTCCATAGCATCCATGCCCATGGGATTGGTGGTCCCCCAAGTTACAGATTCTCTGCCGACAACTAGGAACATGGGTGTCGGATTGTACCCCTCATTGTTGGGATCTTTTGATTTCCCTTCACCCATTGCTTTTATTGGAACCATTTCTGATAATGCGCCTCCTCCATTGAATAATGTACCATTATGGACTTTGTATTTTGATGATCCATGGACCTTACCGTTAATGAGTTCCACGTCTGGAGACATTACGCATGTTGGAATGGCTATGCCACTGTCTGCCGTTGAGCTTGCATATCAAGATATTCAACAAGCCACGGTAGAGCCAGATCTCTCCTCTTCATGGACAGAGGAGGAAGATCTCGTTATGCTGCCGGTTTGGGCATCCAACTCATCTTGTTCATACGATTGTCTTGATAGCACTTTACTTTCGGATGAAGCTATTGTTGAGGCCATGTGTGGTAGTGAGAGACATTGGGAGGACATGCATCATCACTCACATTTTCTTCCCAACCCTAACCTTATGGAACAAGATGAGTTTAGGACGAATCTTGTTGAGATTGTTGGTCACCCTGTGGCTCCTTGGGATTCGCATGGGATTTTCGCGGAGGGGAACATGGCTAATATTTCCCCTACCATACCGATCAACATTTCTCGTACCCCCGGAAAGGTTGAGAACATTTACATTGGTGCTGATTGCTCTCTTGAAGAGGTTCACATTTACATTGAATTGTTTAAGGAACTCCGGGAATCTTTTGCCTGGTCATATGAGGAGATGCCAGGAATAGACCCCAGCATTGTTGAACACGAGATTAGAACATATCCAAATGCTAAACCAGTTCGACAACGCCTTCATGCTGTGAACCCTAGGAAGACAGTCACGATCAAGGCAGAGGTGGAGAAACTGCTTAAGGATGGTTTTATCTACCCAGTTCCCCTTACCGAATGGGTGTCAAATCCTGTTCCTGTGGATAAAGAGCAGGGAACTATCCGTGTATGCACTAATTTTAGAGACCTGAACCATGCATGTCCGAAAGACAATTTCCCCCACTCCGTTCATAGATCAGATCTTGGATGCTTGTGGGGGAAGCAAAGTTTTTTCATTTATGGACGGCTTTTCAGGGTATAACCAGATTCAGATAAAACCAAAGGACCAACATAAGACTTCTTTTATTTGTCCTTGGGGTACATTTGCGTACCGGAAGATGCCCTTCGGCCTTAAAAACACCGGAGCCAATTTTCAGCATGCTATGACCTCCACCTTTCATGACCTTAAACGTATAGTGGAGGCATACTTGGATGACCTTGCTATCCATTCTCGCAAGAGAGTGGACCACCTCAAGCACCTCCATTTAATTCTCGAAAGATGCATACACTACAAGATTCGGTTAAATCCCAATAAGTGCATCTTTGTTGTGAGAACGGGTTGGATTCTAGGTTTCATAGTTTCAAAAGAGGGTAGGAGAGTCGATCCTCTTAAAGTTGAGGCAATACTTCGGTTGCCTCCTCCGCGCAATTTACTCCAACTTCAGAGCCTCCAAGGGAGAGCCACTTTTCTACGTTGTTTTGTAGTAAATTATACTAGTCTTACTAAAGGTTTCTCGCGCTTATTGAAGAAATACACACCGTTTATCTGGGATGAGTGAGCCCAGCAGTATTTTGATGATCTTAAGAAACCTTTGGGATCGGCCCCTCTGCTTAGTTCACCCGACTTTGCCAGAGATTTCATACTTTACGTGGCTGCATCTCAAGAGACGATTGGCATATTCTTAGTTCTGGTTGATGATGTGCTCGTGGAGCATGTGATCTATTACCTTAGTCGGAATTTAGTAGATACTGAACTAAGATACACACATGTGGAAAAGTTGGCACTTGCGACTGTTCATGCAGTCCAACAGTTACGACACTACATCATGCTTAGAAAAACCACAGTCATAGCGCATATCAATCCATTTCAGTTCGTGCTATCACGACATCTTATAGGGGGCAAGTACAATAAATGGATTGTGATTCCTTAGGAGTTTGAGCTTGATTTTGCTTTGGCGAAGTCGGTGAAATCCTTGGTTTTTGCTGAGCTCATGTCGGACCTTCCATGACTAGATGAGCATATTGTCCATGAATATTCCTTTGTGGATGAGCACTTATTTCTTATCTCGTCTGAGGACCCTTGGTATGGGGATATTATTATATATCTTCAAACTTGGAATTTTCCTTCGCACTATTCACGAGACGAACGACGACGTGTGAAAAACCATGCTAAAGATTATACCATCGTCGGAGACACTTTGTATCGTCGAGGAAAGGATTCTATCCTCCATCATTCTTTGACTCACGAAGAAGCGGAGCGTGTTCTTAATGATTTCCACGCTGGGGCGTGTGGTGGTCACTTATCCGGGCTTGCTACATCCCAATGCATTATGCGAGCTGGTTACTTTTGGCCTTCAATATTTAAAGATTGTATAAACGCCATCAAGAGATGTCACCCTTGTCAGGTGTTTTCTCGGAATGTACACTCGCATCCAACGCCCCTTCATCTGATCGTCACCGTCGGTCCCTTCACTAAGTGGGGGGTGGATTTCATGGATTGCAAACCAGCTTCAGCTGGGGGAATCACCATATCATAGTGGCCGTGGAATACTTTTCCAAATGGGCTGAGGACATGCCTACCGTAAAAGTCGATGGTGCTACAACAGCCCATTTCGTATTAAATCATATTATTACTCGGTTTGGTATTCCGAGAGAGATTGTCACTGACCATGGAAGTCACTTTCAGAACAAGATGATGGAGGATTTGTCACTCAATTTTGGGTTTCATCAAGAACACTCATCTTCTTACTACCCCCAAGCGAATGATCAAGTTGAAGTAGTCAATAAGTCTTTAAAGACCATTCTCCAACATACCATCCAACAGAGAAAGACCAACTGGCATATTGTGTTATATCTTTCTTTGTGGGGATATCGAACTGCAGTCAAGACTGCCACCCCCGGGTTCTCACCGTTTCAGCTAGTACATGGTGTGGAGTCTATTTTACCGATTGAATGCGAAATCCCTTCGTTAAAAATATCCATAGAGCTCCTCCCTAGTATGTCGGATATTGAGCAACGTTTGATCCACCTTGACCAGCTCGATGAGTAGCGTCGAGATGCCGCCATGGCTATAGATGCCAATAAACGTCGTGTCAAGATTTAGTATGATAGGTCTGTCCGTCCCTGGCAGTATGCTGAAGGTGACTTGGTCCTCTTGTATAACCAAGCTAAAAGAACCCCTAGGGGCAGGCAAGGTTTAACCCCATGTGGCACGGTCCTCACATCATGAGGCGTGTCCTTGAGAAAGGGCCTTACGAATTGGAAAATTATGAAGGGAACGCCTTGAAGGATCCTAGGAATTGGATCTACCTCAAGCGGTATTATGCTTGAACTTCTAGTTTGAGCTAGTACTTTTGTATACTATTGTCTAGTTGTTTTTGTACATAGTTTAGACTTCTTTTCGATTTTTGGGTCTGCTGATTCACTTCGATTTGGTTGACAGATGTCAGTGGAATCTTCCATGTTATTGGGATTCGCGGATGGTGCTAGCTGTCATACGTAGCAACTTGCTTCTGTTGCTTGGGTTATTTATTCTCCTGACCACCTAGTTGTGTCTTCGGGAGGTGCTTGTCTCGGTCCTACATCCAACAATGTGGCTGAGTACAATGTCGTAGTTGAGCTACTTCGGGATGCTATTTCGCATGGTATCCAGTTTTTAGAAGTCCGCCTGGATTCACAACTAGTTGTGTCTCAGTTGAATGGTTAGTACCGTGTGAGGGATCCTACTTTACTACGGATATTCTTAAGGGTAAGACTCTTGGAATGTCATTTTGTTTCCATTACATACATTTATGTTCCAAGAAGTTTTAATCATGTATCTGATGCATATGCTAACTATGTCCTAGATTGACATTTGTCACATTCATAATGAAGCACACAAATAAACATACATTCATACATTTGTATATACACACATAGTAGAACCGGAGAACCATAGTTTTTATAAATAACATGTCCAAAATGGTAGTGCATAATACAAAACTAGAGCCCGTAGCCGTAAAAAATATACATATCGATACAAAAAATGGACTCTGAGATGTCTAAGCCCTACGAGGAGGTCTAGCTTCCTCCACAGGATGCACCTGGTAGTAATAATGTACTACGTTAGCTATACGCTGCAGTAGTCGCACCCAGGTGCTCGGTACCCCTACAACATGGCACTGCATATCCTCTGGTAGCTGCACTACCTCTATCGCAAGTACCCTGTTGGTCATCTGGGATAGGTTGACCCCACACGGTCTCTAATGTATGCTCTGTTGCAACACCTACTACTTCCCCACCCCTGCCTCGTCAACGATGTCTCGGGAACCCATCCGGTCTTCACGGAACCATATCTGCGAGAAAACAGTAGAATGATAATATGTGATACTATCCCCAAAAATGTTTTTGCATTTACATATATAATAAAAAATCCCCCCAAAAAAAATTAATACACAAAAAACATAAAAAGAGTAACTCACCGACATCTCCGAACGCTGCTCCTGGAGGAAGCGGCATGTCATGATCACCATGGAATTCTATCCCTCCATAAGGGTAGTCGTCAATGGATATGATCTGTCAGTCCCACCAGTGAAAGAACTCATTTGTGTATGGTGATGCCTGTTGGCCACCACCCTGTCGCATCAAGACCTCTGCCCACTAGTTCAGGGCTGGGTCATGGAGACTATGAGGAGGGACTTCAACCCTCGGACTGAGCCCTGGAACTCGCTCAAAGAAGAAGCTGCATAGTATACTGTCGTATCCAATTTTTTTTTCCTCCCTACGCTTGCACTCCGTTAACTGGGTCTTCATGGACCCCAGTAACATTGTGCACCAGTCATATACCATGGGACGCATACAACTGTGAGGCGTAGAACATCATTGGCCTTGAAGCCTGGTGTAGAGTTGTCGAACGTGTGATGTTGACGAGAGTATCCACTATAATCTTCATACTCATACTAACTATGGCTCCAATGGGTACCTGACTCCCCACCTTCTGAGTGTTGGGAAGACAGTATCACTCTATGTAGTCGGGAATGGTGACCCCACCACCCACAATATGAGATCGAAGACTTGCCACTTCCCCTCTACGGGACAATCCAGTAATGAAATAAATGTCATCTACCTCCAAGGAGAGTATTTGACCACCCAGGTTGAAGTTTTGTGCACCTACATCCCAGTAGCCTATTAAGCGACGAAGCAATTGGTTTTGGGCCCTCAAACCCCCAATGTTCCAAAATCTGAAAATCCCACATGCTTGTAAAGCTTGTTGTGCAGGAAAATCATTGCGAACGGCCTCATCCAAAAGGTCATGCTCCCTTTCTCTCCATTCTAGAACCATCCTGGAGGAAGAGAAACCAAGAGTTTAGTCATTTTCATTTAAAAAACCAACCTTACGGCTGTACCCACGAGCTAATTAGCTCACAAAGGCAGGTACCCGCAGTCAACGGATGCATTGACCGTGGGTACCAAGCCCTACCCACGACCCGTATGCTTGTAGCCCGTGGGTAGCACCGTAACCAAATAGGGATTCCCCATTAAAAAATTTTTGACCAATGAAAATTGAAATAAAAACTATTAAATGAAATAGGAGGATGAGAGAGCTTACCTGCTCCAGATGGCTCGATGAACGGATGCCCGTAGCTCCCGAAACAACAACTGAAATCCAAGGTGAAAACTAACCAAAAACTCCAAATTGGGCAAAAAGTGAAAATGAATTGTAAATTGTAATTTTTTATTACTATTTATAGTTTTGGAAACCCACTTGTCTATAGTTTTCACCATTTTAAGCTGTTTTGGACTAATGTAATGTCTTGGAGTAGCATTTTTTACTAGATTTCTTTGATGCAAGTTGATTTTTGATTGTTTTGCACCTACAACAGGTATATTTCACACCTGACATATAGGTTAGATGTCATTTTCACATGCATTATGCATTTGACCTTTTGACCATTTTCATTAACCCTAGGTGCGACCCCGCTTCTTAACCACACAGAACTTTCACAATGTCATAGAAGTGTTGTTATTTGGCAGTAGGGCCTTTCCAAACATGGGTAACCTAGTTTAGAGACTTTTTATGCCTTTTGGCGCCCATGCTGTTGTCTCTCTTTAGGATTGGGAGTCCTTTGTAGTTACGCCCATAACTTTGCGATAAAGACTCATACTCTACTTTGTCTTATGCTGGTCATCTCCCATAAGGACTCCCCCATTTTTTACCAAGTTATGATTGTATAACATCATCCTGCTTACCGCTTGAGCCTTGTGCCGGATCCTGCTTACTCAATTGATTAGCGTGGTGCCTGAGCAATTCCCCCTGTCGAGCCTTGCAGAGCTTTCATTTTCCTTTCACAATTTGATGACCTTTTGACCCTAAGGGAACACCCCCCCGAGTGTCCACATCCTGCACATGCTTCCTTGCATTGATCATAGGTATGTTTCACTACTTGGGACTAGTCTGCTCGCTATTTGATACTCATTCCCTCGATTGTTGTACTATAAGCAATTTATTCTTTTTCAAGCTTTTCCAAATATGAAAAAGACCAAAAAAAAAAATCAAATATTCCAAAAATCCGGACGGGAGAATATTTACTTCTTATTGTTGGTAGCTGTTGTGTCGCCTTTGAACAGAGTATTCATTCCACTCCATACATTATGATTCGGGGACTATAGTAGGACCTTAGGAGCTGTAATTGTTTCTCAGTATTACTCCACCGATTGGTTAAGCTTCCAGTCACTATGGAGCCCTTTGTTCATGCCTCCTGCATCACACAGTGTTATGTCGAGTCTATGTTGCCTAAGTCTATCCATCTGCTCATGCTCTTGTTCAAAGAAAGTCCTGAAACCAGATTTGGCCACTCCTCAGATCTCTTGACTATTGCATGTCGTTCATCCTTATTGAATCAGTCTGTTTCATTTGAGTTCTTCCAAATCTTTTAGCGTAGATGTTACCTCGTGCTGGTTGATGGGGTATGCCTTAATGCCTTCCTTCCAACGAGTTTTGTTTCGTCGACTTCAACTGATTTATTCTGCAATTGAGACTTAGAGTTTAGTTCAGTACCTTGAGGCTTGCAGTCATTAGTGGTAGGTTCTCTCACCATCAATAGTTTTGGGAATACATCAATGTCCTGTGATCGATGGATTCATCTTAGTGTTCGACTTCAACCCATCTATTCACACTTTGATGATTGTACTATGTTCCTTGAAGCCCATTTTCATTATTGGTGGGTTATCTCGTGTCTATTAACGGTATACATCATTGACCGGTAATCAGACGATGTCACATCAGGTTTGACCTCAACACCTTTATTCACTTGATGGGACTTGCACCATAGATGATTTGTGTAGAAGACCCCAGACGTTAGTAGCATTCAGTATGCTTCTCTTGATCGTGACTGTACATCTGATATATCACCTCTCAGACTTCAATAGTTTGTACCTCGAGTATTGCACCAGTTGTTTCCTTTCATCAGGAGACCGTCTCTTACTGCAAATGGTTATGGCTATGATCACCTATGACATGTATTCACTATGTACTGCCTATCATGGCCATTGTATCAGATTGTTGTATTATACCAACATGTACTCAGAGATATTATTGTAATTTTGACGAGTGAGTTGCTCTCACCATTTGTGTCTCCATCACTCCACTTCTGAGATTTATAATGTATTTCGGCCATCGTAGCACCATTCTCTGACCTCACACATTAGGGGGCATCTGTTACAGCGTAATTTTCCACCTTGTGAGCATGATCATTCTTTGGCCTACAGGATCCATTTCACTGACTCAAATTCACTTTATGACCTCTAGAACACATTTTTTCCCTATTTTTCTTCCTATACTCTAGCGGTTCCACTTTAGCTAGCGTACACACGTGGTGTTCCACTATAGCCCATGGGTTCCAAGTAAAATGGTAAAAGTCACTAGAAAATTACTTTTTACTCCCAAAAAGCGGTCATAGGGTGACCTTTGGACCTCCATTTTCCCGAAACGCCTCGATGTGTCCTTTCACTTACCTTTGGAAGGCTATATATTGAGCTCTTATGGCATGTGGAAGGGAGGAGAAAGAGAGAGCAAGATAAATCTAGTGGATTTTTTCCGTGACTTGAGTCTACACTCATTGATCATTGTTGTTGTGAGCCCCTTATGTTCACCTTCCAAACTCCTTTCATAGTTTGAGTTTGCCATTACATGGAGGATTGAAGCGGTGGAGGCACAAGTGGAGAGACCCAGTTCTTGGTTCAGATTGGTTGCTGACAAGAGGTCGTATATTGTACTTATTGTTATTCATTAATGGAAATACACATTTTCTCATCTAATTGATATTGTGAATATTGTTTAATTACATTGGGCTATATTTGCTTATAATATCATGGATCATGCTATTGATTATGCTAATGTCTTTCACATGTTATATGCACTTGCTTGTACTTGTTGTTGAGGATAATCTACAGGTTCAAGTGTAGAGGTTGAAAGCTCAACGAGGATCTACTTCGAACATGCGGTTGAAGGTTGGTCTTTTCTCCATTATCCTAGCATTGTCATTTATATAGCATTGCATTGGGAATTGAGTCATTTTCTGGTAGTCAGCTATCTGTTGTGGCCTGCCCCAAAGCCATAGGAAGTTTTCTCCGTAACATGGTTGAAAATTATATGTTGGTACTTGATATTATTTAGTGTTTTAATTAACTAATATTGTGACTTTGCATGTCTCACATGTGTATTAGATGAGCATGATTATTATATGATTTTTTTTTAATTTAGACATAATATCAATATTATTAAAATTTTATGTTGATTAATATAATGGACACCATTAAAATTACTAATAAATAATGAACACATATGAATGACTAAATTGGTCTTTTGTATTGATTAACAATGACCACAAATAAGATGACTACAAATTACCAAAAAGAGATAAATGACCACTACAAAAATGAGAGATAAGTGACCAAAAAACGACCAAAATTCACATATAAATGACCAAATGGATACCACTAGTGGAAAATTAGCAATCATTTATCTTGTGACCAAAAATGTGGTCATATTTAGCTTGGTCATTTATAGCTTATCGTGTGATCATATTTTGGGTTGTTAATTTGGTCATATATTTGGTCATTAATTGTGACAATTAAGGACCAAATTAATGACCACAAGAAAATTTATAAATGAGCAAGTTAAATATAACCAATTTTTTTGTCACGTGATCAATGACTGCTAATTTGCCACTAGTGGTCGCCAAATCAAAAGTGGCCATTTATATGTGGATTTTGGTCATTTTTTTGGGTCATTTATCTCTCATTTTATACTAGTGTAATGGTTCCACCATGAAATATTGATGGTTCCACTAACTTTGTTCAAGTTCCCTTACTTTCTTATGTTTATGTAAGCATTATCATGGCTTCACTAGCATTGTTGATCATTCCATAAATAGTGCACATGTTTTCACAACTAATTATTCTCAATTCTAAAAACTTTGTTCAATGCTCCTTTACTAATCATAATTTTGTAAACATTACTCATGTTTCCACCAACATTGGTCATGGTTTTTGTTGTAATCTATGGGATTACAGAGAGTTCCTAGTAGTGCAACATTCACATGATATATAAAGATACATTGCATACAAGATCATGCATACATAATGAGAGCAAAATAAATAGAGTAACAACGACTAGAAGAACAAGTGTCTTTATTATTAGAGCAGGCCAAGAATGTATAAAGATAAAGATTCCTTTCTCTTGGCTCATCGGCCTAATATATAGTGAATGTGAATTTAGTTACATCATTACAACTGTTTAAATTCCTAGTCGATCGCCTTAACCAACCCGACTAAATTGATCCAACTAATATCAAGTTAGTTGGGAGTACCTAGTTGGATATCCGACTAGGCTCCTCCAACATATTCCCCACCCCAAAATGTTTCTTCGTACTGAAGAGACTTGGGGAGATGCAAAATCTAGAGATAAGTTTTTACAAAATTACAAAATGAAATAATTGTTTCAGAGTTGCTTAGATGAGGATGCTTCGCCTGGTGGAGTGCAATCAACACATGATTCAATGCTTGTTGCAGCGGAGAGAGAGAGTCAGTCCTGGTATTCATAATATTCAGTGAGGACAGTCCTAATGTTTGTAGCTACACTATTAAGTTTTGAAATTCAGATGAGATTAAACTACATTGGTTGATCCAACATATTCTTCATGTTAGGTCCAAATTTAGGTGTTTGGACTTTAGCAGATCTCATTAATTTATAGATGCGATGGGTGAGCCAAATAACTTATTCTTGGGCTCGTTTCCCTTCATGAATCCATTGGTACTCACTTATTCTATGTTGGTCTTGTCGTTGGTGCTCCATGGTAATTTGTTCATATAAAACATGAGCCCTAGCTGGATCGGTTGATTGCTTCTGCCTATCAAGATCCAATAAAGTGATTTGTAAGTTCTGAATTTCGACACAAACATTCCCATAATATGAGTACCAATTGTTGAGGATGACTAATGCTCTGGATGCTTTCTATTCATATTCCTTTAACTTGTTGTCACATTCTTCAAATGATTTGATCTAGTTAGAAATGAGAAGACATATTTCCTCTTGTTGCTTCTAAAGTAGTTGTTCATGAGTTTTCTCATCTTTTTCAAGTACAAATTTGATTAAAGTTTGGATTTTATCAATTGTTTCTCTGGAAGAGGTTCTGGAAGTTGTCCAATAATTTGTTGTGCTTTCACTGCATAGGTGGTCCATGCATTTTCTTGTTCCTCTTTGATTGTTTCTAGCTTCTTGGATATTTCTTCCCATCATTTGTTGCGTTCCTGGGTGGCCACCTTAATAAAGTTGGCAAGCTCTTCTTTGAGAACTGTAGACGGGGAGAAGATGATTGTATTTGATTTTGTTCTACCTGTTGGATGCACTGTAAATATTATCTTGGTGTCACTCTTATTCTTTTTTCTTTTGTTGCTTTCCTTGGAAGACTTCTTTGGATCTTTGTTTGGATCCAGTGTCATCTGTAGAGCAATCGATGCAAGTATAGTTGATGTGGGTGGGGCAGAAGATGGAGGAAGTGAAGACGAAGGATATGCAGAGGACGATGGAGGTACGGAGGATGAAAGAGGTGCAGAGGATGATGGAGGTGTAGAAATCATGGTTGAAGGTGGTACAATGGAAGAAGTTGTCATTGGTGAGGATATTGTTGGCATGGTCAAGGATGCAGTTAAAGGTATGGGTGATGTAGCAGAAGTCGTCTAGGTGGAAAGTGGTGTTGGGGGACGCAAAGGGGATGCTATGTCAAAGGAGATGATGTCAATGGAATCGAAACTAAGAAGGGAAGTGGAGAAGTTGTGACAGGTAAAGTGGAATTCATCATAGAGGTAGGAGAGGTTGTGATTACAGTCGAATCAATTGCAGTCATGTTGATACCTAGAAAATTCCTAGTGTCAATAGTAAGGATTCTCCCCAATGAAAATTCCCAACTAGACTATCCACTATTTGGAATGGGGAATCTGTCCATTTTACGGTCCGACTATCGTAGGATATTCTTTAGTTTTATTTTATCAGTTATGGCTCAATCCACTGTTTAAAATTTTATATTTAAACGGGAAAATGCAAATGCCCTAATTCTAACTGTGCATTCTCCTATCTAAGCTAAGTTTGAATTATAGGCAAAATCCTCACAACTGATGAACAAGTTCTTACCTTTCGTCTTACCACCCCTGCCTTATCAATCAACTAAAACTATTCTATCAAAACACATAACTTTAAACTATCTATTCTAATCTATCCTTGCAAGGAGCAAATTTAAATTTTTGAGTAATGACTACAATTATTTATTTCAACTTGAACATTTAACCATTGAAAGAAATGTAATTCCAACTACAGTATAACATTCACCTAAAGATAGCTTTGGTATGATATTTGATTCATTTATTACTCACTATCACATAGAAAATTGCATTTGATAATTAAAATCAGCAAAATCATTCACATACCATCAGAATACTCCAATAGAGCAGGAAAGATATTACAGGATATAGATGAACAAAAGAATAAGTAATTTTGAGCATTCATTCATATGGTTCGATGCAACAGTCTATGTAAGCCTTCACCAACAAAATAGCTCTTTCTCATTAGTAGAAAATTAATTCTATATAAAATTGTACTAGTTCACTATTACACCAGCCAAAAGCCCCTCTATAGTCAACTCTATCATATTTATCTCTACAATTTTTTTTCTTTATGTGCCCTATCACTTCATATTCCATCCTATCTTTTGGTTTCCAATGCTTTTGTCTTTTGTGGTTTCACCCAAAAATAATCAAAATAAATAGAAAATTGCAAATTACATCAATTAGATGGAATATTCCCTTGACTTTGAATGTAATTATCCTAGAGATCACTCTCATAAGATATTACATTTAGTTGTTGGGGCTCCAATAACTTCAAATATATGTCATGTGTATCTAATTCCTTGACCATATCAATTAACCCTTTGGCTGCAAATTTATGACCTTCTCCTAAAAGATAAGTATTTAAAGTAGCTTGTCCAATGTGTTGTTGAATATTTTCAGTAGTGAGTGAGCCTATCTTTCTTATGTAAGCAACATATCCATCCATACTTTTCATCAATTCTGCTCTACATTGTTCTTTTGGTATAAGCTCGTCAATGGCTTTAGGGGGCAGAAGATGACATTTCTCGAATGTTTTGCAGATGATCTGATAAATGTCTTCACACTTTGTGATCGACCTATGTACTTCATTCTGTATCCTCTTTGCTGACTTCTGACATCTTTCCAAGAGAGCTATGTCCAATTTAAACTCAAAAGTTTCTCTTTTTGGTAGATGTGTAGGGATCTCCTTAGCTTTTCCTTTCCAAGCAATTAGTTTCTTCATTTTGTCATAAATTCCTATTAATTTATGTCTTGTATTTGAAGCTTATGTAGATATCTTCTTCAATCTATTTACTGTTAAATTTATACTAATTTGACTAGCAATATCACTGAAAGAAACACAATCACAACATAGACAGAGATTTTACCCTGGGAAACCCTCATGGGGTAGAAAACCCAACAAATCTTTCCTCAATAAGATGATCAACCAAATACAAGATGTAGTCCAAGACTAGAGCTCCTTCTCTACCTCCTATGCAGACCTCTCTCTCACATGTGCGCTACTTTCCGAGTGAAGGAAGTGTGTGATAAGTGGGGAGCATCATCCTCTACTTATACTTGTTTCCCGAATGACCTTTTACGCTATGGGGCCGACCTCTCCTAAGAGGGTCTAATAAACCCTAATAAATAAACTCAGGGCCAACCTCTCCTAAGAGGGTCTAATAAACCCTAATAAATAAACTCAGGTCCAACCCCCACATGGGATATCTAATAACCCTAGTTACCACAATCCATCGGAGGAATAAACATCTCTGGATATACAATAGGGTCACCTCGGAGGGATGGAACATCTCCGGAATAATAAAGTACAAATATAATATTCTTAGAATTTACAATATTTCAACACTCCCCCTTAACGAGAAGGATATTATAACAACATCTGTAGGAGCAAGGAGTCATTAACATCATACATGATACATCTATAAATCATTGGAAGCTTTCTCAACATCATTAGTTGTTAAATTTTCAGAATTTACTTCAATCTGATCTAGGATCTTAACTAAGAGAACAACATGTACAGCAAATCTACAGCATATCAATCATGGACACAATAATGCAAGCACACAAGAGACACAGAGTTTACTTGGGGAAAACCATAAAGTTGAAAAACCCCAATAACTTCCTCAGAGATAGATAGAGCAATGATACAACCAGAATACAAGAGATAGTCTTCTCCTAGCAGCAGAACCTCCTCCTCCACAAGTGCGCCACTCTCCAAAGTGTGAGTGAAAGAATAGAATGTGTAAAATGAGAGAGACACACTCTCTATTTATACACTAACTTGACTTGAACTTTACTCAACTAGGTCGGCCTCAACTTAACCACTTAACATAATGCTGACTGGGCCGACCCCCACTAGGGTGGTCTAATAACCCTTTGACCCACATGGCCGACCCCCAATAGGGTGGTCTAATAACCCTTTGACCCACATGACTTATACAGGGCTGACCCCAACAAAGTGGTCTAATAACCCATCAAGTATAAGTTACGACACTTACAATATAAATGATGACACTTCCGTATAGAGGAATAATAACATCTCTATAGGAATACAACCACTTTCGTATAGAGGAATAATAACATCTATTTAGGAATACAATATACATATATGTGAAATACATTCTGAAGTTACATATACATCAACATTAGTAACTCAAGCAATTACTGGAACATCAACATCTTCAGTACTGAGTCTTCATCTTCTGCAGCACTTGAACATCTACAACAACATCAACATCAACATCTGGATCCTCATGATCATTAGTATCATCATCACATGATCATCAGCATCATCATCACACGATCATCAGCATCGTCATCACACGATCATCAGCATCACCATCACACGATCATCAGCATCGTCATCACACGATCATCAGCATCTGGATCATCTCGATCTACAACATCTGGATCATCTCGATCTACAACATCTATATCATCTCGATCTACAACATCTAGATCATCTCGATCTATAGCATCTGGATCATCTCGATCTACAATATTTGGATCATCTTAGTAGCATACTCTGCAATACACACAATCCAATTACAGGATGATCAATCCCGCTCTCTTTAGGACATAGGTCCATGGATGATCAATCCTTATCACTTTAAGACAAGTCTCATGTCTAGGGACAATGTAATCCCATCAAGTACATTTTGAACCAAGGGTTCAGGGACGATGTAGTCCTATCATCAATTTTTGGAGACAAATGTCTATGGATCAATTCTGGGACCGAAGTCCAAGGAAGATACAATCCCCACTCGTCCGCTAAGGACCCATTCTCGGAGACATCTGTCTACGGATCAATTCTGGGACCGAAGTTTGGGGAAGATACAATCCCCACTCGTCCGCTAAGGACCCATTCTCGGAGACATCTGTCTATGGATCAATTCTGGGACCAAAATTCGGGGAAGATACAATCCCCACTCATCCGCTAAGGACCCATTCTCGGAGACATCTGTCTACGGATCAATTCTGGGACCGGAGTCTGGGGAAGATACAATCCCCACCTGTCCACTAAGGACTTCATTCTCGGAGACATCTATCTACGGATCAATTCTGGGACCGAAGTCCGGGGAAGATACAATCCCCACCTGTCCACTAAGGACTTCATTCTCGGAGACATCTGTCTACGGATCAATTCTGGGACTGAAGTCCAAGTAAGATACAATCCCCACTTGTCCACTAAGGACTTCATTCTTGGATACATCTATCTATGGATCAATTCTGGGACCGAAGTCCGGGGAAGATACAATCCCCACCTGTCCACTAGGGACCACATTCTCGGAGACATCTATCTACGGATCTCTTTAGAACATGTGTTCAAGGATGATGCAATCCCCTCGTCAACTTAGACCCTGTCTAAGGACCATCCACCAACCTTTCTATCGGCATCACCAATATAGGTATCCATATCATTGACCTCACTGTCGATGCAGGAAATCTCATCATAACTGACCACATCACTCCCCCTTTCAAGGAGGGTCCTTCTGAACTACACCAAGCTTGTCTCAAAAAAACTCAAACTTTACTTGAGACAGAGGTTTGGTCAATATATCAGCAACTTGTTCGTCAGTGCTCACATACTCGAGCTTGATAGCTCCTTTATGCACCATATCCCGTATATAGAAATATCGGATCTCTATGTGCTTTGACTTATCATGGAACACTAGATTCTCTGTCATCTTAATACAAATCTGGTTGTCACACAGGATCACAGTGGATTCCATCTCTAAGTCAAATAGTCCTAACAACAGCTTTCGAAGCCATACTACTTCACAACTAGCAGAGCAAGCAGCTATATATTCCGCTTTAGCTGTACTGAGAGCCACACTAGACTACTTCCTGATAAACCATGAGATCATGGCAGATCCAAGACAATAACATCCACCTGATGTACCCTTCATGTCTGAGACACTTCCTGCCCAATCAGCATCTGTGTAGCCATGTAGTCTGAAGTCATGATATCCAAGATAATATAGACCAAAATCTATCATACCCTTTAGGTACCTCATCACATATTTTGCAGCTATTAAGTGAACTCTTCTAGGTTCCACTAGATACTAACTCAAGGTATTTACAGCAAAGCATATGTCTAGTCTAGTATTCGTCAGATACATCAGTGACCCAATAATCTGTCTGTATAGAGTCACATCCACTAACTCTGATGAGTTGTCAACCAATAACTTCAAGTTGGAGTCCATGGGGGTCGCCATGGCTTTGCACTCCAACATATCAAATATTTTCAAAATCCCCACAGCATACTTACCCTGATTTAGAAAGATTCATTTTGGGTCTTGCCATACTTCCAGACCTAAAAAGTAGTGCATCAATCCGAGATCTTTTATCTCAAATTCTAAAGAGAGCTTCTTCTTGCATTCAATAATCTGTTTCTCATTTCCAGTCAGAAATAGATCATCTACATACATTAATAATATGACAGGTTCATCATCCATAACTTTGAGATAAATATTAGGATCAACTTTACTCTTGGTAAAGCCCATGCTTGTCAAGAAACTGTCAATTCTTCCGTACCAAGCTATGGGAGCTTGCTTCAATCCATACAAAGCCTTCTTCAATTTGCATACATGTGTTCTTCCATTTTCAACCTCAAATCCTTGTGGTTGTTCTATGTACACTTCTTCCTCAATCACACCATTCAGGAAAGCTTTATTAAGATCCATCTGGTGTAATTTCCACTTCATCATAGATGCAAGTGCCATGATGGTTCTAATGGAAGTGTACCTTGCAGCTGGTGCAAATGTTTCTTCATAGTCAATTCCCTCTTTCCGAGAGAATCCTCTGGCTACAAATCTTTCCTTATATTTTTTAATGCTACCATCCGCAGCATGTTTTATCTTGTTTATCCATTTGGAGGATACTACACTCTTATCTTTTGGTTTGGGAACTATATCCCAAACATCATTCTTCATTATTGACTGGTATTCTTCTGTAATTGCTTCTACCCACTCTTTCTTCTGAACTGCCTCTTCATAGCTAGTAGGTTCTTGATCCACAAGATCACACATCAAAGCCACATAGTTGGATACTAGCTTTGGTTTCTTCCTTTCTCTAGTGGAGCCTTCAGGAGCTCCATACTTTTCAGTTCCTTGAATAATGTCTCTGGCCCATGCTGGCCTTCTTTTTCTTGATAAGTTTGAAATAGGGGGTTCTTCTGGTTCTAACATGTCATGGTCTTCTAGTGTAGCATCTTCGGAGATGGGTACAGCCTCTGTGATTCTGGGAGGTGCATCTTCTTAATAGACTTCTTCATGTTGACACTTCCTAGATCTCTTGAGAGCTGCTTCTTCATCAAATTTCACATCCCTACTTATTTCCATATGATGAAAACCTAGGATGTAAATTCTAAATGCTTTGGATGATTCACAATATCCAACAAATATTCCCTTCTTACCAGAAGGATCCAACTTGGTTCTCTTTTCTTTTGGAATGTGAATATAAACTGGACATCCAAATATTTTTAGATGACTTACCTTAGGATTCTTTCCTGTGAACACTTCTTCTGGAGTCTTGAAATCAAGAGCACTGTGGGATAGTCTATTTTGCACATAGACTGTTGTCCTAGCTGCTTTAGCCCACAGATACATAGGTAGGTCTTGATCATGTATCATTGTCTTCACAGCTTCCATGATGGTTCTATTCTTTCTTTCTGCAACCCCATTTTGTTGGGGATTATAGGGAATGGTTTAGATCCCTCTTGATTCCAGCTTCCTTACAAAATTCTTCAAAATCCTTTGAAGTATATTCTCTGCCATTATCTATTCTGAGAATCTTGATTTTCTTTTCTGAGTGATTCTCTATCAATGCCTTGAACTCTTTGAATTTTCCAAAGACTTCATTCTTTCCTTTTAGGAAGTATATCCAAGTCTTCCTTGAATAGTCATCAATAAATGTGAGATAATATTCGAACCCACTCAGAGATGTGGAGGGCATTGGTCCACATAGATATGATGTATTAACTCCAAGGTACTCTTAGTCTTTGCTTCACTCTTTGTAAATGGGTTCTTGATATTCTTCCCTTTTGCACATCCTTTGCATGTGCCATCATGATCAAATTTTGAGTCTGGTAGTCCTATAACTACCTTGCTCACATGAGGTAGGGCTTTGTAGTTAATGTGAGCAATTATTCTATGCCATAGCTCACTTGGGCTAGTGGCTTCATGAACAAGGGCAGCTTCTAAATGGCCCTTGAGTTTGTATAGACCTCCTTTCTCTTCACCAATAACAATTGCATCCTCAAATGATTTTCCTTTAGGCCACATAAGTACTTGGCCATCTATGAATGCAACCCTAAAGCCTTTCTTATCTAAAGCTGAGATAGAAAGTAGGTTCTTCTTCAAGCCTGGTACATATAAGATTTCCTTCATCTTCAATGGGGTTCCATAATCAAGCTTGTAGCTTGCTTCACCTATTCCCTCGATGGGATATTGATAATCATCTCCTAGAGATACCTTTTGTGGAGAGGTCTTTTCTTCAAGTCTTGAGAGAGTTTTCTTTTGACCTGTCATGTGCTTTGAAGCACCACTATCAATGAGCCATGTATCTTCTCTAGGTGTCATAGACCCAGAGAGTGCAGAAAATAGAACATATTCTTCTGCATCTTCTTTCTCTACTTTAGTTCTTTTCTTTTGAGGCATTTCCTCTTCTTCTTCTTCTTCTTCTTCTTCACTATCATCTTCTACCATATGTGCATGATGTCTTTTGTGAACAAACTTCTTCTTCTTTGTTTGTGAAGTACAATTTCTGGCAAAATGTCATAGTTTGAGACAATTGAAACATTGAACTGTGGAGAGGTCTCTTTCTAAGTTTGCTCTTCCTCTCCTTTTAAATCTGTGGGGAGGTTGAGACTCCTTGTGGTCATTTTTATTGAAGTGACCCTTTCTTCTTCTTTTGGTGTGAGTAGCCAAGGCTTGGTCATCCTCCTTGAGAAGAGCTTCTCTATTGGCTACCCTAGCTTCTTCTTGAATACAATCCTCCCATACCATATCAAACTTCATGCTTTCTTTTCTGGCACACATAGTTTGGATGAATGACTCCCAAGATCTAGTAAGACCATTTAGAGCAGTCATGACTAGTTCATCTTCATCAAGGGTATCTCCAATGGAATCTAGTTGTTCCTTGATTTGGGAAACCATTGAGAAATAGTCTTGAATAGATTCTCCTTTGTTCATCTTGGCACTCTTCAACTGAGATCTTAGGTTCATCTTCATGTTGATGTTCTTCCCTTCATACATTCTTCCTAGGGCATCATACATTTCCTTTGGGGTCTTTTTGGATGCCACTTGGGGAATCAAGTGGTCCTTGATAGAATCAGCAATGATTCTCTTTTCCCTAATCAAATCCTTCATATACTTCTCTTTAGCTTCATCTTCTCCAGGTTCTGCAATCTCATCCTTGATATACTGGACAAGATCATTCTCTTCAAGAATGAGGCCAATTCTGTATTTCCATGCCCGAAAATTTTCTATACCCTCTAGCTTGTCTTCAAGATTAGTGCTTGGAGCCATCTTCTTTAGGGATCAAAGAGATTGAAGTTTCTCAAGGGATAGAACAACACTTACCAGGAGATGTGCTTGATTGAAAGTTCTGGTGTGTTCTGCTTCTGGAAACTTCAACTTTTCACCTTCCAGATCTGCAACAGAATTTTTGGTTTTACCGCATTTTTGGTCAAACTAGGGTTTGACTTTCCCAGAGTTCTACCCAACCAAAAAGTTCAATCTAGGGCTCAAAAGTTTGATTTTGAGAAGGGCTATCCAGCCATGTAATCAGAATCCAAAAATACTAACTTTTGCAAAAACCCTAATTTTCACCGGAGAGAGAGAGAGAGATATTTTCACCTTGTGAAAGATGTCCTATTCAGGCTAGCTCTGATACCATGTTAAATTTATACTAATTTGACTAGCAAGATCACTGAAAGAAACACAATCACAAGATAGACAGATATTTTAACCTGGGAAACCCTCGTGCAGTAGAAAACCCAGCAAAGCTTTCCTCAATAAGATGATCAACCAAATACAAGATGTAGTCCAAGACTAGAGCTCCTTCTCTACCTCCTGTATAGACCTCTCTCTCACATGTGCGCTACTTTCCGAGTGAAGGAAGTGTGTGATAAGTGAGGAGCATCCTCCTCTACTTATACTTGTTTCCCAACTGACTTTTTACCCTATGGGGCCGACCTCTCCTAAGAGGGTCTAATAACCCCTAATAAATAAACTCAGGGCCGACCCCCACATGGGATATCTAATAACCCTAGTTACCACAATCCATCGGAGGAATAAACATCTCCAGATATACAATAGGGTCACCTCGGAGGGATGGAACATCTCCGAAATAATAAAGTACAAATATAATATTCTTAGAAGTTACAATATTTCAACATTTACCACTTCTTTTAACTCATAAATATGCTCTATCAACGGCTCTTGGGAGTGAAATAGTTGCTTCTGCAATTCACAAGCATGCTCAAAAAATGGTGTCATGTCTTGTTTCTTTGTTTGAGAAGATTTGAGTTGCGCTGTCAAGGATTCCTTCTCTTTGTCCAATTCATCTATTTGATCCTATAAGGTTCCCTTTTCAATTACGAGGGACCTTAGGTGTTGACCCAACTGAATTTCCTCGCCTTCTAACTCGTTTATTTGAGCTTGGAAATACATTTTCTATCCTTCCATTATGACTAATTGCACATTTGAGGAGTATTTCTCATCTTCAATACTCTAGAGATTTAGCAAAATCTTTTCTTTCTCTGCTTCTAGAGCATCACATTTTCTTTTTATCTCTATTCCCTCATTGTGATCTTGTACCAATCTATCTTTCAATTTGATCATATTAGCTTTGCTTCGTTCCAAATCCTCAATTAACTTGTCTATGTTGTCTGTGTTTGCTTGTGCTGCAACAACATTTACAAAAGCTATGAACTTTGGGTATTTGTTAGTACCTTCTACTAAAGTACTTTCTTGAACAATCACAATATCCGACTGAGTACCAATATTCAATCTCTTCTCAGTTCTCTTCATGATGGTTTTCCTCTTTGGATCGAAGATAATAGTGTCAATATTAGCTACGGAATGTTTTTGGAAGGCGTGAATGGCATAGTCCGATCTCGGCCAATGGAAGGTGACCTCCTCTTGATGTATTTGTAACTTCAGAAGATATTCACTTGTATATTTTATATTATATTTGTATTTTATTATTGTACCTCTGACAAAGATGTTTATTCCTCTGGTCAGAGAAGTCATTATTGTACTTGGGTCATGTAAATTCATTGAGGCCAATCCTCCCATGTATGTCGGGGCATTAGACCCCAAATTTAAGTTATAAATGGGTTATTAGACTCTCCTAGAGAAGTTGGCCCAGTTAGTTACACTTAGGGGCCGACCTGTTCGGGGTTAAAGCTAAGTGAAAGGTAAAGTATAAATGGAGAGGGTGCTCCTCTCTATTTGATCATTCACACACTCACTCACTTTGCATTAGTGAGAGAGAGGAGGAGTTTGCACAAGTGGATGAGGAGGAAGCTGCTGGAGACCATATACTTGTTTTGGGGTTTTGTATTGTTGCTCATTCTATCTCTAAGGAAGTTGCGGGGTTTTCTCCTTTATGGTTTCCCCAATGAAATGCTTTGTGTCTCTTGTCTCTTGTCTCTTGTGTTTATGCTATGCTTGTTATTCTATCAGTAATATCCTAGATCATATTGAATTAAATGATGAAAAACTAACATGGTGTCAGAGCTAGCCTGAAGGAAGGCATTGCATGGCATTTACGACACTTGTTTCACTTGCGACAATTTGAAAGTTAGGGATTTGTATAGAAAAACCTAGTCATCGTGGAACTTTCACTATAACTCAATTTTGGAAAAGATTCAGGATCTAAAAATTGGATAGGCCGAATATGAAATTTTCCTGTACCTTGTGTCTGAATTTCAGCCTCAGATTCGTTGTACTTTTCGAGATATAATCCGTACAAGTTAGGGTTTCTGCCTCTTCCAGAATGAATCCCTAAACAAGTGACCTAGGTAAAAAGGTCATATCTCGGGCTAGGAATATCCAAATGGAATTCCATAAAAAGTGAAAGTTAGGGCACAGACTGTAGTTTCACAGGTCTGATTTTCAGAGGCCGAAGTTGAAACAGTGACACGTGGCACTCTGTACAAGTTCGCTATTTTGTTTCATCCCTTAAACAGGTCATGTTGGGAAACTGATCATATTTCTCTGATGGAGAATCCAATGAAGCTCAAACCTATGGGGTTGGAAAGATGACAGGTCTGGGTACTAGAGGCCAAAGATTTAGACCTTGCAGATCTGAAATTTCAGAGATACACTAGAAACAATACGGCACATCTGAAATGGATAATGGAGGAAATCAAAGAAGAGGAGGAAGAAGCTCTCACTTAGAGTTTTCAGTTTTTAGGTATGGAATGACCTGATACAATGTTGGAGACACCTAATGCAACATTGGAAACTTTGAAAATCGATTTGGAATCCATTCATCATAGATATTAATCCTCCATCAAAATATTGTGGGAGGAAGGAGATTGAAAATTAGGGTTTCCAAGTAAGAAGATGTTGATGTATATGTAACTTCGGAATGTATTTCATATATGAATGTTGTATGTACTCCTATAGAGATGGTATTATTCCTCTATACGGAAGTGTCGTCATTTATATTGTAAATGTCGTAACTTATACTTGATGGGTTATTAGACCACCTTGTTGGGGTCGGCCCTATATAAGTCATGTGGGTCAAAGGGTTATTAGACCACCCTATTAGGGGTCGGCCATGTGGGTCGAAGGGTTATTAGACCACCCTATTGGGGGTCGGCCCAGTCAGCATTATGTTATGTGGTTAAGTTCGCCTACATGATTTATGTAAAAGGCAAGCCAAGTCAAGTATAAATAGAGTGCGGGAGGCACTCTATTTGATCACTCACTTCTCTCTCATGCACTCAAGGAGTGGCGCACTTATGGAGGAGGAGGATCTGCTTCTAGGATATGTCTATCTCTTATGTTTGGTTTGTATCATTGCTCTATCTATCTCTGAGGAAGTTATTGGGGTTTTTCACCTTTATGGTTTTCCCCAAGTAAATCTTTGTGTCTCTTGTGTGCTTGCATTATTGTCTCCATGATTGATATGCTGTAGATATGCTGTACATGTTGTTCTCTCAGTTAAGATCCTATATCAGATTGAAGTCAATTCTGAAAATTTAACAGAAGAAACCCTAGCAAAGTTGGAAGACTCATAGGGAAGCAATGAAGGATGCTTAAGTGGCACTGATATTCTATCATCCTAGCACCATGAACCTATATAAGATGTTTACAAGTGATCTACCTTGGATGGTTAGGGTTTTACCCTTATATAGAAGACTACAAACTATCTCGACAGGTATGACTTGAGGAGAGACAGGTATGTTTTGAAATCTGTTTCATGATTAAGTTTATGATATGTTTGTCTTCATATTATTTAGGTTAATACAATAATGATTAATTTTAGATTGTCTTATCACCTTAGTAAAAGTATGAATGCATGTGAATAATAAGAGACATTCATTGATTAGGGTTATGACACTTATGATTGTACTAATGCACTGTTGTGTTGTATGAGGATGATGTTGTCTGCTAACATGGAAGGTACATCAATAAAGACAAATCAAGTTCTAGATCAAGAATATATGACCATGGTGACATGAAGACAAAGACTCATCCATAGTCATTGATCACATAGAAGCTCTACTTACGAGGTATGTATAATTTGGTTCTACAATGCTTAACTGATGAGATATGCAGGATACTAGCACAAGGTCTCTAAATCATTGAAGAGAACAAAGAAGACATTGTTTGGGTATGTTCGACATAACTGGAAAGCATGATAATCTAGGTATGTTTTCCTATATTGATTTAGAATCCTACCTTGTGTTAGGATCTTATATAAGTATACTTTTGTATGATTGATAATGATTATTCATGAAGTTATAAGTTTGAGTAATCATGGGTTTATGTATATTATGCTTCTTAGTTTGATTAATGATATGACAAACTAGAAGAGTCCTATGGTCAAACAAGAATATGCATGAGTAAAAGAAGTACTCCTTGAAACCTTGAATACTAACGCTTGTGATAAATTACCTATGTACGAAATGATCATGACCATACATGTTTAAGATTATTTAGAATTATAATGCTTTGATAGTATTGAGATTATACTAATGAATGTATGATTATGTATGAGATCTTGAGGATGACACAATGATGATACTAGTGCACAGTTAAGCATGCATAGTGGTCCAGGATGGATATAAGTTCAAAGACAGATAATCCAAGAAGAAAAGATCAAGAGGGAGCACACTCCAGTAGTTCATGTAAGGAAGCAAAGATTGAGAGGGAGTCCACCCAACAACCAAACAAAGATAAGTATTTTAATTGTCATTTCTTGTATATATGATTAGTTAAATGATGTTCCTAGATTTAGGATGTATATTATGCATGTTAGGAAAGTTGCATTAATGAACAGGATACTACTAATATGCAAGTAATGGGTAAGTGGCCTATGGCACTGTACAACATTCCATTTCTACTTATCTATTATGAAACCTTTTTGTTGACATGTTGGGAGTAGTGCACACTCTTAACAATGTTTTGGTAGAGATGGAAGGCATCTAGAAATTTACGAGATATGGATAAATGTTGTATTGAAGCATTGGCTAAGATAATTGCATGACTGTATGACCTATGTATTTATGTGTAAGAATTTGTTATGAAAACTATGAAATGTTTCTAATCATGCAATTGAACTTGACTTGTAGGAAAGATCATATACCATCACCTACAAGAGAGACTTGTTTCGAGGAACAAGCTATGAAGAATCAACATACTTCAGAAAACTGCCTATTGAAGATATTGAAGAACCATAAGTACCTAGGATCCGAATGAAGTAAATCCAGAAGATCATGAAGAACACAAGATGGAAGACACACAAATCCACCACGTGAGAAGAACTCTCACAAGAGGAAACCAACATGGGTATGAGAGGCAAGTCAATATGCAAAGAGATATGGTGCTCCATAAAGAAAGCAAGAGACCGAGGCCATACTCTAGCTATGTAGCCCTGCTGTGTGACATCATTAACAAGGAACCTGCCAACTATGAAGAAGCGGCAGGAAGGATGCCATGATCGAGGAATACCAGTCGATCATGAAGAATGATGTCTAGGATGTGGTCCCGAGACTAGAAGGGAAGTCTGTGGTGACTTCCAAGTGGATCTACAAGATCAAGCATGCTGTAGATGACAGCATAGAGAAATACAAGCCAATATTTGTGGCACATGGTTTCTCCCAGAAAGAAGGGATAGACTATGAGAAGACATTTGCACCTGTAGCTAGATACACTTCCACTAGAATAGTACTTGCTCTGGCTACAATGATGAAATGGAAGATACACCATATGGATTTCAAGACAACGTTCTTGAATGGTGTAGTAAAGGAGAAACTATATGTGGAGCATCCACTTAGATTTGAGACACATGAAAGGGAGACTCATGTGTGCAAATTGAAGAAAGCCTTGTATGGATTGAAATAGGCACCCAGGACGTGGTATGGAAGGATAGACAACTTCCTGACTAGTTTGGGATTTACCAAGAGTAAAGTGGATTCCAACCTTTACTACAAGGTTGAGGAAAGGAACCCAATGATACTCCTACTGTATGTAGATGACCTATTTGTGACAGGTGAGGATGGGTTGATTGTTGAAATGAAGAGGAAGCTTGCTGCTGTGTTCGAGATGAAAGACTTGGGTATGATGCACTATTTTCTAGGCATGGAGGTGTGGCAGAGTGCGGATGGAATCTTCCTTGGACAAGGGAAGTATGCAGTAAAGATCCTGAAGAGGTTCGGGATGATGGACTGCAAGGCCATGGCCACACCTATGGCATCGAACCTGAAGCTATTGTGTGATGCTTCATCAAAGTCGCTTGATGCTACGATGTATCGTCAGATGATTGGGTCTTTGATGTACCTGATGAAGACGAGACCAGATATTTGCTTTGTTGTCAACACATTGAGCCAGTTCCTGATGGATCGGAGACATGTTCACCTGATTTCTACAAAGAATATTTTGAGGTACCTGAAGGGTATGGTTGATTATGGGCTCAAGTATGATTCGAATCCAAAGATTAACCCAGAGGGTTATGTTTATTTGGATTGGGCAGGTGGTGCCATTGATAGGAAGAGCACTTCGGGGTGCTGCTTCAATATGGGATCAGGTGTGATCTCTTGGTTTAGCAGGAAGCAGTCCTACATGGCACTAAGTACAACCAAAGCAGAGTATGTCACAGCTTGTTCAGCTAGTTGTGAGGCAGTATGGATAAGGAAGCTACTGTCTAATTTGTTTGATCTCCAGTTGGATGTGACTTGTATATATTGTGACAACCAGAGTTGTGTGAAGTTGTCTGAGAACCCGGTGTTCCATGACAAGTCGAAGCACATCGAGATAAAGTATCACTATATCAGGGATATGGTGCAGAGAGGAGCAGTGAAGCTACAGTATGTTGTGACGGATGAGTAGATAGCCGATGTATTAACCAAGTCGTTGGCCAGAGTGAAGTTTGAATACTTCAGAGAGAAGCTTGGTGTACTTCAGATCAAGGTTCCTTCCAAGGGGAAGTGATGAGTCCAGAAGATGCAGATGCACATGGGCCATTCTCACATAGTGGTAGGAAAGTAATCCTATGGTGTAGATGTAAGGGCTGGGGCCATTCTCACATGGTGGTAGGAAAGTACTCCCATGGTGCAGATGTAAGGTCTAGGCCATTCTCACATGGTTGTAGGAAAGTCCTCCCATGGTGCAGATGTAAGGGTTGGGTGTGGATTTTCCCACATGGTCAGAGGTTAGTCCTTCCATGGTTGTTGATGTAATTGCTGAGGCTTTTCTGACATGGTCAGAGGAAAGTCCTTCCATTATCGTTGATGTAATTGCCGAGATTTTTTGACATGGTCAGAGGAAAGTTCTTCCATGGTCATTGATGTAATTGTTGTAGCCTTTCCGACATGGTCAGAGGAAAGTACTTCCATGGTCATTGATGTAAGTGTTGAGCCTTTCTCGGATGGTAAGAGGAAATTCCTTCCATGCCGGTGATTGTAAGTGTTGTGTTGTGTGCATCTAGGTTGTGCTCCGTTGACAATGAGATGATCTAAAGATGATGAGGTGACAGTAGGGTACACAAGTTTTGCATAAGAATATAATCAGACCTGGGATGCTCCTTCAAGTTTTGTAGTGGCATATAATCAGTCCTGGGAGATCTTGCAGGTTTTGCAAGTGGCATATAATCAGTCCTAGGATTCTCCTTCAGGTTTTGCAGTAGCATATAATCAGTCCTGGGAGATCTTGCAGCTTTTGCATAGGCACATAATAATTCATGAGTTGTACCTACTGGATGGCTTGCTCGTAGATATGATGAAGACCTACATGGAGGCTAGGCCTACATCCAGCATGAAAAAGGGATGGCTCTGTAGAACTTCCTATGATGAGTAGATTGGAGATTAATGGTCGAGATAGCAGCACTAGTGACGATGATGATCCAGTGACGAAGACTTGTGCTGATGAACTGTGTCAAGAGAATACCTTCTCAGTTAAGAGAGAGTGTTTATGTATTTATAACTTCAGAAGATATTCACTTGTATATTTTATATTGTATTTATATTTTGTTATTGTACCTCCGACGGAGATGTTTATTCCTCCGGTTGGAGAAGTCATTATTTTCCTTGGGTCATGTAAAGTCATTGAGGTCAATCCTCCCATGTATGTCAGGTCATTAGACCCCAGATTTAAGTTATTAATGGGTTATTAGACTCTCCTAGAGAAGTCGGCCCAGTCAGTTACACTTAGGGGCCAACCCATTTGGGGATAAGGATAAGTGAAAGGTAAAGTATAAATAGAGAGGGTGATCCTCTCTATTTGATCATTCACACACTCACTCACTTCGCATTAGTGAGAGAGAGAGCAGGAGTTCGCACAAGTCAAGGAGGAGGAATCTACTGGAGAACATCTACTTGTTTTGGGGTTTTGTATTGTTGCTCATTCTATCTCTGAGGAAGTTGTGGGTTTTTCTCATTTATGGTTTCCCCAGTGAAATGCTTTGTGTCTCTTGTCTCTTGTGTTTATGTTATGCTTGTTATTCTATCAGTAAGATCCTAGATCATATTGACTTAAATGATGAAAAAATAACACCTCCAGTAAGAGGTATTTATGGATTAGGATCAGCGGTATTGTCTAAGTCCATATCTTGTCAATTCTAATTTTTTTTCTTTTCTTCCACATATTTCTTGATCCTTTCTTCATCTTCTATTTTTTTGTTGGCTTCATCTTGTTCTTCTTTTCTTTTTGCTTCCACTACTTTTTGCTCTCTTTGTCTTCTTTCTTCTTCCTACTTTAGAAAGTTTATCTTCTTGTAGCTTATTTGCTAATGCTTCTTCTTGCAATTTTTTCACATTTTATTTTTCTAGAGTCTTCTCCTACATCTTTTTTTCCCTTTTTGTTGTTATAGATTCTTCATTGGACTTCCTTTGTGCTGCTTCTTCTAAGGTTTCTTTTGTTTTTCTTGAGTTTGCTTTTGTCTTCCTTCCAAACCTTTTATTTAGATCTACAATGTTCTTCTCCCTTCTATATACTTATTTGTGTAATTCTATAGGATAGATCACATAGCTAGAGTAAACCTCACAAATCTCACTCAAGAATTTCATAGAAGAAGAAGAAGAAGAAATGAATCAATTATCACTCATAAACTCAGAAATGGAGAAATCTGCAGTATAATCATACATCAGCTGTAAGATGGCACTATGAAAAGTGAATACAATAACAATACTGTCAAGTGAATTCGAATTAGGCAAAGGTGATTCGAATTCTCCTCAATTTGTGGCTTGGATAGCATTGGAGACATCACCCAATCAATGGTAGTAGTCACAAATAGTCAAAAGTCAGTCAAATGAGTCTAACTAAGTCTAAATGATCCATGTGAGAAAAAATCAAGGGATGGAGACTCCAAGGAGGGCGCATGAGGCTGTCAGTAGGTCAAGTGGCACTCCGATACAGACAACTGGAAGCTACAGGCAGTTAAACTGAGCAATAATGTAAGAACTGGTCAATCAATGTTGCAACTAACTATTAGAATCCAAGTAGGTATAGTAGGGCGCATATTTCATCCAGGTGAGGAAAACAAGGTGCACTAGGTAGGTAGAAGGGCTACTGGGAGATAAAAACAGGATCTAGCGGTTGAAAATAGGCTCCAGGTGCTGGGGAGACTACCATACTGATGACTGGATGCATGCAGTATCAATTCATGCATGTAGAATGCATGCAAAGCATGCAAATATAAATAATTATGGTGAGAATATTCCAACACCCCTCTGCAAGACAAACTATGAGGAATCAGCGGAAAACTAGTAGGGCCCTAGTGACTGAGGTGAAAGGTCACCCCATACAACAATCTAAATAAATAAAGTGAGGAAAGAGGGAAAACCCATTGGGAAGAAAGTCCCCCCTCAAAATAGACTGAAGGATGCTAATATGGGATGGCATCACTCACCCCAGAAGGAGGCAAGTGACCTTCTTTACCGAATAAGGATCGATCTGAAAGAAATGGATCACTATGTGAATGATCAATGCGAGAAGGATGAAACCTTCCATTTTGAAAATCAGATTCGGTTCTCCTTTGATCAAGTGGATCACCAACAAGATCTACGACGTATATAAGAGTAAGGGTTTCCCATCTCGGAAGAGGAGGATCATCAGGTTGTATATATGTATGTACCATTCACTCGTCTTCACTATCAAGTGCTAGATATTCAAGTTCTTGTGGATCTAGATCTAGCATTCCCTCTTCATCAATTTCTGGAGGTATCTTCCTCTTGGTAAGAAGTGGATCATGCTACAAAAGCATGTGCTTGAGTTCTTCTTCAGTGGAGGCAAGCAAATCGGGAGGCTTCCTGATCTTTCTCTTCAGACCAAGCATGGTGAGAACAATTCCAAAAATATGAAGATCATTCTGGAACATGTGATTCGAACCAACTGAGTTAGAATCAACTCCATGAATGTGTAGATAGTTCTTTGGTATCTCCTTTGAACCAA
This sequence comes from Larix kaempferi, assembly GCA_027924585.1. Lineage (NCBI taxonomy): Eukaryota > Viridiplantae > Streptophyta > Pinopsida > Pinales > Pinaceae > Larix > Larix kaempferi. Next base: position 3,865,056 of record BSBM01000531.1, on the reverse strand, counting down.
GATAGGTGAGATCATAACCAAATGAACTATGATATGATGATGATATCTTGGACTTCAAATCAGCTTCAAGAATTGATAAATGGTTTCTTATGATCTCCTTTGAACCAGCAGGGGTGAGATCAAAGCCAAATGAACCATGACATAATGGTGATGGCTTGGACTTCAAATCAGCTCCAAGAATTGAAATATGGTTTCTTATGATCTCATTTGAACCAGTAGGGGTGAGATCAAAACCAAAATCACAAGGATATGCATGAGACTTGAACCCAAGCGAATGATGGTGTCTTCCATCTTCATTGAACTCTGAAAAATACATGCCAATTACCAAATATGATTTCATAGGAAGCATTTGATCAAGGAGGGTGAATGCATCACCTCCAAAATCTGATTTTACCTCCAAAATACTCAGTAGGTCATCATCTTGCACATCAACAAGCTCATGGGAAGTAGATATTTCAAAAGTCTATTGAACTTCTAGTGTAGTAGCTGGCATATCTTGCTCATAATTTGAATTAGAAAATGGATCAACTTCATTAGTGGTTTTACTTTCATGCCATAGTCTAATCTCTTCATTTGCATGTGTGTGAAGAGCAGACTGTTTGGAGAGAGGTAGAAAGTGAGAAAAATCATAGAGTTTTGACTTGTGGTTTGCAACACCTTTTGCAATGATATTTCTTGATACCATATCTTGTATTTCACTTCATCTTGAACAACTTCATCATGGGAGATGATTGAGACCGAATCATGAATAGAGAGAGCACTGGAGGCAGTACTGTTGGGATTGTTCTCCACATGGATAACATCATCCTCTTCCTTCTACTTTCCAAATAATATGTCCAATCTTGTCCATTTATCACTTGGATGTTCAGCAAAATCAATGAGGTACTCCATATTGGAAAGAATAGTAGTACATATTGTTGTTGAGGCTCTGTCACAATCATCTAGCCAAACTTCTTCCTATTCATAGGAAGCAAAATATCTCTTAACACCAATACACAAATATAAAAGACCATATCTATTTAGGTATGATGTCATCTTTGGTTTCCATTCTTCATAGTTGTATGAAGAGAGAGAAGGAACTACTTTCAGATCCATGGAAGCTGTTGTTGAATTCGAATCTACTGCTGCAACTGCAGAAAACATCGAAATTGTTGCAACTGCATAAAAATTTGAAACTGCTACAACTGCAGGAAACTGCTACAACTACAGAGAACTTCGAATAACCTACAAAAACAATGGATATCCATAGTAGCTTTTGAATTCGAATGATGGAATAAACCTGCAAAACAAATGAAATTGTTGATGGATATTTGCTACAAATTGAGAGAACACTTCCTTAGGACAATGAGCACATGTGACTAGATCCTTCACACCTGGATAGACCTCACTGGATTTCTCCAGTGAATTCAAGACAATTGCATTAGTAATTGCTGTGGAAATCCAAAGGCTTTTGGTGCTCAATGAATTGTTGCAACTATTGCTACTGCTCCAATTCGAATAGATGACTCCAGCTCTAATACCATGTGTAATTCTACAGGATAGATCACATAGCTAGAGTAAACCTCACAAATCTCACTCAAGAATTGCAGAGAAGAAGAAGAAGAAATTAATCAATTATCACTCATAAACTCTGAAATGGAGAAATCTGAAGTATAATCATACATCAATTGTAAGCTGGCACTGTGAAAAGTGAATACAATAAAAATACTGTCAAGTGAATTCGAATTAGCCAAAGGTGATTCGAATTATCCTCAATGTGTGGCTTGGATAGCATTGGAGACATCACCCAATCAATGGTAGTAGTCACAAATAGTCAAAAGTCATTCAAATGAGTCTAACTGAGTCTAACTGAGCCATGTGAGCACAAATCAAGGGATGGAGACTCCACGGAGGGTGCATGAGGCTGTCAATAGGTCAAGTGGCACTCCGATACAGACAAATACAAGCTAAAGGCAGTTAAACTGAGCAATAAATGTAAGAACTGGACAATCAATGTTGCAACTGACTATTAGAATCCAAGTAGGTGTAGTAGGGTGCATGTCATCCAGGTGAGGAAAACAAGGCACACTAGGTAGGTAGGTGGGCTACTGACAGCTAAAAACAGGCTCTAGGGGGATGAAAATAGGCTCTAGGTGCAGGGGAGACTACCATATTGATGACTGGATGCATGCATGCATGCATGCAGAATGCATGCAAATATAAATAATGATGGTGAGAATATTCTGACATTCTTCATCTTTCAAATGATTATCAGTGTATTCAAAATTTATCTTGCATGATGAACAATGTTTTGCTACATTTTGTTGACCATCGTTTCTAACAAAAATATTCTCTCCAAAATGATACGCCTCTAACTCTTTTACAAAATTTTCATCTCCTTTGACTTTGGTAAACTTGTAGGCTCCAATGGTGAACAGAAGTGGAGGATATGATTCCTTCTTATTCTCATTCAAAAAGTGTCCAACTCCATTTACAAACACTTGTCTCACTGCTTCCTTTAGAATGACATAGTTTGTAACATATCTCGGCATCACATAAGAGCTCTTTGTGCCCCCATACATCCAGATATAGGTGCCTTCTAGTGTAAAGTAGTAGTCTCCATATTCATTGATTACCTCCAAGGTTGCATCTGACGTCCAATTTGGCTCTTCCTTGAAAATTAATCGATACAGAGGTATTATAAACTCTTTGCAAATTATCTTGTAAAATCTGGCATGTCTATGTTCCCACATGATCTAATAGGCTACGTAAATAGGGGTCTTGTCTAGAACCCAATAGCAACCCAACTTATGGAATAGATTTCTGATATGGATACAATCAACCAAGTAAGAAGACATGTAGAATTCAGCTTTATTTTTCTTCAACCCCTCCTAAGCTGTCGATATAGCCTCAGCCATGTTCTCTGAAATGATGTCTTCCTAGTTGAATAAAGTACCATGTGTGGTGACATGATACAGTAGCGGAACCCAGTTGAGCTTATACATGTTTACAATTTCCTTTACATAGATTCTACATAAAAGCATTGCAACAATTTTGAATGGAGTTTTCAGGTTTTGTGTCTCATACTCCCCACTAGCTCTCTACCTCAACTGTTTACCTGGGAGAAGCATTTTCTTTGCATACGTCGAGTGATTTATCTTTACACTATTAATCCAATCATTTGTTAGGAGGACTTTGGGAGCTGGCAATTTATAAGCCTTGCTTATGTGTGCAGGTTGAAATGAGACAAACCCATTTCCATTGGATCCCGAAATGATCATGAATTTAGCATCTACATGGAGCAAGATCCAGTCTATTACTTTGGAACACAGGAATAGTTCTAGTTGAGTAGTAGCCTTGTTGAGTACAGATTTCTTTATATTTTGATATATCACCATTTCTTCGATCGTGGCATCTCGCATGTTTTGATCTCTAAAGAGTTGGTAGATTTCTCCCCACTTGTATTCATGGATTATTCTAGTGACAACTCTTGTATCCTCAAACTGGATCTCCATGGTGGACTCTAGAACTATCTCAATGTCTGAATTGAATTCCACCACTTTTCCTTTGCATTTATAAATTATCCTATACATGTCAGGATCCTGAAACACAAGAGCAGTATCAAATACAGAAATAATGACATGGAATCTCCAAACAAAGCACCATATTATTTTAATCAAGTTTACCAAATGATACTATATGTGTGCCCAAATATCCATGCTATCAATCTAGTTACAGACTTACTTCCAATGCAAGTTATTCCTGAAGTGAATGTGAATGTAGAACAACTTTCTATTATGAAAGCAATTTGAAGATAATAGATCATGTTTGTCCTATAAAACAAAATAGCCATTTTGAGGACTAGGAAGGGAATTATTGAAGTAACCATTTTCTTTGGTGATGGTATACATTTCCACAGTTTTCTTAGCATGATTGATCAGATTTAAGGTTCCAAACAAAGTAAATGGCAATGATAATAAGAAAGTTTCAAACCAATCATTGAGTATGACATTCGTTCCTCTTTGTATTTATTGGATTTAACCTCTAAGTTCAATTTTTTATATTTCCAACTATGCATGAAATTGGTTTAACTGCACACTACTTCTGAAGCAAAAGTATATTGAGAAGACATTCTGATATGCAACCATAATGAAAACAAATATTTAGAATAAGCAATTTTAAAAACTAATTGACCATGTCAACTGGAAATCCAAACATCAATCAATGCTTTTCTGGAGATAATAGGTGTTATAGGTCAGTTTTCAACTATTTTGTCAACCACAACCTCAACGAATCCATGGTTTCAATTCCCCCTTTCATAACTAGGTCATGAAAGATGTGATGTCGAAGGCTTTAGTGAGTATAACCCTAGTTTGAAGCTTATTGAGAGCGAAGGCTCGATTTGGATGCTCATATGATGAATTCTTGGTAAACCCTGATAGGCAAAGGTTTTCATTCACTAATCAACCAGCACAACATAAAATAGAGGCAATCTAAGCTACACTTCTCTTTCAAAAAGAAAAACTAGGGAAAAATAAAAATGGCTCTAACCTAATCCTTACATGCAATAAAAAAAACAATTTCATCCAATAATACAAGATAAACCTACGTGGAAATGAGTGTGCTCCTAATCTAGCGGTCGAGTTGGAAGAATACTTCCTCCATGTGGTGTGAGCAAATTGTGTTTATAAGTGTAATGTTGCACTAGAATGGGATTTCCTTTTAAATGCAATTTTAACCATAGATACTCATTAAATGTTTAGTGGTAGGATTGAACACTTTCACATGACCTTATACAAACCACATGGTGTTTTTTTTAAGGAAAAATAATCTATAACTTGGGCTAATACTCGGATTAAATCACAATTTATATCAATGCACTCGATGATCTCCAGATTGAATTTGAATCCGATGTGTTTCGGGTCAGAAAACCATTTTTCATCAATGCACTCGATGATCTCAACAATACACACACTGATCAAAATTCTTCCATTGAAAAGGACAAGGGAAAAGTCTTCTACCAAGCCACCCTTTCAATGCTAAACTTGATATTGCCTCGACGTGTTTCAGGTCAAAACTGCTTTTGGGCAAGACTCTTTCGAGGTGAAGATTAAAAGGATTCTGATATAGCAATGTCATTTCACAACTTCTAAAGTATTTTAGTGTAATAACCAAACTTGGCCCGAATAGATCAGTGAAAAACTGGGTTCTGCACTGACGCAAAAAAAAATACAGGACCGACATGTAATAGAGCAATATCGGGTTTTGCTCCGATAGTCTCGGCACGAAATTGGATTTTCTTCTGACCATTTTGGCACAAAAATAATTTCGGTTCGACTGTTTTAGGGTAGAAATGAATTTCTCCCCAACTGTTTCGGCACAATTTCATTTTTTTTCTCCGAAACAGAAATTACTCAAAAGTTTCTAAATGTAAAAAAATTCTATAGAAAACCCAATCTAATAACTTTGGAAACAAAGGGGTCCAAAATTAAAGATAAACTCAAGATCTAAGGAGGGGCCCTAAAATCTAAGAAATTTTGGGCAAGGGGTTGCAGCTGCAACAAGTCTTCATGGATATTGATGTGATAAGGGGGTTCAAAAGAAATGCAGGTAAAGGAGATGATATGCTTTCATAGGTAATTACTAGTTTAGAAGTGAAAGTAAGGGTTGATGATAATCCTGTTCTTAAGGGGTCAATAGTAGCTGAAGGGGGAATGGATGAATTCATTAGTGATTTCATGGGAGGGATTTTTACTTTGCTTGGAGATTTGACTATAGGTTGTCCAGACTCAGCTATACTATTTGTTTGGATAGGAGGACTTGCAAAGATTTGAGACAGAACAGATAATGGGAATATTGAGCAAGAAACTTACTAAATTCAGGTGTCATTATAAAGTGTTCAAAGTTGGATGGTGTTACCTATTGTTGTTCTTCTTCAACTTGAGTCGAGGACAGAGTAGGGGAGTCGCCGAATAGGTCAATATGGATTTTTTCTTTTGAATATTATGTTGTCCTAGATTTCTTTTGAGTGGGTGGTTGTAGTAAAACAGAATTCTTTGGTATGACTAGCTGCAACGTTTGCACCAGGTCATAGTCCTTTTGAATTTGTTGATCTGAGGAAACCTTATTCTTTATTGTTTCGAGTAAGACATTCTTATCCTACTCTCTTAGTTCATCGATGTCATCTTCTGTGACCTCGAATAAGAGATGATTAATTTTCTAGGAAGTTTTCCTGGTTGATTTTCCTTTGAGCTCTCGTTGATATATAAAGATCTTCTCAGTGAAATGTATGAATATTTATGATCCAAAAGGGTCACATCCCCATCCACCTCAGTGCTCTTTAGAGGCGATGGGAGAGAACTTGCTATATTTTTTTCTTCAAACTACCATTATTCTGCAAAACAATCTCAGTCCGCAATCCGCAATCAGCAATCTGTAGTGCGGAACATGGAAAGGCAGAACCCATAAGTCGTATTTATGCCAAAACACACCTCCAAATTCTGCAATCCACCTGGAGAGATTCGGAATTCAGAACCACAAATTCCAACCCTTCATAAATATTCCCTTCCGTCTTCCACAATTCGCAATGCGGAACTCAAAAATCGGAACACCAATTCCATTGCTCCGAAAAAATTCATTCCCGACTTCCGCAATCCATAATCCACCTTGCGGAACTTGAAAATGTGGAAGGCCTAATTCTCGGCTCCGACGAAATCTTCTTTCCAACTTCCGCAATCCACAATCCACACTTTGGAATTTGGAAATGCGGAAGCACCATTTCACAACTTTGAAAAAACACCCTTCTGAGTTCTGCAATCCGCAATCTGCTTGCGGAACTTGGAAATGAGGAAGCACCCTTTCACAAATCCAGAAAACACCCTTCTGACTTCTGCAATCCACAATCTGCAATCTGCAATCCACATTGCGGGTTCGGAAATTCGGAATCCCAATTGCACAACTTCTCTGGATGATAACGTTTTCATCCTAAGTCCAAATTGGACAAGTCTGGTACCGTTGGAAAGATATCGATGAGCTCTAGGAAATTGCATGATATTATTCCAGATCTGAAAAATATAATCCTACTCCTATTCCAACTCAAAATGAGGTGCCTAACTGCCTCAAGGCCTCCTTTCCTCCCTGCAAGGAGCTCTGATTGCCTTATGTCGTGGGTTCTTCCTTCATCTGAACCATAGAGGGGTCATGAACACACAAAAAGGGTTTCCTAATTCCATTCCCAAGTCCAAGTGATGCCATGCAATCCAACTAAAGGTGCATGCAATGCATAATAAACATAGACAGTGGAAAATAAGTCTGATTTAATGCATCTACAACATGCAATACTAACAACATCTTTAACACAAGCAAATGATAAAACAGCCAAGCATAAATCTACCTCATCCTCAGGATTATACACAGACTTCTTGTTGGTTAATGCATGTAATCATTTCATTCACATTAACTTGAAATAACATATAAAATGCAACATAGGAAATTAATATCATTTAGAACCACAAAATGGACATAATTTGGATCACAGATAACACTTATCTTTCAAATGAAGTTGTCCAAGCAACTGGCTATGCGAGAGCAACGTTCCACCCAACCATAGGTCTCTATCCATCCTATACTCTTTCAGTTGAGATACCACCCCTAAGTTGGGTTGTGTATCCACTAAGGAGGAACTAAACAGGCTCACTCATAGCCATGATTTCACACAATAGTCATGCTAATCCATCCCACAGCTGGTTTTATCAAGAATGTAAAATAACAAAGGAGGAGGATGCTAAGCCAGTGAGCTCAACCACAAATCTACAGGCATCTCAAGCTAGATAAAACAGCCTTGGCACCCACAATACCTACCACACCCAACACAAGAAAGGTCCCCTTCTCTACTAAACAGTCCCTCAAGCGCCCCTTTCCTCCAGTGCTCTTCAGGTTTGGCACAAAAAGGTCCAAGATAATAACTCCAAGACTTTATCCTTCACTGGGTTTATCCAGCAGATCCAACCTCTATTATTTCTCTCATTCTGTCATCCACGGCTGGATTTTATCAGCTTTTATTTCCAAAGTCACTCTATCGCGTCACTTCTTCTCGGTTGTTTCAAAACTGCGTCCTTTCTTTCTTTTATGAGAAAAATACTGGCATCTTCCTCTCTTTGCATTTTTATTGAGGGTTCCCCCTTCGGTTTTCCTTTGACCTTCAGTTTTCTTGGGCGTTCTAGCTACTCTGTCAACGTGGCTTCTTCCAAAATCGCACCCCTTCCTCTTCGATTTTCCTATTGGATGTGTAACATTTGGAACTGATCTTTTTTTCCATGATCCCACAGCCCCCTCACCTCTCCCTAGTGGATACACAAGGCCCCTTCTCATTGGTTGCTCCCATATCCATTTTCTTTTTTATTTCATGATAATTATTTATTTATAGCATTTTTCAATTTCCATGGCTTAAATAGCACATGGCCAACATAATATCAAATACTTTCCTTTTTAAATAAAATCCAAGCATCCACTAGCGAAGCCTTGGCCTTGAGCTCCTCACTAGGGAAAACATACATAACATGTATACATTATTTATATTAAAATCCAAAATATCACAAGGGTCAAAATGGTGTATTCTCCCCCTTAGAACAACACCATCCTAGGTGTTCTCAAAACTGAACAAAAATGGAAATGCCTCTCTCATGGCATCCTCTAGCTCCCATGTAGTCTCATCAGTACTAAGGTGCTTCCATTGCACCTTTATTTGTCTGATGGCTCAATGCCAGAGCAATGTGCCCTTCCTATTGAGGATGCGCATAGGCTCCAATCCATTATGTGATTAGGATCATGTACACACTTCTTAAGCAAAGAAAAATGGAAAACGTTATGAACTCTCATGTTAGCAGGAGATGCAATTCTATATGCAATTGGTCCTATCCTATCAAGGACTTCAAATGGCCCACAATATCTTGGTGCCATCTTGGCACAAATCTCCAACTTTAGGGAACTTTTCCTTGGTTTCACTCTTAGATAAACATGATCCCCAATCTTAAATTCCTTATGCACCCTTTTCAAATATGCATAACTCTTCTGCTTATCTTGAGCTACCTTCAAATTCTTCCATATCTTCACAATTTTTGTTCCATTTCCTTGATCATCTATGGCCCAAGCACCACCCTACTCACTGGAATGTCCCAATTCACTGGAGTCCTGCATCCTTTTCCATATAGTGCCTCAAATGGACTCATTCCCAATGATGCTTGATGTACATTATTGTATGCAAATTCTACCAAGTGTAGGTAATTCTCCCACTTGGATGGTTTATCCATCACACACATTCTCAGCATGTCTTCAAGAACCTGGTTCACCCTCTCAGTTTGGCCATTTGTTTCAGGATGATATGTTGTACTAAAATTCAGTTGACTTCCTAGCTCCTGAAATAATCCCTTCCAAAAATTGGATGTGAACTTTGCATCTCGATATGAGATTATTGCCTTAGGAAATCCATGCAATCTAAATATCTCCTTCATGAAAATATTTGCTATGTCAGTTGTCTTATGAGTGGATTTGACTGGAATAAAGTGAGATACCGTTGATAGCTTATCCACCACTACCATAATTAAATCATGCTAACTCATTGTCATTGGCAAACATGTTACAAAATCCATAGAGATTACTTCCCACTTCCATTCTAGAATGGGAAAAGGTTGCAACAATCCTGTTGGATGTTGATGATCTACCTTGACTTGTTGGCACTTTTGACATCTATAAATGTATGTTTCTATGTCATTCTTCATCCCATGCCAAAAGTATTGCTTTCTTGTTGCCGTTATTGTCTTTTGATATCATGTATGTCCAGAATATGGCATTTGATGTATTTCATCCATCACTAGCTTCTTCAAATATGCACAATTTGGAATATACAGTCTCGTACCTTGATATGAGAATATCATCTTCACCAAGCTAATATCCTACACACTTTTCATCAATATTTCCCTGCTGCAACTGTTCTTTGATTTGAAGGTAAGCTTCATCATTGGTTTGAGCTTCAAGAACTCTTTCTTTCAAATCTGATTTGCACATACTTAATGCTGCAACATGAAATTTTCTGCTAAGAGCATCTACAACCTTATTCGCTTTCCATTTTAAATGTTTAATTTCCAAATCAAACTCACTGATAAATTCCATCCACCTAGTTTTCCTAGCATTCAGGTTTGGTTGGTCAAACAAATACTTCAAGCACATCTAGTCTGTCTTGAGCTCAAATCTTCTTCCCAAGAGATAATGTCTCCACTTCTTGAGAGCATGTACTATGGCTACTAGTTCTAAATCATGTGTGGCATAATTATTTTCATGCTCTTTTAGTTTCCTCGGCTCATAACAAATCACAAATACTTCTTGCATGAGCACTCCACCTAGCCCTTCAATGCAAGCATCTATGCACACTACAAAATCCTTCTTTGGATCTGCAATCTTCAAAACAGGAGAGCTGGTAAGCAATTCCTTTAGCTGTTGAAATATTTTCTCACACTTTTCAAACCATACAAACTTGACATTCTTCCTCTTCAATGATGTAATTGGGTGAGCTATCTTGGAGAATCATGAACAATGAACCTTCTATAACAGCCTACAAGACCCATAAAATTTCTAACATCTGTAACATTGTAAATCTGTCTTACTGAGACTTTCTTGGGAATTCCTCTTACCAACCTTAGTATTCCCTCTTCATCAAGGAATTCAAGCACCTTCTCATAGAAATCTATCTTGGCTCTATGCTTTTCCAACCAATCCATACCAATTAGAGCATCATAAGATCCTAATGGTATGACATTCAAGTTTACTTTTGTGAGGAGCCCATTCAACTCCATGGGGCACTGCATCACCACCTCACTCACTTTTCTCTTGGTCCATGTAGCTAATTGAACTAGCCAAGACTTAGTGTGCTTCATTTTTCTAAGAGAACAAACTTCAACTACTTTTGGAGAAACATAACTATGAGTAGACCTCGGATCAATCAAAAAAGAAATAGATTGTTTGGAAATCTTACCTTCAACTTACACCATTGTTGATTGATGGTCTGCCTGATGATCATCCAATGCTACATAGATTCGAGGTACTTCCCTTTCCATATCCTCCACTGTGGCTGCTCCTTTTAAGTTGTGAAAACTTTAGGGATTCTCCCTCCGATGTGGACAATCTCTAAGCATGTGGTTTTCTCCACATCCCCAACATTGAAGTGGCCCTTTTGGTGCTTTTTATGTTGCCATTGCTAGCTTGTTCTCACTTCGTTCTTGTTGGCCCTGTGGAAAATTTCTTGGATTATTTTTTAATGGTGGCTTAAATCCACTTTTCCTTTGATCAAATCTCCCATTTGGATTTCCTTTCCCTACTGGGTGAACCTTTGATTTTCCTTTTCTCTGCTCATGGCAATGCATTTCCATCCTAATGGATTCATCAAGACTTGGTGGATTAACAAACTCAATCATATCTCTAAAATTTTGGGGTAGGCTTTCAAGGAAACATTGGATTTTTATCCTTTCATCCCTTATGTAATATACATACCTCAAAAACTCCAACAACTCGTGGACATGTTCTTCCATGGACTTCTGCCCCAGCCTGACTTCATTGAACTCTTTCCTCTTGTTGTCATAGTACCTAGATGATAGGTATTTTTCCTTGAATTAGCTTTTAAATCGATCCCAGATGATCCTCCTTTCACTGATCCTTTTCACTTGCATGAGGTGCTCCCACCAAATTGAAGCTCTGCCATTTATATTATAAATGGAAATTCTGGCCTTTTCATTCCCTAAATAATCATGAATCTTGGAATATTTCCTCATTCCAAGAAGCCATGCCTCTTCCTCATGGCCAATCTTACTTTCTCCATCAAATGTGGGAGGCCTTTCCTTCTTGAATTCTCCCTGTGGAATTCCCTTGAACTTCTTTCTTTATCCAATTCTCCTAGAAGTATGCCATGGAATCCTTTGGGAACCTTTGGAGTCACATGACCTACTGGAATAAGATCTTGAGGCAAGTGCTCTATACCTTTTTCTCACAGAACTCTTTCTTGGGATTGGAGTCCTCTTCCTAGAACAATCTCTAGAGAGACTCCATGCATCTCTTTCGTATTTACCTACATTGCTTGGGTTGTACCCAAGGTTTATCCTCTATTGCATAGCAGTGAGGCTTTGCAAAATAGCAGCATTGAGCTAATTCTGTTCTTCCTGAGCCTTCACCAATATTTCATTAAAGCTTATCATAGTTTCAACCAGATTTTGAGGAGTTATTTGATCCCTTCTCCCATTAGATTCGGTCTCAGCACGTTCTCCTTGCACATTTTCTCCTAGCGCATATTCACCATGCTCATAAGTATCTTGGGCATCATTCACGGTCACAATTCTCTCTTCCCTGTATGTTGCCTCTGCTACAACTATTCAAGTTTTATCAGTTGCAACCACTGTGCATTATAAAGATATTTATTAGACATCACAGAAATGCATATAAAACATAAAACATCCAAACTTGAATAGAAGTAAATCATGGAACAATTTACAGATCTATGATGCTTTCTTTGCTTTGCCCCATTCATGCAAATTTGGAAACTATTTGTTTGGACAACAACAATACTACATTTTGTCAAAACTATGCCCTTGGCACCTTGCTTTCTGTAAATGCATTCATGCTTCGGCCCAAATAGCCCAAGTGTTGCAACCTTGGGCTCGGATACCACTATGTCACATCCCCAGCCACCTCAATGCCCTTTAGCAGCGATGGGAGACAACCTTCTATATTTGTTTTTCTTCAAACTTCCATTATTTTGCAAAACAATCTCAGTCCGCAATCTACAATATGCAGTGTGAAACTCGGAAAGGCAGAACCACTAAGTCGCAGGTTCTCCAAAACACACCTCTGACTTCCATAATCTACAATCTTCCTTATGGGATTCGGAAGTCGGAATCACAAATTCCAACCCTCTGGAAATCTTCTCTTCCATCTTCCCCAATCCACAATGTGGAACTTGGAAATCGGAATGCCAATTCCATTGCTCCAAAAAACTCCATTCCCAACTTTCACAATCCGCCTTGCAGAACTCGGAAATGTGGAAGGCCTAATTCTCAACTCTAACGAAATCTTCTTTCTGACTTCCGCAATCTGCAATCCGCCTTGTGGAACTCGAAAATGTAAAAGTACCATTTCACAACCTTGGAAAAACACCCTTCCGACTTCCACAATCCGCAATCCTCTTGTGGAACTCGGAAATGCGGAAGCACCCTTTCACAACTCCGGAAAACACCCTTCCGACTTACGCAATCCGCAATCCGCATTGTGGGTTTGGAAAGTCGGAAGCCCAACTGCACAACTTCTCTAGCTGATAACTTTTTCATCCTAAGTCCAAATTGGACAAGTCCAATACCATTGGAAAGCTCTCAATGAGCTCTAGGAAACTGCATGATATTCATCTAGATCTAAGAACTCTAATCCTGCCCCTCTTCCAACTCAAAATGAGGCCCCTAATCCGCTTAAGGCCTCTCCTCCCTGCAAGGAGCTTTGATTTCCTTCTATCATGGGTTATTCCTTCATCTGACCCACAGAGGGATCATGAAACACAACAAGGGTTTACTAATTCCATTCCCAAGTCCAAGTGATGCCATGCAGTCCAACTAAAGGTGCCTGCAATGCATAATAAATGTAAACAGTGGAAAATAAGTTCGATTTAATGCATCTACAACATGCAAGGCTAATAGCATCTTTAACACAAGAAAATGATAAAAAAATTCAAGCATAAATCTACCTCATCCTCAGGCTTATACACAGAATTCTTGTTGGTTAATGCATGTAATCATTTCATTCACATTAACTTGAAATAACATAGAAAACACAGCATAGGAAATTAATATCATTTAGAACCACAGAATGGACATAATTTGGATCACAGTTAACACTTATCTTTCAAATGAAGTTGTCCAAGCAACTGGCTATGTGAGAGCAACGTTCCACCCAACCATTTGTTTATTTCCAACCTATACTCTTTCAGCTGAGAGACCACCCCTGAGCTGGGCTATGTATCCACTAAGGAGGAACTAAATAGGCTCACTCATAGCCATGATTTCACACAATAGTCATGCTAAGCCAACTCACAGCTGGGTTTATCAAGCATGTAAAGAAACAAAGGAGGAGGATGCTAAGATAGTGAGCTCAACCACAAAGCTACAGACATCTCGAGCTAGCTCAAACAACCTTGGCACCCACAATCCCTACCACACCCAACACAAGAAAGGTACCCTTCTCTACTACACAGTCCCTCAGGCGCCCCTTTCCTCCAATGCTTTTCAGGGTGGGCATAGAAAGGTACAAGATGACAACTCCATGAGACATTAGCCTTTACTGGGCTTATCCAACAAATCCAACCTCTATTCTTTCTCTCATTTTTTCATCCACACCTAGAGTTTCTCGGCTTCTATTTTTCAAATTCACTCTATCCCATCACTTCTTCTCAGCTATTTCAGATCCATATCCTTTCTTTATTTTCTGAGAAAAAATCCTGGCATCTTCCTCTCTCTGCGTTTTTACTGAGGGTTCCCCCTTCGTTTTTCCTTTCACCTTCAGTTTTCTTGGGCATTCTTGCCACTCTGTCAACGTGGCTTCTTCCATAATCGCACCCCTTCGTCTTTGATTTTCATGTTGGTTGTGTAATGTCTCAAACTGATCTTGTTGTCCACGATCTCACAGCCCCCTCACCTCTCCCTAGTGGATACACATAGCCCCTAGTTCTCATTGGTTGTTCCCATAGCCAGTTTATTTTTTATTTCATGATAATTATTTATTTACATCATTTTGCAATTTCCATGGCTTAAGTAGCACATGGCCAACATAATATCAAATGCTTTCCTTTTTAAATAAAATATGAGCATCCACTAGTGGGGCCTTGGCCTTGATCTCCTTGATAGGGAAAACATACATCACATGTATACATTATTTATATTAAAAGACAAAATATCACAAGGGTCAAAATGGGGTATTACAAAAAGGATCTTTCAATTCGACCCAAAATAAAGTCTTCAAAAGTTGAGCAGAACCATGCCATGACTTAAGGCTCATCAAGGCCTTTCCGGTGACATTTGTTTCATCTCAAATGGACTGCAGATGGATGAGATATCATGTTCTAAATTTTCATCCAAATAATAAAAAAATGGCAAAAAAATGCCACATGGCACACCCACAATGTGGCATGTGGACTGTATGGACATGATGTATGATGATGTGGTTGATTGCAGATAACGAGGTAGGTATAGGTGTTGAGTTGGAATCCCATTTGCATATGCATGGACTAATCACATTATGACATGTGGCATAGGTTGGTACATGTGGCATACAAGTGGACCAACTGGGAGTTGCCATGTGGCAGTCCGGTTGGCCACATACAGTTATTTTTACTAAAACTATGGGAAATATAGGAGGATCAAACCCTGGACCTCATGCCCATTATCCCAACGACCTTGCGATCACACCCGCAAATCAAGTTTAATATGGATATGATAAATATTTTATTTAAGTTTGAGTTAAGATTTAGTTGGTAGTTAAAAGGGCCCAAGGGCTTAGCCCTTGGACCCACGTTGTATTTTGTCGTAACGATATGGAACTATAAACCAAAGATCCATGGACTATGGATTATATCATATAACAACTATATATATGTGGTAGGATCAACATATAAATCATATACAAAGTTTAAATTCCATGTTATAACATTAACGTTGGTTGTTACCAAAAACACAGATCCCATGAGATTTGATCCCAGGTCTCCTGTGTAAGAACACCAACATGTTACCACTAGGCCAATGGCCATGTTTTGAAAGAGGATATGCAATCAATTATTGTATGTTGTATTACAGGATTAAAACCCCCAAAAGTGCGTGGGTGCCAAAAACAAATTATACATTATTTAAATTATTCTTTGTACACAGTTCGGGATGAGTTGCATAGAGATTGAGTTTGACTTTTTGATTGTACAATGCTCAATTGGGCATGAATATCGAGGCAATTTTACAAACCTCTGTAGGGTTTTTCTTGTTTTGTGTGCCAGGAAGGAGACTTGAGCACCTTAGTGAAATATATGAGTGTTTATACTCATTTTTCACGATTTTTCAAGGAGAACGCAGTGGCAGAGCCAAATTCTACGTTTGAGTTGCAAATTTTGCTAATGTACTCAAAACTCTTGTATGTGCAAATTTTTAGAGACTGATAAGATCAATCCTCATTGGAGCTGGACCCGGAGACGTAGTCCACATTGGATGAAATCTGTTATCACATGGTGTCTCAGATTTTATGGTTTACATCATTGTTTCTTCATATTTTCAGTTATTTTAAGCCTTTAAAAATCTTGACTAATGAATCATTTTAAAAGTTAATGGTTCAAGTTATTTCCTTGAAATTCAAGTGTTAGTTAAAGATCTGTCATTTTCTTATCATTTTCCTTAAGTCAGGGCTCATCAAAGATGGGCTCGACTCCTTTTTTTATGAGGCGTTCGACTTCATCTTGGTTGAAGGTTCACCGACTGGTTCTTTATTTTTGCTGGAGACAAGTACGACTGCTAATGGATTAATTTCTTCTATGCAAAATGTTGTAATATATAATGTTATTTCTCTTTGTTCTTCCAACTCTCCCTCTGTTAGGGGTTCAATGAGATCCATATGTTGGGTCATGGTCGTAATCGATACAGGGATTACAGTGTTTGTCTGCCTTGACAAGTTTGTGAATAGCTCATGAATTTTAGGGTAATAATCAAGCTCTTGAGCATCCCCTCCTGCACCCGGCATGAACCATACTTTTGTGTGATCAATGGAAAGTTCAATGTGTGCTCCTTGAAGTAGGAAACGATGAACTTGCTGCAACACTCTGTATCTGGTACATTTTTTTTATTTCTTGGAACCAAAGTTCCAAGTAGGTTTTTGCTTTGCTTAAGTTGAACAATGACCCTTTTCCTACAAATATCTGAAATTTTTTCATGAGAGGTTGTTGAGTACCTGTGAACATTGTTTCTCTAACTGGATTAATATTCACCATTACTGTCCATATGAGTAATGATGGAAATATGATGGCATGTTCATGTTCTTGCTACTTCTCGCGGTTAGCTTTTACTAATTATGCAAGGTGGTCAGCCCAATTCAGTATTTTGGCCTCATAGGTGACCTTCCTTACTGCTTCTAACATTTCCAACCTCAATTCATATGGTTGACCTGATCTTGTTAAGCATAGTGAAATTATTATGGTGGCACATTTAATTGACTCATCCCTAACTTTGTTAATTCTCAAAACTTTTGAATTTTTTCTTGAAGCCATTCCTGTGAATTCTTCAACTAGTAGCATAGTCTTATGTGTCACTACTACATATGGGCGGATTGTTCCACAAAAATTTTCCACATTTTCAACATTCGTGGATTAAAAAAATGATTTTTTTAATTTTTTTTTCAGGGCGGAAAAACCATGGCAATATCCACAATTTTTAAAGTTCCACGAACATTAGTCCCTATATTGACGAAATTTCTAGGTTTCACTTTTTGTGGCAATAGGGACGAATGTCGAGCTATATAAACTACACACT
This sequence comes from Larix kaempferi, assembly GCA_027924585.1. Taxonomy (NCBI): domain Eukaryota; kingdom Viridiplantae; phylum Streptophyta; class Pinopsida; order Pinales; family Pinaceae; genus Larix; species Larix kaempferi. The sequence continues at coordinate 3,847,495 of BSBM01000531.1, read as the reverse complement.
CTCACTATAATTTTCACATTTTATTTTCTTGCGGCACATTGAGCACGGATTTTGGACTTGCAAGGTGATTGTATGAGCTTGGATATTCTGCATAGCTCTGATTTTGAACTTGCAAGGTTAGTAATGTGTGATTTTTTGTCTATATTTTTATAAGCGTTAGATTTTAATATTGTTTAGTAATGAGGCTTAGGTCATGATAACTTGTTTTTTTGCCTTTCTAATGTTTTTTTCAAGAACTTGCTATCATTTTCGTTTAACTTGCTATATTTTTTTCAAGAACTTGTTTTTTTGGCTTAGGACATGTTAACTTACTTTTTTGCCTTTGTACCCACAAAAGGTCATTATAAAACGGTTGTGGCAAGGAAATTCATGGAAATGCTATTTTAAGTCCAACATATTTCTAGCTTAAGAATTGCATCACCTTGTCAAATCTAGATTCTAGTTAAATATTTTAGGGTAACAAGTTGATTTTCATGGTAAATAACATTCATTCTAGTACTAAAGTCATTTTTTTTAATTAAATTAAGTGGTGTTTTTCTTGCTTGTGATTAATATTGTGTTTGTGATGCTTTTTTTGGTTATGAAAAATTTGTGATGCTTCTTAAGCTATGAAACATATTCAAGAAGCTTATCAAAACATATTCACGAGAGTTCACAAATAGCCCATCCCTATTTCATCTACAAGTTAAAAATCTATAATGCATCAAGGTTCTTGTTCAAATACTACATCTCCAAGTTAGGCCACTTGAACCCATTCTCTTACCAATTCTCTTTGTCATCCTAAGTTATGAAACACTATAAGTGATATCATCTCTTCTCCTAGTTCTAATGCGTACCACATTGGTGTGGTCGACCATAATTCCACTATTCCTAAATGCAAACAATAGGTAGGTCCATTATATAGTTTCAACAACACAAACATTGTCATATTTGTCTTTGATATCCTAAAACCTTTGCAATCATGAAGAAAAGATTCATGGAGCATCAATCCAACCGTAGAATTCATCACCCTATCGACAATTATTTGACCTTAAAATAAGGCCAGCTATAATTTTGTGAATTAGATGTACACAACCAATGTAATGAGACTATATGCAACATCATTCTACTACTTACCATCTTTCCATTCTCAATTCACTTTCTCACAACCAACTTACCATCGTTCCATTCATATTAAATTTAGTCTTCATGTTTTTCTTTATAAATATAGAAAATATTGGATTATAATATACTATATTCAGAAATGTACTTATAATATCTAATGTAATTGACAAGTTATTGTTTTGTACGTATGGTGTAGGTAAGAGAATTACTTGTACCACTACAAGGATTTGTCACTATGAATGGAAATGCAAGGAAACTTGCTCATTTTAGAGCTGCATTAGAGGCGAGAGGAGATGGAAAATGTTATTGTCCTTTCTTTGATTGCAGGGGCTTGCAAAAAAGAAGAATTTTAATAGATACAACTGAAAGACATTGTAGGGAGAAGGGGCATGCCAAAGAGGGTTATGAATATCGTCCCCTGGTAAGACTATTTTTGGGGTTCAATTTTTAATATATTCACTGTAATATTCATCATGTCTGCATGAATTTTAGTAAAATGTCTTTTTTTTTACTATATGTACTACACAGACTAATTTTTCTATGTTGTAATTTGTAAATTTATAGACAATGCCCCCAAAATGTCACACTCCGGAGAGTTATTTGCCAAGTACTAGCAGAAATACTCATTCACAGCCCGACGAACTTCTACATCAAAATATTGAAGATGATCAAGTAGTTATTTCTGATGATATAATGGATGTAGATAACATTAGTGATACAAATCAGAAAGATGAGATACATAGATTGATCCAAGACACATTTGCTCCAATGGATGAGGACAACAAGGATGATAGTGATGATGTTGATCCTCTACTTGAGAAGTCACGTCAACCTATTTATGAAGGCTCAAAAACAAATATTTTATCTGCTATATTATTGTTAGTGAACTTGAAGGTTTTGAATGGATTATCAAACACCTGTCTGACACAGATACTAAGGTATGTAATTTTTTTTTTTTTTTGTCTACATGTTCACAATATCTATAGAAAGGGTTGACTTTTTTCCTATATTGTTGTTATTGTTATCTAATGTGTAAAGTTTGGATGTGATATTGATGATTAATATTGTTTTCGTTGATTTATTCTTTTGAATTTTGTAGATTGTTAGGTGAATTTCTATTACCAACTTCAAATATTTTACCACGCACATATCGAGAGATATATGTCATTATGAAAGCATTTGGTATGGAGTATCAAGCTATTGATGCATGTCCTAATGATCATATCATATACTATGGACAATATGCATTAGAAAATGAATGCCCATAATGTCAAACAAGTAGGTATCGAACCGATAAAGTGACAAAAAAGCTGCCTCAAAAAGTTCTTCATTATATTCCGATAATCCCACGTTTCCAGCAGTTGTTTAGGTGTCAAAGTATAGCACAGTTTATGGATTTCCATGCAACGAACATAAGTCATGACGATGTTCTTCGAATGCCTACAGATGGTTTTGCATTGAGTTACATTGAAGAAAAGTGGCCAATTTTTAAAGAAGATCCTCGTAATGTTAAAATTTATTTGGCAGCTGATGGTGTCAATCCATTTGGAGAGCTTCGTTCTACCTACTCAGTGTGCCTTGTTTTTGTTATAAACAATAACCTTCCTCCTTGGATGTCAATCAAGAGAGAGCACACAATGTTGGCAATGATTGTTCCAGGTATTTAATTAATAGGTATTTTTTTAATTGAAATTATGATCAGTAAATATTTCAATGATTTGTTTCATGCATGATAATTATGTCTTTTATATACAACGACATATAGGATCTAAATATAATTAATCATGCATGTTTGACCAATTTATAGACAAGTACCATGTTAAAGATATGAACGTATATCTTGAGCCTCTTATCGATGAGTTGTTGAAGTTATGGGTTGGAGTCACTATGTATGATATTTCTAGACCAATAGGGCAAAGACGATTTCAATTCCATGGAATACTTGCATTTACAATTCATGATGCTCCCCAGTTAACACATTTTTGTGGTATGTTGTTACTTTGTTTTGTTCCTTAATATTTTATATATCTATTGATAATATCATGCATTGTTTTAAATTGTAATTCTAATTTGCTACACCAATTCATATATCTTGTAGGTCTTCAAGCCAAGGGTAAATTTGCATGTCCATTTTGCGGTCCCAGGATAAAATCTCGTCGTTCAAGGAGTTTAGCAAAGGAAGTGTTCGATGAGTATAGGCACTTTCTTCCTAAGAACCATAGTTATCAAACTACAGACAAAGAAAAATTTAATCGTAAAGAAGAGAATGGAAAAAAGCCACGAAGAATGACACCTCACCTATGGAAGGTGGAATATAATAAAAACCGTCAAGGTATGCCAATTTTTTTTTTTTTGTGTTGACTTATGTTCAGCGCAATATGTTATACCATTATTGATTAATTAGTTTTAATTTGATTGTGTTGATGTTTCATGAATGTCATTAAGGCACACAAGGAATCAAAATTTACCCTATTCAATTCAGTAGGTTTCCATACTATGAACACCTGCAAATAGTTCATTTGTTTGACACAATGCATATCAGGAAGAACATAACAAAAATGTTATGGCGAATATTAGATGGAAGGACTGACAAAGAAAAAATTGGAAAGATTTGTAGTGACATCCAAGATGCTAATCAAGCATTGCAAAGTCTGATCGTTAATTCTAATGGCGATGACCGTCAACAGAATATTAGTCTTCCTTGGTGCTTGATGGAGCAACAGAGCAATATTGTAAAAGAGGTCATAAAAAATATCAGGTTTCCGACGGGTTTTTTGTCAAACATAAAGAATATCTTGACGAAAAAAGGTGATTTTGCAGGGGTTAAAACACATGATTGGCATATATTCATTAAGGTAATCATGAGTCTATAATATATTTCATTGTATGCAATATTTTATTAATTTTATTCTATTATTTTGAAATAACTATTAATAATTATGTGTTTTTTGATACAGTATATTCTACCTTTATCTCTCCCAGACAACTTTGACAGCAACATAAAACATATTATTTATGTTCTTGGAAAATACATGAGGTAAGTAATGTTTTACTTGGAAAATGTACTTGGTTTGTGGTTTGTAGCAGAACTTATTGACATATTATGTTTTTCCCGCAAATATTATATATGCCTTGATATAATATTGTTTTATTGCATCATTTGTAGGTGGCTCTCATCAAAAGAAATCCATAAAGAAGATATAAGGCATTGGAAGAGAGAAATTCCTCGACTAATGTGTGAAATGCAACAATATCTACCTCCAACATTTTTCAATGCACAAGAACACTACCTCATACACCAAGTTGAGGAGATTGAATTATGTGGACCAGTACACACAAGGTCGATGTGGATGGTGGAGAGGCAGTTGAAGTCATTGAAGGATTTTGTTAGACAAAGAACGTGTCCCAAGGGTTCTATGGTTGAAGGATACATGGTATATCAATGCATGGTGTACATTAGTGAATATCTACCTAAATTAGTAGAAAATATGAATGTGACTCACATTTGGCATCTCAACTCCATCAACAAATTTGAAGGGGAGGTCCTATTGGGGAGAGGTACATTGAGGACTGTGAAAGGTAATTATTATTATAAGTTGTTCAATTAATATGTTACACATTTATTTTTTCCACTTTTATATTATCATACTGTTTTTTAACTCTTTTTAATAATTATGCATTTTCAACTATATTAAACTTATATGTGCCTTTGATGATCTAATTAATGATATTGAATTGTTATTTTATCCTATAGTTGGTCGAGTGTGGGATGCTTTACATTTATACATTGCAAACAACCTTGATTGGATGAGGCATTGGATAAAATATTGTGAAGAATTCTTCGGTAGGTTATCATGGGAAGGGGTCAGTAACATGACTAAAACAACTCATCATCTTCGACATCAAATTCCTGACCTTACGTCTCAAAGTGAAGTTGATTTAGCCCATGGTTTAAAAGATAAAAAGGAAAGTAATGTTTTTACCCACATTATTTCTAGTTACTTCGATCCATTTTTCCAATTACATTTTGTTTGTTTCAGTTTTCAATTATATTTACTAACTCCTATATGAATTTTATTAATTGTCAATGTATTTTTAACCTGTTTCCAATGTTGCAGTTGAAACATCACAAGGCTATGTGGTGTAATGGTCATAAATTTCGTATAAAAAAGTTGGATGATAACAGGAAAACCTGATGCAGGATCATCGGGGCCTAGGTAGGTCAGTCGAGGTTGATCGATAGAAGGGAGATGACCAGTGGGAGTGCCGATGACCACTGGTGCGGAGAGCAGGTTGACTTGTCGAAGTTAACAAGTTGAGTAGAAGCAATCGAGGTGCGACCGACTGGAGCAGTGCAGCAGACGTTGAGGAGGATCGAGAATCGATAGGTAATGGTTAATAGATGACGAGTGGAGTAAGACGTCGGGTAGTTGACGAGTGGTCGAACCACGACGTGATAGGTTTGGTAGAGCCAAGCGTGGACAAAGGGGACTACTGGCGAACTGTAGAAGGTGAGGAGTGAACCGACAGGAAGGTCGAGATGTGACCGACTACGGTAACAAGGTTGGAAGGACAGGAAGTCAAGGAACTGTACTTGGTAGCCGTTCAAGGTTGCTGAGGAAGTTAATACAGTTATTGCGAGTAGGTGAAAGACATGATAGGTGACGTCATGGATAGAGGCTGTGCAGCACGGTTGGGAGCTAACAGTTGCAGGTTTGCAGGATCTGGAAGGATCAACAGACAGAAGGATGCATGTCTTGGGGATTGCAATAATCTCGAGAACAGCAGTAGCAGGGTAGAAAACGAAAGAGAGGAGATCAGAGGAGGATCTTCAACCTTTGATTAGCAACATCAGAGAGCAGAGCCGAGGGGAGTTGTGAAGAGTCACACCAGCCGAAGAAGAAAGGAGTTGAGATCGAGCCATAGCTCAGAGTTCCGAGGTGAACCAAGAGAGGGTGAGGTCGACACACAGGGAGAACACACCACAGTTACTTCTAAGTTGTAATGGCTGAGGCCAATTGTAGTTAGTTATTTGCTTGCAGTTATTCCGCATTGTAACCAATTTCAAAGAAGTAATATAAGCCACTTCTGGCATCTTGTTCTACACCTTTTTTGTGTAAGCATTGTGGTTTGTGTCGTGTGTTTTGTTAAGCAAGAAAGTATTCCCGTAGGGTGACTTGCGTTAGTTGGTATCAGAGCCCAGAAGCAAGTCTGGTTGAGGAAGACGACCATACCAACCTGACTTGCGTCAGTTGGTATTAGAGCAAGTGATTTGGACAGCTCCAACTGCGGTTGGGTAGAGTTGTACACGACTTGTTTAAGGTCCAGTTGTGATTGGACGCATGAGAGTTTTCAGTGGAGGTTGAAAAATGGCTCACAGAGGCGTTCATGTCCGAGGACGAAGAGCACGTGGCGCAGCAGCCGTCATGGTGGATCGTGAGATGTTTGACGAATGCATCCGAATGATGTGAACTTTGACAAATGAAGTCACAACGATCAAAGAAATCCAGAGGCATGGTTGTATTCCTGATGCATTAGACCACAGCGATGAGGAAGTCGAGGAAGTGGAAGCTCGGGAAGCCGCAGCAGAAGAACCAGAAGAAAAACTCATCAAGCTTCTGACAGATATGAGAGGTCGGGCTAAGATAGACGTGCGTACGTACTTGGGAAGCCTAGACCCAGAAGATTTGATCGACAGGTTCAGAGAAATGGAAAAATACTTCAACATGGAGCAGATCGAGGACCCTAAGCGGGTAAAGACTGCATGTCTGAGGTTGAAAGGTCATGCCTCGTTGTGGTGGGACAATGTACAGGATGACAGACTCAAGGCAAGGAGAAAATCAAGTCTTTGGATAGAATGGTTGCCAAGTTGAAGGGAAAGTTCTTGCCGAATGACTATGTGATTTCCTTGTTTAGGAAGTTGCAGAACTTTCAACAAAAGGAGACAACCATGAAGGAATACACGAAGGAGTTCTACCGATTGTCGATTCGGTCGAGACAAACCGACGAAGGAGAAGAAGATGTCACCAGGTATGTAAATGGATTGAAATATGCTATTCAGGACGAGCTGAGCATGTCAATATTCAGAGCAGTCGGCGAAGCCTACCATTTAGCTATGAAGGCAGATGAGAAACTGTCAAGGAAATCTGCAGCGACCAGAGGTAGGATGACTGGTCAGGGTGCAAAAACTGTCTCCATGAAGGGTCAAAGTAGCAGGTACAAGAAAGAAAGTGTCGAAGATAGACGACATATGGAAGGGACATCGACAAAGGAGAAAGCATAAGAGAACTGACGCGATGGTCGTGAGAATCACGGTTGAGGTGCGTATGGTCGCAGTGGTCCATCCGACAGAAAGGGAGCTAACAGACCAGCCATAATCTGTTATAAGTGTCGAGGAATGGGACATAATGCATATGAATTCCCAGAAAACCTACATGCTGAAGAGGATTCGAAGTCCAGACGTTGAAAAGATGAGCCAGTCGACGAGAAGGAAGAGTCGGCATCAGACAATAGTGGAGGTGAGAAGAAGAAGAACTGGAATCTGATGGTTCAGAGAACCTTGATCCAGGAAGATCAACATGACCTGATGGAACCAGCACAATGGAAGGCGATATTTCGAACAAAGGTGCGGATCAGAGAATGGCATTGCAAAACCATAGTTGATGGTGGAAGCACGGAGAATCTTGTGTCGACAGAAGTCATCGAGAAGATCGGGTTGAAGTGTCGAAAACACCCACACCCCTACAAGATCTCATGGTTGCAGAAGGACACCATGTCAGGGTGACCAAACAGTGCCTGATCAACTTCAGAGTCGAAGGCTTAGAGGACAACGTGCTATGCGATGTAGTTCCAATGGATGCATGCCATCTGTTGTTAGGAATACCATGGCAATATGATCGGAAAATGATCTATGATGGTCGATCCAACACAGTCACAATGTGGAAAAATGGTGTGAAAAGGACTCTGAAGCAGAGGCTGGAAGAGCAAGCCACCAGCAAGGCCGGAAAGAGCAACCTTTGGGAAAAGCGAGTGTTGATGAGGACCGCCAAAGAATTCCTCTTGGAGGAGGAGAAACAGTCGGGATGTTTTGCGATCATTCCAAAAGGACCATATGTCGAAAGAACGACCAGTGAGGAGGATATTTTGGTCGAGTCGAGAAGTTGCTCGATGAATTTCGGGAGATAATGGCTGATGAGAAATTGACGGGATTGCTGCCGACCAGGAGCATATCCCATCAGATCGACTTAATTCCAGGGTCGAGTCTATCAAACAAAGCACCATATAGGATGAGTCCGACAGAGGGACGGGAACTCAACCAACAGGTCCAAGAGTTGTTGGATAAAGGGTTGATCAGATATAGTCTGAGCCCGTGTGCAGTACCAGCGGTATTGACACCAAAGAAGGGTGGAGAATGGAGGATGTGTACAGACTCCAGAGCCATCAACAGGATCATGATCAAGTACCGGTTTCCATTATCGAGAATGAATGACTTGATGGGTTTCCTGAGTGGAGCAACATACTTCACAACATAGACCTAAAGAGTGGTTATCACCAGATTAGGGTAAGAGAAGGAGATGAATGGAAGACAGCATTCAAAACGAAAGAAGGGTTATATGAGTGGTTAGTCATGCCATTTGGATTGACTAATGCACCCAGTACATTCATGAGATTGATGAATGAGGTACTGAAACCATTCTTAGGAAAGTTTTCCATAGTCTATTTAGATGACATTCTGATTTTCAGTCGAACCAAGGCAGAGCACTTGGATCATATTCGGTGAGTATTGCAGAGATTGCAGGAGGAGAAGGTGATGGTGAACCTGCAAAAGTGTTTCTTCATGAAGAAGGAATTGGTGTAATTGGGGTTTGTAATCTCGAGTAAAGGATTGGTAATGGACCTAGAGAAGGTGAAGGCAATAGTAGATTGGTCGGAACCAACAAGTCTGACTGGAGTGAGAAGTTTCGATGGACTTGCTAGTTTCTATTGGAAGTTCATTTGGGGATTCAGTTGAATTTGTGCACGATTGACAGAATGCATGAGAAAGGGAAAGTTCAAGTGGACGGACGAGGCCCAGAAAGCTTTCGACGAGTTGAAGGAAAAGGTCACTGAGAGCCCAGTGTTGGCGCTCCCAGACTTTGACAAAGTTTTCCAGGTCAATTGTGATGCGAGTAGAACGATAATTGGAGCAGTGTTGAGCCATGAAGGCCGGCCAATTGCATTCTTCATTGAAAAAATGAATGGAGCAAAGCAGAAGTATTCGGTCTATGACCAGGAATTTTATGCTATCATTCAAGCATTGAAGAAATGGAAGCATTATTTGTTTCCCAAGGAATTTGTGTTATACACAAATCACCAAGCATTGAGGTATTTGAACACTCAGTCGAAATTGGATCAGAGACACATGAAGTGGGTGGAGCTACTTCAGAGGTATACATTCATGTTGCGACATAGGTCGGGAAATTCAAATAAAGTTGGCGACGCGTTGAGTAGGAGAGTTGCGCTATTGAGAACGATGACAATTCAGGAAACAAGGATAGAGTTGGTAAAGACGGAGTATGAGACCAACGAGGATTTTGCGAAAGCATGGAAGACTTGTCGTGAACCTTGGAGTATCGACAGGACTCCATATATGAGTTACTTCATTCAAGAAGGCTATCTGTTTAGGGGAAGTCAGTTGTGCATTCCCATAGGATCGGTAAGAGAGAACCTAATCCGAGAATTTCATAATGGTGGATTAACAGGACATTTTGGCATTGACAAGACCAAAGCACTGGTTGACGAGAAGTATTTCTGGCTAGGGATGTCGACAGATGTCAAAAAGTGGGTTCGACAATGTCAAGTTTTCCAGTTGGAAAAGGGAAGGAATCAGAACACGGGGTTGTATACACCATTGCTGGTACTAGATAACCCTTGGGAGCATCTTAGCATGGATTTTGTGTTAGGATTACCAAAGACTTAGCAGGGAAGCGACTCAATATTTGTTGTAGTCGACATATTTTCGAAGATGGCACATTTCATACCGTGTAGGAAGACGAGTGATGCCACAAGGATCATTGTACTATTCTTCAAGGAGATAGTCAAGTTGCATGGGTTACCAAAGAGTATCATGTCGGATCGGGATACAAAATTCATGGGGCGTTTCTGGAGAACCCTATGGAAGAAACTCGACACGAAATTGTAGTTTAGCTTGGCGCATCATCCGCAGACGGACGAACAAACCGAGGTGGTAAATAGAAGTTTGGGAAACCTTCTGGGATGTCTAGCGGCTAACAGACCCAAGCAGTGGGAAAATGTGTTGGCACAGGCGAAGTTTGCATATAATAATTCTGTGAATCAGTCGACGAGATTGAGCCCATTCCAGATTGTTCAAGGGAGAATCCCACACAGAGTGGTGGATTTGGTCGAGTTGCCAACAGAAACCAGCAAGAGTGCGGATGTAGAATCATTCGTAGAGCATATGCATGAAGTTCATGAAAATGTGTGAAAGCGCATAGAAAAGAGTAACGCGGCATACAAGTTGAGGGCTGACAAGAAAAAGAGGCTACAATCATTCCAAGAAGGGGACTTAGTCTACGCATATTTACGGAAGGAAATATTTCCAACAGGTACATACAACAAGCTTAAGTTCAAGAAGATTGGGCCATGTAGGATTCTAAAGAAGATTTCAGACAACGCTTATGTGTTGGAATTGCTGGAAGACTTGAACATTTCAGCAACGTTCAACGTCTCAGACCTGTACAAATTCGAAAAAGGGTCAAGCAGCAGAAGTGAAGAAGTGATAAGAATCAACTAGACAAAGCAAATTCCAGACTGACATAAAGAGGAGATCGCAGAAGTAATCGAAGAATGCAAAGTGGAGCATATCCGTGGATCGCGAAGGAAGGAATACTTGGTGCGATGGGAAAATGATGAGTTGCAGGAAGTGACGTGGATTTTTGAAGAAGAGTTCAGGAGACTGACGGAGCAGTCGAATTCTTTTTCACCTGGGGAGTCTAATGCAGGAGCATCGGGGCCTAGGCAGGTCTGTCGAGGTTGATCAACAGAAGGGAGCTGACCAGCGGGAGTGCCGATGACCACTGGTGCGGAGAGCAGGTTGACTTGTCAAAGTCAACAAGTTTAGCAGAAGCAGTCGGGGTGCGACCGACTGGAGCAGTGCAATAGACATTGAAGAGGGTCGAGAATCGATAAGTAATGGTCGATAGACGACGAGTGGAGTAAGACGTTAGGTAGTCGACGAGTGGTCGAACCACGATGTCACAGGTTTGGTGGAGCCAAGTGTGGAGGAAGGGGAGGACTGGCGAACCGCAGAAGGTGAGGAGTGAACCGACAGGAAGGTCGAGATGTGACCGACTATGATAACAGGGTCGGAAGGACAGGAAGTCAAGGAACTATACCTGGTATCCGTTCAGGGTTGCTAAGGAAGTTAATATAGTTATTGCGAGTAGGTGAAGGACATGACAGGTGATGTCATGGATAGAGGCTGTGCAGCACGGTTGGGAGCTAACAGTTGCAGGTCTGCAGGATCTGGAAGGATTGACAGATAGAAGGATGCGTGTCTCAGGGATTGCAATAATCTCTGGAACAGCAGTATCAGGGTAGAAAACGAAGGAGAGGATATCAAAGGAGGATCTTCAGCCTTTGATCAACGACATCAGAGAGTAGAGCCGAGGGGAGTTGTGAAGATTCACACTAGCTGAAGAAGAAAGGAGTTGAGATCGATCCATAGCTCAGAGTTTTGAGGAAAACCAGGAGAGGGTGAGGTCGACACATAGGGAGAACACACCATAGTTACTTCTAAGTTCTAACGGTTGAGGCCAATTGTAGTTAGTTATTTGCTTGCAGTTATTCCGCATTGTAACCAATTTTAGAGAAGTAATATAAGCCACTTCTGGCATCTTGTTCTACACCTTGTTTGTGTAAGCATTGTGGTTTGTGTCGTGTGTATTGTTAAGCAAGAAAGTATTCCCGTAGGGTGACTTGCATCAAAACCTTGGATTGTGGGATAGCTGCAGTGTTTAAGGTCACCAATGTTTCCTCTAGAAGTGATAGACATCCAGAATAAACCGAGAATAGGTACTATGGGAATTTGGAGGACATTATTGAGTGCGATTTTAATTCCTTTAAAATAGTTTTGTTTGAGGTGAAGTGGTACAGGCTTCGGATGCATGAACGTGATCCTAAAAGAACTGCTATTGAGCATGCTAATGGATTTACCATGATTAATACAAGGGCATTTGAACTGGGTACAGAGCCTTATGTTTTTCCAAGTCAATGTGAGCAAGTCTACTACTTTGAGGTACCAGGTAAGGCAGGTTGGTCATACGTTGTTCGATACGATCCAAGAGGAAGACCAGTAAAGTATAATCATGTACTAGATGATGAAGATAATCATGAAGAAGAAGACGATGATGATGATTTAGATCAGGCTGCAATCGATGTGTTAGATGAAGAAGTTGAAGAGGTTGATCTTGCAAATGCAGCAGACGATGATCTCACTGACGATATGGATGACTATATTAACAAAGATGACTTTGATGTTGATGACGATGTGAATGATCCTTTCATCAATATCTATTCAGAACCAGATCCTGATACAGATGTTGAGCTGGATGAAGACGAAGATGAATGACATTTAATTGTTGAAAAGTAGAGGTACGCAATGTTTTTAGGTTAAAGTAAATACACTCACCATATGTTCATTTTCTTGATTAACTTGGTTATATTTGAAAATTAGTTTTCTAATCTAATTATGTTCTACATGTGCAGTAGCGTGGTTGTTCCTGGATGTTGTAGTGTTAATTGTAATTTGAATTGAACATGCAGTGTCAATTGAGCAAGATACAAAATGAAGTTATCTAGATTTATGTATTAATTCTTGGGTTATTTCATATTAGAACAAGTATCATAAGTTTTATACAAATGGATTGGTAACTTAAATTGTCAATATAATATTTTGAACAATATTGTCATCAATGTTCCTATTTGTAATGCAATGATAGATTAACTAGTAATAGCGTTAGTGATATTTACCTCAAAATTGGACAACCTTAGCATGGCTATTGATTGGTCTCTGAGGAAGTTTCCACTGCACTAGCCTTGTAAAGTTATATTGTGCAAAATATGTGTTCTTATAGGCTTATTTGATTGTGGTAATTAACTGTGGAAAATACAAAATTACTTCCAAATAAAATTATGAAAACTTAAATAGATGACAAACAATGAGATCTTATGTCGCTAATCAAAATGCATGCCAATGTGATGTTAACTATAAATATAAATGCGTTATTTGTGGTGAAGAGTATTTTTATAAGTGTGTGGGTTAAATTTGAAAAATATGTGAGTGTTGTTGGTGTTAAAGAGTTTTTAAGTGTGTCAAATGAATCTCCTCAGAGTGTAAGAGTTGATAAAATATTTTCAATTGGTTGATTTCTTGCACATCCTCAAATGACTAAATTATGTAGTTTATTGTTTATCAAATTAAGCTTGCAATATGCCAATAGGCGTGGTATAAAAAATAGATGGGTGGATGCAATATCACCTCCCCTAAACTTTAAAACCATACAAATACTCCATGAAACATCCATCCAACCAAGGTAAGCGTCAATAGACAAAGTACATGCACCATCGAATTAATGGGAGAGAGATCCATCGTGTTCCATACCACATATCCTATTGAAATTTCCATTTGAACGATGGAAGGATGGGACGACCCTATGTGTGTGTGTCAATTTGCATGATGATTGTCACGTGGCCTTCATTCGATAGTCAAAGGTGGCAAGGGATTTTTGGAATTTTCTTAATTTCATGTGTGGTTACTCCATTGGCCATTGAGGTACGGGGATCTGAGTCTACTCTCTCCCAAATTTCTGTACTTCTTAGGAATACAAGCATTTCTGTACTTTTGAGGCTTTTCTGTTATCCTGCAAGCATTTCTTGGGTTGTTTGCCCATGATTCGAAGGCATAGTTTAACCTTCATGGTCATAGAATAATGATTGTCTCAATCATATTGTGCCTATCTTTTAGATTTTGGTTTTGGAATTTGAACCAAATTGCTTTCCAAGTTGTATGTGAAAATTTTAATAATTTTTTAAAATAAAACACTATGTTTTTGGGTATCAATGCTCAGGATGTGAATTATCATTTGGTCTGTTAAGCTCATCTAGATTTTCACGTAGATTTTGGATATGATAGCTGTTTTAATTGGCGATATTAATGTGATTGTTTCAAACGAGGTCTTGAATTTCAACTTTTGAAGGCATATTTTAACCTTCCTGGTCATAGAAGAATGATTGTCTCAATCATATTGTGCCTATCTTTTAGATTTTGGTTTTGGAATTTGAACCAAATTGCTTTCCAAGTTGTATGTGAAAATTTTAATAATTTTTTAAAATAAAACACTATGTTTCTGGGTATCAATGCTCAGGATGTGAATTATCATTTGGTCTGTTAAGCTCATCTGGATTTTCACGTAGATTTTGGATATGATAGCTGTTTTAATTGGCGATATTAATGTGATTGTTTCAAACGAGGTCTTGAATTTCAACTTTTAACCATGAAAGTGCTCTGGATATCACTGCTTTGAACACCATCAATAGATTCCATAAGAAAACTTGAGTAAGATGTAAATTGTATTCCTTGTCAAGGCATCACCTACCCTAGGTCTCTCATTAATTCACCATAGTGACAGTTTGGTAATCCCAGTCCTGCCTACCCTGTTCCCTGGTCACTCTCACCTCTTCATTCGCCTATTTCAAATGACCTCCCAACATCTGTTGAGACATCTTGACAATGCCAAACTCTGCTCAAATTATCTCCTTTTACCCTGCACAACAAAACAAAATTTAAATTAGCCACCCTAATTTTGCTATGTACCTCTTGCTCCTATAATGGAAAAAACATCAAGCCAAGTCAAGAGCACTATGTGGGGTTATGTCTTCAAATATATGCATGCAATAAGAAGTCATCTCACATTCTATTTAGATTTTGACACCCTTCATAAACAAGTGTGCAAGTACCTTAGCAACAAAGAGCAAGAGGTACATAGAAAAAATAGGGTGGCTAAAGGAGTCAAGGTAATGATCAATGCAATTCCAACTGAAGCCCTCGAATTGATAGGTGTCTGAGATAAAACTTCAATGTATATGGGAATGGAGATTTTCATTAACAAAAGCAACAACTAGAGGATTGCGTGGGAGTGTAGGTAGATGCTTAGAATATTTTAAAAAAAACAAGCTCTCATTGAATGACTTTTCTCTAATATTCTGAGAATTTTCCCAGAGAGGGGATTGGCAAAAAGCTCCAAGAATTTTCAAATATATGCATAGACAACAGTGGTGCAAAACTCATCAATGGAATGGTGGTGCAAATATTTTGAATTAAATGTTAGGAATAGTGATGTACAACTTCAATGGTAGGTCGAATTTTTAGTAATCCCCCAAGAAGTATAGTGGCTATATATATGGGTTCAGTAGTAGTAAAAGTAAAGTCATAGACATGGAAACTGTAAAGGATAAAACAATTTCTATAAAGAAATCTATTCACTGAACTAATGGGGTCTTGGTTCACTAGTTTGTACTAACAAGTATTAAAGCCGACAATAAGTTTCCATTCTTGTTATGGTATGCCCCAGCACAACATCTTGTTACAAAATGGACGAGCTGGATCTTGGCTATGTTAAGCTACTTTAAGTTATACAATAGTAAGTTATTAAATCTTTGGAGTCGGCTTTGTGGAACACCTAGGGGAAGGGAAATAGGGTTGAAGGGGTGTAAATGTGTTGGAAAAGTAACAAGACTTCCTTTATGAAGAACAGAAGTATCCTACTTCTTTGTTTTTTTTGTTTTTTAATGCAATATATATTTCAAATTATGCTTAAAATAGTAAATATAAATTTTCATGAGGCCATCAAAATTGTAAATACCTTGGAATTCTAAAGAGCATACTTATGTTCTTCATCAAGGAAGTCTTGCTACTTTTCCAACACATTTACACCCCTTCAGCAAAATAGACATGAAAGTTCAGAATGGGAAAAATAAATTTAATTTCTATGTTTCTTTTCTAAATAAGGCTATGATCTCCATTTGATTTGGTGATATTAAAAACACATTCAAGAAACATATCATGTGTCTATTCTTGAATGAATTGTTATCTATTCCTTTGAATAGGGTGTTTGGTTTTAAAGAAGGGTTGGGTTAGTTAAAAATTAAATATTTTAAATAAGAATACATTTAATCAGAAATAAGCATGAAAGAACAAAGCGCTATTGAATAGTGAGGTGAGGAACTCAAGTATCAAATATGAATGTATAGAACCCTACTTGGAAAAGATAAAGAATACATTTATCCGGTGTTGCATATGAATATATCTGCAATGTTCCCCACACATTTGATTGCAACTAACACAGATCTCCTGAGTGTTGTTATTTAATTATTTATCCTAATGGTGTCTGTTGGCTTGGTTTTGCAACCAAGCTTAGTGCTATGGGCACCTACTAACTAGTAGCAGCAGTTTCAATATTAAGCAAAAACAATAAACTAAATCTAAATCTAAAACTAAACTAGCATGTGCATATCATAATAAACTTTTTGAATTAAAAAACAAGAACAAGAAATAGAAAAAATAACTTTGTATTGAAAATGGGGGCAAGCAAGTGCTTGCAATAATAATACCTACAAGTGATGAAGATAGTTGAGAAGCTCCAAGCGTGAGCAGCTCCAAACTCCAAAGGGTCCTTTCTCCAAGGTAGCTACAATGGCCAAAAGCTCAAGGGAGATTTTGGCAGCATGAGGATAGGAAGATGGATGGATGTAAAGTGAGGAGCCCCTACCACCTTTTTATAGGTTTTGGTGGTGGGGAATACCATTGTGGTTTTGAGGAAACCAATGGTATTGACCAACATGGTTTGGGTACCTTTTTCCCTCCTTTTTCCTTTTTTGAATATTTTTAATATTTTTATTCCCTTTTTAATATTTTGGGAATTCTAGACCCTTTTTGAGGGTTTTTTATGTTTTTTTAGGAAAAATACTCATTTTGGGTGGAAAAAGGGGTGTATTAAGGTCTTTTGGTGACCTTATGTTGGCTTTTAGAGGCTCAAATGGTGAAAAAGTGGACAAATGGGTCATGTGAATAAGGAAATGAGCTAGTGAGCACTTTTTGGGTGTTAACAGATTGCCCCCTGATGTGTGAGGGCATGAGCTCATCGTATAGCCGATAGACATCATAGTTCTTTTGTCTTTTTTTTCTGGGGTTTGGGGAGGAGAAGAAACCGATTGGAGACTGGATCCACGGACCTTGGAAGCTGCAAAAACAAAAAATATTACATGGCCTCAATATGAATGAGGAATAATGTTTGATAATGGACGAGGCGGGCATACCCATGCTCGTATCAAGACATATACATAACAATTAGTCCCAAGAAGGGGGATCTAATACATAAAAAATATACTGGTATATCATAATGGTCCAGAGGGGACATGATCATGATATGACCGATCTTAATAACTGATACACTGGAATAACTGATGAACTACTGAAACTGAAGGTGTCCAACATCTGTAGGGGCGTAATGGCTGTGAGCCATCTCTGGGAAGTATATGTAACTGTATACTCGAGGGAGTGTAAAACTAGGGTACATCTGAATAATGTCGCCATGCGCAACCCGGATATCTATAGGAAAAGTATAACTGGTTGTATCCATAGGTAGACTCTCAAAATGTGGAGGAGTCAGATGGTATCTGGGGTCTTCGACTAATAACTGAACGGACCAATGCCCTGTGCGAGTCTCAACGATGTGATCAAGGTGTTGAAGTCGAGCATGTGAGAAACAATCATTTGGAGAGGCAGTGAGGACTCTTCTCAAAAATGATTCGTAGGCACTCATCGTAAATGGTGATGAGTCCAAGACACAGGGACCTCTACGTCTATCCTCTGGAATAAATTTGGTTGTCATCGACAGAGGGAGACCAGCAACTAACAAGGAAATGATGTTTCCTTGATAGGAGCACGAGGTGTAGAACTGAAGTGTGGTAGTACTGATGGTAGGACTGACATACTTGTGGGGATGGGAAGTAACTGGGGTCATATAGTGGGTAGACGCAAACTTCCTTTGTTCAGAGCATGATGACATGGTTGACCTAGCAGCGTAGGGAACTGACTTGTAGGTGCGGGGATCATAGCTTTTAGGGACTGAAAGGTATGTATTGACTCTGGGGGGGTCAAGCTGATGGGTGCTGTCGAGGGATTCATAGGGTGACATACTACAGAATACTCTGAACAAAGGCGACCAAAATGGGGAAGCTGCCCTATGAGTAGACGTGATCTGTTGTGGCACTGAGAAGCACCATTGGGTCCTTCTTCGTAGTTTTAATGAGCTCCAAGAAGGGATACAAATGTGCTCTGAAATGGTACTGTCTTGTGGATTTTGTGAGCCTAGGACTGTTCGTGCTCATTGGTATTTTCATTTTTAAGGAGTCTGAAAACGATAAGAAGACTCTGCAGTGGTTATGACTACTGTCCTGTTGGTTTTACGAGCCCAAGATGGTGATTGCTCGTGGTTGCTTTCATGTTTAGAGAGTCTGAAAGCAGTAAGTGGACTCCATTCGTGTTCTTTTTCGTAAGTTAGTCTCCAAGGCCCGAAAAAGCATAAAATGATGCAAATGGAGAACTCTTCTAGCCGATGTGACTAGAGTATTCCTTTTTCGTAATTAGTCTACAAGGTCCGGAATGTTAAAGTTCAATATGCTAAGACAGAAAATAGCAGCATTACATTTCATTTCTCAATAATAGCATATACAGGATCACTGAAGAAACAACAAGCATAGCATAAACACAAGAGTCAGAGATTTATCCTGGGAAACCCTCATGGGGTAGAAAACCCAGTAAAGCTTCCTCAATATAGATGACCAGCAATACACAAAGATGCAAACCCTGAGCATAAGCTCCTTCTCCTCCATAGCAGACCTCTCCTCCACAAATGCGCCTTTCTCAAGTGAGTGAGTGAGTATAATGAGGAACACACCTCCTCTATTTATACACTACTCTGATATGTATTTTACACAAGTACACGTAGGCTCGTATTTAACCAATAGGTTAAATACCCCACTACAACTAACTGGGCCGACCCCTCTAGGGTGGTCTAATAACCCTTTGACCCACATAACACATTTAGGGCCGACCCCCACTAGGGAAGTCTAATAACCCGAGTTACCACATTCCGACGGAGGAATAAACATCTCCGGATATACAATAAGATCTTCACGGAGGAATGAATCATCTCCGGAATAATAAAGTACAAATATAATATTCTTTGAAGTTACAATATTTAACACTCCCCCTTAACGAGAAGGATATTATAACAGTATCTGCACGAGCAAGGAGTCATCAACATCATACATGATACATCTATAAATCATTGGAAGCTTTCTCAACATCATCAGTAACTCAAGCAGTTACTGGAACATCTTCAATACTGGAACATCAACATCTTCAGTACTGAGTCTTTATCTTCTGCAGCACTCGAACAACTACAACAACATCAACATCTGGATCCTCACGATCATCAGTATCGTCATCTCACGACCATTAGCATCGTCATCACACGATCATCAGCATCGTCATCTCACGATCATCAGCATCGTCATCACTCGATCATCAGCATCGTCATCACACGATCATCAGCATCGTCATCACACGATTATCAGCATCGTCATCTCACGATCATCAGCATCGTCATCACACGATCATCAGCATCGTCATTTCACGATCATCAGCATCGTCATCTCACGATCATCAGCATCGTCATCACACGATCATCAGCATCGTCATCACACGATCATCAGCATCGTCATTTCACGATCATCAGCATCGTCATCACACGATCATCGGCATCGTCATCACACGATCATCAGTATCATCATCACACGATCGTCAGCATCGTCATCACACGATCATCAACATCGTCATCACACGATCATCAGCATCGTCATCAACACAGGTATCCATAACAATACAAGTATCCACATCATTAGTACAAGTATTCATGCCAATACAAGTATACATATCATCAATACAAGTATCCATACTGATACAAGTAATCATGTCATCAATACATGTATCCTACCGATACAAGTAACCACATCATCAATACAAGTATCCATACCGATACAAGTAACCACGTCATCAATACTAGTATCCTACCGATACAAGTAACCACATCATCAATACAAGTATCCTACCGATACAAGTAACCACATCATCAATACAAGTATCCTACCGATACAAGTAACCACATCATCAATACAAGTATCCTACCGATACAAGTAACCACATCAAAAATCACTTTCTCGGAGACCATACGTCTACGGATCAATTCAGGGACCGAAGTCCGGGGATGATACAATCCCCACTTCTCGGAGACCTCACGTCTACGGATCAATTCAGGGACCTAAGTCCGGGGATGATACAATCCCCACTTCTCGGAGACCTCACGTCTACGGATCAATTCAGGGACCTAAGTCCGGGGATGATACAATCCCCACTTCTCGGAGACCTCACGTCTACGGATCAATTCAGGGACCTAAGTCCGGGGATGATACAATCCCCACTTCTCGGAGACCTCACGTCTACGGATCAATTCAGGGACCTAAGTCCGGGGATGATACAATCCCCACTTCTCGGAGACCTCACGTCTACGGATCAATTCAGGGACCTAAGTCCGGGGATGATACAATCCCCACTTCTCGGAGACCTCACGTCTACGGATCAATTCAGGGACCTAAGTCCGGGGATGATACAATCCCCACTTCTCGGAGACCTCACGTCTACGGATCAATTCAGGGACCTAAGTCCGGGGATGATACAATCCCCACTTTTCGGAGACCATACGTCTACGGCTCTCTTTAGGACTGAAAGTCCAGGGATGATCCAATCCCCTCAACTGTCCACTAAGGACTTCATTCTCGGAGACCTCACGTCTACGGCTCTCTTTAGGACTGAAAGTCCAGGGATGATCCAATCCCCTCAACTGTCCACTAAGGACTTCATTCTCGGAGACCTCACGTCTACGGCTCTCTTTAGGACTGAAAGTCCAGGGATGATTCAATCCCCTCAACTGTCCACTAAGGACTTCATTCTCGGAGACCTCACGTCTACGGCTCTCTTTAGGACTGAAAGTCCAGGGATGATCCAATCCCCTCAACTGTCCACTAAGGACTTAATTCTCGGAGACCTCACGTCTACGGCTCTCTTTAGGACTGAAAGTCCAGGGATGATCCAATCCCCTCAACTGTCCACTAAGGACTTCATTTTCGGAGACCTTACGTCTACGGTTCTCTTTTAGGACTGAAAGTCCAAGGATGATCCAATCCCCTTCTGTATTCTCACCTATACAAGAGCAGTTATCACATTAGCATGTATTCTCACCAATACATCAAAACATGTATTCATCACACCAAAACATGTATACATCACAACTAGCATGTATTCTTACTAATACATCAAAACATGTATACATCACATCTAGCATGTATTCTTACTAATACATCTAATATCAAAACATGTATACATCACAACTAGCATGTATTCTTACTAATACATCAAAACATGTATACATCACATCTAGCATGTATTCTTACTAATACATCTAACATCAAAACATGTATACATCACAACTAGCATGTATTCTTACTAATACATCAAAACATGTATACATCACATCTAGCATGTATTCTTACTAATACATCTAACATCAAAACATGTATAAGTAAAACTAAGTATTCTAAGTAAGAGAGTCCTAAATCTAAATATTTCTAAGTAACTGGGTGTAGAGAACAGGTTACCTCATCATCGACCTTGTTGTTCGATGAGAAAATCTCATCAGTAGTGATTATACTACTCCCCCTTTCGAGGAGGGTCCTTTTGAACTACACCAAGCTTGTCTCGGAAGTATTCAAACTTCACTCGAGACAGAGGTTTGGTTGATAACTTCTTCACTTAACGTAGAGGCTTGGTTAGTACAACGGTAACCTGTTACAAATTCAAACTTTTAGAGTTCCTTTCTGTGTCATAACTTGTTAGTTCCCTATGTTCTTTGACTTATCATGGAACACTAGATTCTATGTCATCTTGATACAACTCTAAATATCACATAGGATCTCAGTTGGTTCTATCTCTAAGTCAAACAATCCTAAAGCCAAACTTCTTCATAACTAGCAGAGCAAGCAGCCATATGTTCCGCTTGTGCTGAGAGCCACACTAGACTGCTTCCATCTAAACCACGAGATCATGGCTAATCCCAGACGATAACATCCTCTCGATGTGTTCTTCTTGTCTGATACACTTCCTGTCCAAACAGAATCTAAATAGCCATCTGAAGTCATGATCTTCAAGATAGCATAGATCAAATTCTATCGTGTTCTTTATGTGCCTCATCACATACTTTGCAACTATCAGGTAAACACATCTAGTTTCCACTAGATACTAACTCAAGGTGTTCATAACAAAGCATATATCTAACCTAGTATATGTTAGATATATCAAAGACCCAATTAATTGACTGTACAGAGTTATATCCACTAACTCTGATGAGTTATCCCCTAACAGCTTCAAGTTGGAATCCATAAGAGTGGCCATTCCAACACCTCAAGTCATATTTCTCATCATACTTTCCCTGGTTGAGAAATATTCCTTCTGAGCCTTGCCATACCTCCAGACCTAGGAAGTAAAGCATCAATTTGAGATCTTTCATTTTTCATTTCTGTATTGAATGATCTTCTGCATATCTATCTGAGCCATCTCTCGTTAGATGGGTCTACTGATATGAGCCTCAATATCATTCGAACTCTGTGGTGAGTTCCTTCTTGCATCCATGTCATATGTGTATCATATTCAACCTTGTAGCAAAGGTTGAGATCCACATCACCCATGGTGATCATTAATCTTATCAAATTATTATCGATCCTAGGTACCTATACAGAACCTGATTCATACTTCTTCTTTAATTACACCATACTTGGAGCAAACATCTTGTCGTGATTCTCTTCCCCTTTCTAAGAGAATCTTCTAGCCATGAGCCTTCTATATTTTGTTTGATTTGTAAATCTTCTTGTTTGAACATCCACCACTTGTACGGTGTCCATCATTCTTCATGACCTTTCCTACAAATCAAAATTAAGTACATAATTAGTAATACTTCATAATCATCAAAAGATAATCCATTATGCATACAGATATCATTAACATAGTGATGCAACTATTTTGACCATTACTTTGGCACAACACTTTCCCATATCCTGTATGCATACAGTGGCTATCTAGATGCCTTTCATCTCTACCAGAACATACTATCGAGAGTGCGCACAACTCTCAGCATGTCAGCAAAGAGGTTTCATTCTAGACAAGCAACAATGGAATGTTTGTCCAAACATATGCACATTAGTTGTATACTGTTCAATGCTCTATGAATGTTTACACTCAGCATTATATATTCTAGGAATACAAATATGCATGCAGGCAATATCATTACTATTTCAAATAGCAACTCAAATACTTATCTTTTATATTTGTGTGGCTGCCTCCCGCTTGATCTTCTGTATGTCTTTTGAACTTCTATTCATTCTGTACCACTGTGCATGCTCAAGAGTCATCCTCATGATCTCATACACAAACATACACTCATTAGTATATTCTAAATGCTATCAAAACATTATAGTACTAAATAATCTTGAAAACGTATAGTCATGATTATAGTTAATAAACATTAGTATTCAAGATTTCAGGGAAGTCTTCTTTTACTCATGCATATCATTGATAAAAGATATAATATGCATAATCCCTTGATTACTAACTTTATGAATAAGCATAACCAATCATTCCAAGTATACTTGTATAAGGGATCCTAACACAAGGTAAGATTCATGGGAAACATACCTGGATTAGTATACCTACTTGGTTATGTACAACATACCTAAACAACCTCTTCAATGATTTAGAGATCCTGAGCTAGAATCTGCATGTCTCATAGGTTAAGCATAATATAACAAAGTCATACATACCTCGTAAGTAGAACAAAGATTATGGATGAGTCTTTGTCTTCATGTTTTCATGATCATGGAGCCTGATTTGTCTTTTGTGATGTACCTGTATCTTGTTAGCAGACAACCTCAACCTCACACAACACCATAATGCATTAGTACAATCATAAGTGTCAACACCCTAACCAATGAATATATTCTATCATGCATTCATACTTTTGTTAAGGTGATACAACAAATCTAAAATCAAGATTGTACTAATTGTAATAACATGAAGACAAACATACCATAAACTTAATCATGAACAAATCTCAAAACATACCTCGATGAGTCATACCTGTCGAGATCGCTTGTAATCTCCTTATGTAAAGCCTTAGCCTCATCTCCCTCTGAAACATTAACTCCTTCACTTATGTAGATGACCAATCCATCTTCTTCTAGGATTAACCCTATCCACTTGATTTGCAAGAACTGGACCTGGAGCTGGATAAGGGTTTGTCAGAGAGACCCCAAAAATTCAAACTTTGAATTTCAAACTTCCGTAAGGATAGAGATATGCGCCTTGATGAGCTGATCAAACTGATATATTCAGAATTTGAAAACTGCAAAGTTTTACTCCTCAATTTTGCCTTTGAAACTTTCGGATTCACTGTACGTGACCCTGAACTGGGGTTTGATGAAGCCCACTCTTTTGCCCCATCAAAAGGTTTGATCCAAAGCTCTAAGATTCTATTTTTCTGACGAGCTTCCAGCCGTGGTCACAGATTTCAAAAATTCCCATTTTTACAGAAGCCCTAATTTTCCGCTTTTCTGATCAAAGTCCCGAACTAGGGTCTAATCAAGCCCGGCCTTTTGCCCAACCAAAAATTCTGATCTTGGTCTCTAAATTTCTATTTTGATGAGTAGCATCCAGCCGTGGTCTCCGATTACAAAAATTCCAACTTTCTTCAAAGCCCTAAATTCCGGAAGCCATGAATGAAGGTACCAAAAAATAATTCTGTTTTGACAGAAATATGTACCTGATTGTTTCTGGTGTAACTCCGAAATTTTTGATCCACAGGGTCTGAAAAAGTTTCCTGAGATAGTCTGACCTGTTATCTTTCCATCCTGAAAGGTCTGACCTCAATTGGATTCTCTGAGAGAGAGATATGCCAAATGTCGCAACGTGACCTGTTTTGGGAAAATACAGAAGAGCGAACTTGTACGGCGTGCCACGTGTCACTTGTTTGACCTTCGGCCTCTGAAAAAGTTTTCTGAGATAGCTCGGCCTGTTATCTTTCAATCCTGACAGGTCTGACCTCAATTGGATTTTCTGAGAGAGAGTTATGCCAAGTGTCGCAACGTGACCTGTTTATGGGATAATACAGGAGAGCGCACTTGTACGGAGTGCCACGTGTCACTGGTTCAACTTCGGCCTCTGAAAAAGTTTTCTGAGATAGTGCAGACTGTGTACTACCTGTCACTTTTTACGAAATTTCATTTGGAGCTTCCTAGCCCAAGATATGACCTTTTTCCCAAGGTCACCTGATTTTGACTCAGATCTGGAAGAGGCAGAAACCCTATATTGTACAGATCATAAATCACAAAGTACAACGAATTAGAGGTTTTCCTTTGGACACAAGGTACCTGGAGATTTTAGCTTCGTCCTGTAACAATTTCAGATCCGAAAACTTCGCCAAAACGGATTTATAGCGAAAGTGCTACGATGACTGGTTTTTGCTATGAAAAACCCTAACCTTCAAATTGTCGTAAGTAAAGCAAGTGTCTTTAGTGCCATACCTTGTCTTCCTTCAGGTTAGCTCTGATACCATGTTAAAGTTCAATATGCTAAGACAGAAAATAGCAGCATTACATTTCATTTCTCAATAATAGCATATACAGGATCACTGAAGAAACAACAAGCATAGCATAAACACAAGAGTCAGAGATTTATCCTGGGAAACCCTCATGGGGTAGAAAACCCAGTAAAGCTTCCTCAATATAGATGACCAGCAATACACAAAGATGCAAACCCTGAGCATAAGCTCCTTCTCCTCCATAGCAGACCTCTCCTCCACAAATGCGCCTTTCTCAAGTGAGTGAGTGAGTATAATGAGGAACACACCTCCTCTATTTATACACTACTCTGATATGTATTTTACACAAGTACACGTAGGCTCGTATTTAACCAATAGGTTAAATACCCCACTACAACTAACTGGGCCGACCCCTCTAGGGTGGTCTAATAACCCTTTGACCCACATAACACATTTAGGGCCGACCCCCACTAGGGAAGTCTAATAACCCGAGTTACCACATTCCGACGGAGGAATAAACATCTCCGGATATACAATAAGATCTTCACGGAGGAATGAATCATCTCCGGAATAATAAAGTACAAATATAATATTCTTTGAAGTTACAATATTTAACACGGAAAAGGGGTAAAATTATACTAGGTAGAAGCCCTTTCAGATATGTTTAGCGAGCATGAAAGGAAGCAAGATTGCTCGGCGATCTTTTCATTGTTTTAGGAGTCAGAAAAGAACTTAACAGAAACTCCCTAAGTGCCTTTTTCGTAAAAGGGATTGCTCGGCCCGAAAAAGGGATAAAACTATACCGAACAAAAAGGGATTGATGGGAGCGAGAAAAGGTCTCAAACATCATCATGAGTGCGGAAAACTAAATCTGGTGACATAAAGATTGTCAAAAAGGGGGCAACGGCCAATGTGGCATGCAAACCGAGGTGATGGGTGGCATGGTAAGAATGCCCAAAAATATGGAGGTGAGAGCGAGAAATGATCTCTAGCATTGTCACGAGCGCAGAAAACTGAGTCCGACGATATAAGGCTTGTCAAAAACAGACGACGGCCGATGTGGCATGCAAACCGAGGTGACGGGGGGCGTTTTGGAAAAAGACCCCAAAAAATCTGGGGGTGAGAGCGAGAAATGATCTCAAGCATCATCACGGGCTCGAAAAAATGAATCCGATGATATAAAGTATATCAAAAATGGGCTATGGCCGATGTGACGCGCAAACCAGGGCGACAAGGTGTCAGGACACAATGTTGATATTGGTCCTGGTGAGAGCGAGAAATGATCTCAAGCATCATCACGAGCACGGAAAAATGAATCCGGTAGTGCAAATGGTGCGACAAACAGAGGTCATAAGGACTCCGGAATGGTCAAAGGAAAGAACTATGCGTATCAAATCAAATATACAAGTGACACGTGACCTCAAAAATGGTTGAGATCACAAATGTGAAAAGGTGAGCAGGGTTAATGACCTGCCCCCATGCTATGTACATAGGGTTTGTGATTGTGGGTCACATATGGGTTGATTTGAACGATGGGTTCATCGACATGCTGAGATAAATGTGATGGGGTAGGGTCAAAATGATTGATCATGCCCCCTATCCCAGGTTCGAGGTAATCTATTATGCCCCTTGACTCAGAGGTGTCAAGGTGGTGTTCTATGATAGCGGGGTCAAGACCAGGCATTTCGGTATAGGACCAGGCAAAGACATCACGAAATTCGTGGCACAGTTTTTTGTATTCTCCAATCTCATGCTCACTGTAGGAGGCTCCTAATGTAATGATTTCAAGGGCACCATGTGGGTCAGAGATATCAATGTGGATGAGGGGTGAGATATTGGCCATGTTACCTTCCTCAAAGGCATCAGGAGCAGGAATAGGATCCTTAAAACCGTCGATTTTAGTAGGAAGGAAATCTTTGGACTCACCCGCGAATTGGGTGGCGGTGGTGGATGAGGTCTCTTCTGGGAGGAAGTATGAACGATGGTGTATATCTTCCCAGGGGTCATCGGGGGCAGTAAGAGCCTCTAGAGTTTCCTCATCATTGTGGAAACTTTGAGTGGTCAAATCGGTTGACGAGGTAGTAGTAGTCGAAGAGATCATATAAATGGTGTTAATCTCTCCGGATGAGGATGATGTGGGAGGGTAGATCTCCTCGATGAGGGGAGGAGATATTTCTAAGTCGACGTTATTCAACTCATACAATGCTGCTCTGTAATCTGGGATATCAGGATAGTGATGTGAGTAGTGACCGCAAACACCGCATATGGCACAAGGGTGGTTTGTGCGCAGTGATTTATCGCGAGGCTTGGGGTTTGGGTCGAGTTTGACCACCGGGATGTTGGGGTCGTCTTCCAGCATTTGCATGTGTTCCTGTAATGCATGTAACTATGGACACAGATGAGTTGGATGGCCTAACTCATTACACAACGAGCATTTGGGAGGAGCACGAAACACGGGGGGAGGTTTAACTGCTTTAGGAGGAGGTACGGCAGTGTATGGTTGTGGGCCTCTGCCCCCAGTGGGCGTGATGAGAGGAGGGAGATTCGTAGATGACAAAGGAGTCTTGATACCGGGAGGTGGTTGGGTAGAAGTGACAATGGGTTGCACCGGTTGCAGGATGACATTTGGTGTCGGCGGGGGAACAGGAGGCGAAATATACCACACGGGTAATCCCAAGGTTAGCCCGGGGAGACTAAGGGTAGCCATAACCGGAGCGCTTACTACGCTTGAAGGAGGGAATAGAAAGGGGATTGTGTGGATGGGTGTAACCCCAATGTGACTAGGGACCAATGGTGGTGTAGGTAATAAGGAGGGTTGATTATCGGGTGTTTGTGTATTCTGTGAAAGAGTACAGAGGTCTACGACGTGGGTTTCCGGTGACGGTGGTGGAATGGACTGGAATGTAGAAGTCATCGGTGCATCGTAGTAAAGTCCGGGTCCCACTGAGGAAATGAATGAGGTAGTTGCACCACAAACAGGTTGTTCAACCATGGGGAGAACATTTTCAGGTGTAGCGGGGGCCTTGGGATCGTAATAGGTGAGTTGGTCGACCTTGACCACGCGTCCCTCATGGGGGAACTGCATGGTGCGAAAAATAGAAGAGGAAACAGCCCGCATGGCATACATGTAGCTGCGGTCAAGTAAGAGTTTATAGTCAAGTTGGGCATTGATGACCTCTATGTCAATGAGCACGGTTTTACCCGCCAGCTGGACGGGGACATTAGCTAAGAGACCTTGGGGTTGAGCCGAACGGCCATCGTAGGCTCGCAACGCAGTGGTGGACTGCTGGAGAGTAGGAGATCCCAACTTCTACCAAAAGAATGTGGACATAACGCATATAGAGGCCCCTTCATCGATAATGCACCGATGGATGACAAGATTCCGAACGGAAACGAAAACTTGCAATGCTAAAGTGGAAGGCAGTCGTGGTTCGGATTGGTCCGAATCGAATGTCATCAGTTGTGAATCATTGGGGTCAATAGCACCAATAGCAGAGAGTAAAGTCTTATGCTGTGAAGGATAGTTTTTTAAAGCTTCTAAAGCAAACATGGCTGCAGGAGATTGGGCTAAGTCATCTACAATGTTGTAATTCGACGCAGCGCGAGCATTGGGGTTATTATTGATGCGACGAAGTGGGAAGCGAGGTGCTTTAGGAGCGCCATCAATTGGGGTCGGGGGTATACGTAAAATCTGATCCGTGGGATGAACGTTAGTGTTCTTGTCGATGGGAGAGGCTTCAGAGGTGGAGCCATATTGGTTCCGACGGGTTTGGAGGTTGGCATCGGCAGTTGACATCATCAACAAGTGGTGAGTACCTGAATTGAACATGGGTTGATCAGGCGCGGCATAAGTGATTTGTTGTGGTGGTGCATTGTTCTGAGGGGGAGCTAACGGCTGAGTGTTCACTACATCTTGGGTTGGAAAGGGATTTTGCAACACCAAAGGTTGATGTTGTGGTGGTGGAGAGTTGGGTGGCGGCTGAGGAGCCGCTTGCCCTTGACGATGGGCATCGTCAGTCCATAGTTGCCGAGCTCACTCCAAATGTGGGCAAGCATGTGTGTAATGACCATAAACCCCGTAAATAGAACAAGGATGGTTTGTTCTGAGGTTATTGTTTTTGGGTTGCCCGGGATTACGATCTGGATTTCGGTTGGGAGGAGCAGCATTGTTATTTTGTGGAGGATTGGGAGGTGGAGGACCTTGATGTTATTGTTGGTTGTTTCCGCGGTTACGTCCTCTTCCACGGTTCTGTTGCCCACCCTGGTTGCAATGGTTGTTTTGGTGCTGGGTCTGGTTGTGTTGTGTGTACAGTTTCCCTTGAGCAGTGGGAGGATTTTGGTTCGCCGCAGGTGCGGGAGCAGGTTGTGGTGGATAATAAGCCGATGGGGCTGGAGGTGGTCCAGTTACCTGCTGGGGTTGTTGGTAACCCTGAGCTATTGGAGGTGTTGGGTTAGCTATCGTAGCTTGCTGTGGATAATAGATTGGTTGAGGTGTGGCTGGGGGGGCGTATGCAGGTGGTGCATGACCAAAGCACTGAGGTGGACATGAAGGTCCGTGGGTATGGTGGTGATGTGCCATGGGAGCATATGAACTAGTTGCTCTAGATTGAGATGTAGCCCGCGAAAGGTCAAGACCATGGCTAGGATGTGCAATGCAAAAGGGTTGGGGATGCGAGGCCATACGACCAATGATGCCATCTGCGGCATGGGATGCCCCCGGCGCATCGTGTTGCGATGACTCACCCCGAGGGGCATCTGGTATAATGGTATACAGATAACCCGATTGGGAGTAAATGAGGTCAAACTGTTGGGCTTTGAGAATGGCCTCTTCTTTAGACTGGGGTCGTTCGGATGCCACATCCTTGGCAATGAGAGGGAGGAGGGATTTGAGAAACCAATCTAAGAAGATACGGTTGTCTAACTTGATTTTGCAGAGGCTTCGGCGTCTACGCCACTCATGAATGTGGTCAGTGATGTGGGTGGCCGTGTTCTGTCTGCAAGATAGTAGGATCTCGACTCCCGCATCGTAGCGAACAGGTAACTGAAAGAACTGCAGGAAAGTCAAGGCAAGGGACGTAAAGGTGGCATGGGTCCCATGGGGCTGCTCAATATACCACTTAGCTGCGGAGCCTGTGAAGGTGCGCTATAACAGACGGAGGCGGACAGAGTCATCCACTATGGAGTTGGAGGAACACCATAGATGGAAGGACATAATATGGTTATGGGGGTCCTCACCTGCCTTGCCCTCAAACTTAGGGATGTCAGAGGGTAGTTTGGTGGGAATCTGAGGCCACGCAGGGTCGTGTCTAATAGGATCATTGGTTAACTTGGCTAAGTCTGGTAAGTTCAGACTCGCCATGTAAGGTAAGGTAGCAGATGGATGTGGCGTAGTGACTGGGACATGACTAGTCATGGTGGTATGATGTAGGGGTCCAGTAGCGCCTAAGGGTATGCTAGGTATTGAAGGCATGTGTCCTCCAATAGCTGTGGTCTGGTATGGACCAGCGTTTCCGAGTGCAACATGGGTTACACCGGGGTTAGGAACATTAGTGGTGATTCCTGGAATCTGGGTTGTGGTAATCAGAGGGGGTGTGACCCCTATGTTGGGCATACCCATAATAGGTGGTGGCCCTGTGTTGGGAATTCCTATAACAGGAGGTGGCCCTGTGTTGGGAATTCCTAAAGGTGGAGTGTTCCCCATATTAGGCATGCCTAGGGGGGTGGTTGTTGCCATGGATGGCACCGCATTAGAAGGGTTTGTGGACGTATATCCTATGGTGCTGGTAAAGAGTGGGTCGAATGGTGTTCCAGCCATAAGGTTGGTTGGGAATAACGCAGTGGGGTTTTCGGATTCTGCCTCAGAATCAGGTGTGAAGTGAGGCGTGTAAAAATCGGATGACTGTATGGTTGACCGACGATGTGTCGAGTCAAGGGATAAGGCTCTATGTCGGTGATGTGGAGAGCCAAGTAGACTGAACTCTGGGAGTTCACCCTGAAGACGATGAGAGCGTCTAAAATTCTCAATGGTGAGAAATAAGTTTTTGTGTAAAAATATGTATAGTGTAAGGTGGTAATGTATAAAAGACTCGAAACCCTAATGCAACCAAGGGTGCACGAAGGGGAGTGAAAATGAAGGCTCTCAGGCCAAAAAATCAACCTCAAAAAGCACTTATTATAGCAGTTGTGTTATAATAAGTGGAGGGATGTGACAAAAATGGTCAGAATACCAACAGTCAAATAGCTTCTAGAAAAAAGAGGTGCTACTAGACCCAACGTGGATTGTATCATGCAAACACCTAACTAAAAGTATTCTGAATCAACAAACGATATTCTCTGCAAGGTGATGAAATCCAAGTCAGACAATATTGAGTGTTGAATCAACGGCTAGATATCCCCCTACCAGGAGGGACACCGGGTAATCAATCCTAAAGAATGGAAACTAGGATACTCCGTTCATGACACGTCCAGAAAAGGTAAATCTGCTGTTTGGTCCTTTTACCACAATACCCCCATACAGGGATATCCCGAGAACTGCGAATGGTAGCCCTTTGGTTACTGAATGGATTTTGGTATTCCAATCAGGCTTCCAGAACTATCCTCACGACTTCAACCCTCCTAGGGGAGAGGCCTTCCGATAAACTGGTTATGACCGCGCCAAAAAATACTAGGAGATTTTGGTTCCCTAATGGACAATAGCTATGTCTCAGATGTAATAACTGAGGGGTGTTATTGGAACACCTATCCCCTCAATACTACCTAGCTACAAAGTTCTTTTAAGTGTTCCCCAAGTGGGGTTAAAAGTTGGTTGAAGTTAGGGTAAATTTTAAGGCTCAATTTAAATTATGTGTTTGAGTGGGTGCACGTGTGGTATTTTAAACTGAAATTGAAAAAGTAAATGCTTTGCAGAAAATATTCAAAAAAGAAAGGATCTTTTGAAATATGAAAGCAAATAATCTAACTTTTTCCAAGAAATAAATGGATTTCTTTTTCAAAAATTGCTATGGGCAAAATCTCAAGGAAGTAAACAGCAAAATTTTAATCTAGTTAAAATGCAAAATAAATCCTTTTTTCAATTTCTGAAAATTTTTAAAGTCTCTTTCAAAGGTGCATTCTAAATAGTAAAATTTTTCTATGGCTGTAAAATATGCAGGAATTTTAATACTGTAAAAATGTGCTATGTGGGCAGAAAATACAGTAAAAAATTAATTTTTTAAACGGATCGGCCGAATGAAAAAATTGGTATCGTGGGTTTTGACAGAATAGTCGTGATGGACCGCGCGGGTTTCTGTCGCACAGTCGCGATGGGCAGCGCGGGTTTCAGCCGCGATGTGCAGTGAGGGATTTTGTTACACAGTCGCGATGTGCAGCGCGGAAAAGGTCCGCGAAGCCGCGATATGCAGCGCGCTAATTGGTCGCGAAGCCGCGGTGAACCGCGCGGAAAAGAGCCGCGCAGTCGCGATGAGCCGCGTGACTGTTGGGCAAAAAGCCGCGAGGCGAAAGCCGTACGCGAACGCCGAAAAACGAACCCGAAAATTGAAAATTTCGGGCTGTTAATGGCAATAAAATGGGCCAAGATCTAGAACAGCAATGGATCTGCTGTCTAGGGTGGCAGATCTATGAATTAAAGTAACTAATACAATCAAAAACTAAGATCTAAAGCAAAAGTGAGATCGAGTAATTCGAAAGCAGTGGAGTCGCCAAAAACTGTTGGCTTGGTTTTGCAACCAAGCTTAGTGCTATGGGCACCTACTAACTAGTAGCAGCAGTTTCAATATTAAGCAAAAACAATAAACTAAATCTAAATCTAAAACTAAACTAGCATGTGCATATCATAATAAACTTTTTGAATTAAAAAACAAGAACAAGAAATAGAAAAAATAACTTTGTATTGAAAATGGGGGCAAGCAAGTGCTTGCAATAATAATACCTCCAAGTGATGCAGATAGTTGAGAAGCTCCAAGGGTGAGCAGCTCCAAACTCCAAAGGGTCCTTTCTCCAAGGTAGCTACAATGGCCAAAAGCTCAAGGGAGATTTTGGCAGCATGAGGATAGGAAGATGGATGGATGTAAAGTGAGGAGCCCCTACCACCTTTTTATAGGTTTTGGTGGTGGGGAATACCATTGTGGTTTTGAGGAAACCAATGGTATTGACCAACATGGTTTAGGTACATTTTTCCCTCCTTTTTCCTTTTTTGAATATTTTTAATTTTTTTATTCCCTTTTTAATATTTTGGGAATTTTGGACCCTTTTTGAGGGTTTTTTATGCTTTTTTTGGAAAAATGCTCATTGGGTGGAAAAAGGGGTGTATTAAGGTCTTTTGGTGACCTTATGTTGACTTTTAGAGGCTCAAATGGTGAAGAAGTGGACAAATGGGTCATGTGAATAAGGAAATGAGCTAGTGAGCACTTTTTGGGTGTTAACAGTGTCAATGACCTCTATGATTTTGACTATCAGGTGTTGAGGTGGCATCCTTCGGTTGTTTTCTTTCCTGGGAGACTACATTACTCCCCTTATTTGGCATATTTTGTACTTATTTGGAGGCATAGAAATTTTTTTAACAATATATTAAAAAGGTCATTGATACCATTAGGATAAATAATTAAATAACAACATTCGGGAGGAAATCAGCCTTGTTAAACTCAATCATCCACTCACTCATGTCATGCACTCACTGCTTACCTTTGCAAGGTGACGAGTGATGACTGACGACTACGAGGTACTAGCCACTGTGATTTGACTCTGAATCTTGATT
This sequence comes from Larix kaempferi, assembly GCA_027924585.1. Taxonomy (NCBI): domain Eukaryota; kingdom Viridiplantae; phylum Streptophyta; class Pinopsida; order Pinales; family Pinaceae; genus Larix; species Larix kaempferi. Next base: position 3,812,815 of record BSBM01000531.1, on the reverse strand, counting down.
CTCCTCGGGCTTAGATCTAAGGTGTTTTAATGTTTCAATGACTATGGCTACGATATTAGAGAACCACTACAAGGCCCAAAACAAGGCCAACTAGAACCAAAAACCAAGAAGAGGTTGATTTATGCATTGACATAGACAGGTGGCACTAGGCACACAATATGGACAAACAATGAGTTAGGATTCTACTATAAGGTGAGATAGAGTTAGTAGAGTGGTTCTACTACTGTGTAATAGTGATTTCCGAGTGAGAATCTTATATGTAGAGGGATTCTGCTAGTCTGAGCTAGAGTAGTAGACTGATTCTGCTACTGTATGATAATATGATTTTTGAGTTACAAGGATGTGTGTATACCAAGCAATGTAATTACTCTTTTCCATATCTAAAAACATAGAATGTGATTGCTTCTACAAATTTCTGGTATGTTGTCCTAAATTCAAGGTTACTATTTATAAAATTGTTCTCATTTTGGAAACTTTTAGTGCTTCACGTGAAACAAGTTCGAACAATGTAGAGATAACTTCAATGAGCTCTGGTGATGAATAAGTTCAAGTTAGCATTTGGTTGAGAAGAAACATTAGATAGATAGAATCTTCATGTTTACATTGTTGTTGGTTTGGTTTTTTCTAAGTATCTTGTTTGCGGAATTTTGTCAAAGTTTGTAGAATTTTGGATTTGCAACTTCATAGAGAAGTGGATTTGCAAAACTCGTCAAGTATAAATTCAGACCTTAAAAATTGAAAAAAAAATGGTGAGTCTGAAAATAGTCTTTGAAAATCAAATTTCTCATGGCCATTTGAGTGCCAATTTGCATGAATTTGAAATTTGCAACATGTGTAAGGTGAAATATTTCACCTAAGTTAGCTGATGTATTTTGCGTTCTCTATTGTAGTATTTTACTGATTAGTTGGTTAAGATGTATTGACATGAAACAGTTGCGAACACTGCCGCAATGTACTCCTGAGTGGACCCTCTCACTGTAGTTATGGTTTGTTGGGCTGATATATAGTCAATTAATGTTTGTTAGTTGAGTGATTTTTCCAAACAGTTCACTAACAAATAGTTTGCATATGCATTAGCATAAAATACCAACATGTAAATTTAAAAATGAAGGGTCGGATGCCAAAAATATGCCATTCAAAGAAAGAGGGTAGGCTACCAATAATATTCCCAGCAGTGTTGGAATGACCAAAACTGGGTTATATACTAGTTAACTTCCTTAATTTGTTGTCCCCAGTGGTTTTGTTCTACCCACAATAGAAAAAGACACCCAAATATGCAAACTCAATCCACAAAAGAGCTCACAGCCTACAGTGATGAATGTGGTGTCGTATGGACAGCTTGTTATGGCACTGTAACTTGGTTTCTTCCTGCCACAAATAGTCCTCCCAATACCAAACAATTCAGCTGAGATTTGTAACAATACATCCACTAGGGTTCGGCATGTCCCTCCTAAGCCTCAGATTTGAGGGAAGTAAATGTGTTTAACTAAGTAAATGTGTACTTTCAAAGAAGAGAGAAAACACCATCTTGTTTATTCATGTTTTATGGAGTGTAGGTACCACCAAATAGGTATCTGTCAGATATATCTGCCTCAAGTGATGATGAAGATATACTCCGAGAGGTTGAAAGTGAGTCGATTTGTACTAGATCTACCAGATTTATATCAACTAGATCTGAAAAGATAAGGAAAATATTTCATAGACGCATGAAATATTTTATTGCCAACAGTGGGTCATGTAATTATGATGCTGAGAGCATAGGAGACATTGATTTTCCATTGAGGTATAAACATCTAGTGCAACGATGGGTACCTAATATGCTACCTCAAGTGGACACAGATTTCCTCATCAATGGGAGGATGTATCGCATCGCTCCTTCATCCTTACATGGATTGGGGCTATTTTCCATGGATGGAATAAAGGTCCGCTATGGAAATGTAATTGAATTGATGGAGTATGTATGACCACTATATAGATACAATAACTGGTTGATCTTTGTCCAATATACTCGAAGTATGCGGAGATACAAAGCTACCGCGAATTATATTCAAATAGCATAAAACAATAAAAACAAAGGGGCGACTATGTATATTGATGGGAGACCAAGAGCATCCGGAAACGTTGCTGGCTTTATAAATAGTACACGACCAGTGACAACAAATAAGCATCCAAATTGCGAATTCGAGGCACGCAAACATCATCTTATATTTGTATGTGCAATAAAAACAATACTTGTAGGTGAAGAGCTGTTGATCGATTACAACTTAAATAGAATATATGTTGCTTCCGCGGTCCAAGGGAACCGTGGACTGTCAAAAACTATGCCTCGTCAGGTAAATGCTAAATGTAGTAACTAAACATGACTACAATAACTGAATGTTTCATTTTTTCTGTTAACATTCGATTTCCACTATTGTCATTCGCTTTATTCGTGCTTATTATGAATATTTCCATGTGATTACATGTTGATTACACTGCTATGAATATCTCATTTTTGTTTATGATGCAATTATTGACTATTGACGTTTGATTAGGGTGGAGGTAATGGAAAGGAACATGCTACTTCCACGGTCCAAGGTGACCGTGGAAGGTTAGAATCTACGCCTTGTCAGGTAAAAGTTAAATATAGCAAATAAATATGACTACAATAACAAGATGTTCCGATATTCAATGTTAGCATTCGCTTTTTCCTTGCTTATTGTTAATATCTCCATATGATAGCATGCTCATTAAACTGTGGTAGGAATCTGCACATCGACATGCAGCAAACATGTATCTTCTACTTCCGAGGTAAAAATAAATATTAATGCAATATCTCATTTTTGTTTATGTTACAAAAATTTAGTATGAGGTAAACATTTATTTATTGATTTATTATGTCAGGGTGGCGCCATTGGAAAGGCACCTACTGCTTCCCTGGTCGAGGGATACTGTGGAAGGTCACACTATGTGGCCCGTCAAGTAAGTGTTACGTACAATAACTAAATGTTTTGATTCAGTATGTTAACATTCAATGTCCACTACTGACATTCACATTATTCTGAGCTTATGATGGATTACTGGTTCATTTTTCTGACATTATTATGGTGTTATGGTTCATTCAGGACCGTGGAAAGGCACTTGCTGCTTCCACGGTGCCGGTTGATCGTGGACACTCATCGGCCATAACACCATGTTAGGTAAGTGTTAGTGCATAATAGTAACTTAATTTTCATTACAATATCAATATTCGAATGATGTTAAAATTATATTGCTTAACTTAAATTATTGTTTGATGAATTTAGTTATGTGCACCCGATCTGGATGATGAGGGGTTTGAGGAAGACATTTTCTATTCCACTGACCCACTGCACACTTTTAGAACAGCCTTGAAAAAGGAAAACATAGAAATGCTTGCCTTGGCTCGCAAAAAGCCCTTGACACAAGAGAACAGGGAAAGGATTGAACAGCTGCAAAATGAAATACAATCTTATGGGGTAAGTGCCATCTTCACAAAAAAATTTAAGCTATGACATGATTTCATATTTGATATTATGTTTTTTATTTTTCCAAGTGATCTGATAAAGTAAAGTTCATTGTTTGTAGGAATTTTTAAAACCCGTGACTAGATCAGAACCTGCCGAGACAGGTATAGGTAGCAGTGATGGTCCAATGCAACAAAAAAGAAGCAATGTACCCATGAGGCTTTTTGCCACTCCTGCAGTTGGCCTCGAATCCATTGATGACGCAGGAACTGATGAGAGGGGGCATGATGCCATGCCGGAGCATGATGCCATGCCAAGGCATGATGGCATGCCAGAGCATGATGAGACGGAGCCTAGGACTCCACATGACTCTGGAGATGAACGTACTGTAGATGACCAAGAAACTTTTCCTGGAGCAGCACAAGTTAGAAGCACCGGATCACTAGATCTCACCTTTCTGGTGGATGAATCTTGTGTTCCTATCAAGGTTCAGAAGATTGCAGGTATTTCAACATTAATTTATTGATTTTAATCATGAAATTGAAATAGACATACGTTGAAATTATTATAAATGAATGGATGACATGTTTTTGCAGGAAACAATGTCTTCTATAGGCATTCGAATGACAAAGCCTTGGAGCTGTTTGGCCCCACCATTAGCACATGGTGGAATAGCCAAGATAGCAATAAGAGAGATGAATTGACGGACCACATGGTCAACTTGTTCGGCAATACGTTCAACAGGAAAGTTGTTGCAAGGTTAGCAGGTGAGAATTTGAAATATACCAGGGCCCAATATAGGGAAAGATTGCAAGCTGACCTCAAGCATGAGTGGCCTCCCATGGTTCCAGAGAAAGAGTGGAAGACACTCATAGATGATGCAGAGGAGAACTTGCAAAAAAAACAAGGAAGACAACCACGGCTTGGTAAAGCAAGGTACCTAACAAATATCATCTATTTACTGAAATAAGCTCAATTATTTTTTTCTTTTTTGTTTTAAGTAAGATTTTTTCTATCTAAGGTTTTTTAAAATTTTCATATATAGGCTACCTGACACCTCCAAAGCAACTAAGGATAGAATGGAAAAGCACGGGCAACATAGACTGGGCCAGGGTGGCTATAGAAAACTAAGAGCAAGAATCGTAAGTATTAAATGATTAATTGTTGGGAATATTTATTTAACAGTACTGAACAAATATCTGATTTTGATACTGGAAATTTTAAAATGTGTTATCATGCATTGCAGGGAAATACGTTCCAAGCTGCTGCCACCGAGGAAGACCTAAAGCTTGGTTTTAAAAGTGTGGTTGAACATTGGAAAAGCTTGGGGTAGACTCCAATCGCCCCAATGATGCAAATGCAGGTATATCAATAATTGTAGTATACTATTAAAGTTTATTCAATCATTCTCATTATATGACCCATAACTAAAAATTTATGTTTGTTTTTAAGCAACAATGCAACCGCAGCAGTGAATCTAGCGGTACTCATCAAGTACAAGTTGATGTTGGGGTGAACATGTCCCATGATAGTGTGGAGCATAGTGTCCATTCTGGTATGTATGCTTTGGAAATAGAAATATCTACTATGATTAGATATATATATTTCCTGACGTATACTTATAAATTTTCTTCTTTCAGTGGAAGACCATGAAGCTCAGGAGCATGAACTACAAGAGGAAGCAACTAGACCTCCAATTAACACCCCAGTTGTCACATCTACAGATACTGGTAAAGAGAAATATTGTAATTTTAATCAAAATAATGAAATATTTATTTCAATAATAATTCAACGCCATATATATATGCTCATTTCCGTTGTTGCAGTTCACACCCCTTCAGAACTGCCTCCACACCCTGCTCAACGACGTACAAGAAGTGGCATAAATGAGGGCATGGAAAAAAAAACAATAATAGGAGATATCACAGTAAATACTGCACCAATTGATGATTGTGATACCGTACTCGCAACTTTTTTCAATGCAAAAAACATAAATCAACGAAAAAGTAGATGCAACTTAAATCCATGACTTCTATTTTGATGGATATCAATGTTGTTAGTATGACACATTGTCAGTATGTAACATAGATAACTGTTATTTGGTATAGTTACGAGGTACTTATCTTTTATGTGATGCTCTTAGGGATTTTCACATTTATATCTTTTATTTTCTTAGAATTTGAATTTTAAATTTGTTTATAATTAGTGTGTATTTTAATATTCAAATTTTGTGTTTTTTCAGACATCATCACTCCTGTATGTGCTGCATGTAGATATATTAGTCTAAAAAATTGATTCTCTTTATATTAGATATATTAGATATGTTCATCATGACTTCAATGATCATCACTATTTATAATTTGATTACTGCCCATTACATCTTGAGGACCAACTTCAGCATAGGGACCACAGAGGAGTGTTGAAGTTGATAGAGATCAAATTTATGTTGTAGAATATTTTACTATTGCTTTAGCGCTATCTCGAAATAGTACCACACTTCAGATCTGATTTTTGGTTAAATGTTGACGTGGAGATCTTCAACTATACCTCTCTTATTGTTATATGATCAATATGTTTATTTTATCAATTGTTAGTGAAAGAGATGAAGATTATGTAATTTGATTACTGCCCATTACATCTCGAGGACCAACTTCATCACAGGGACCATAGAGGAGTGCTGAAGTTGACAGAGATCAAATTTATGTTGTAAAATATTTTACTGTTGCTTTAGCACTATTCAGAAATAGTACCACACTTCAGATCTGATTTTTGGTTAAATGTTGACGTGGAGATCTTCAACTATACCTCTCTTATTGTTATATGATCAATATGTTTATTTTATCAACTGTTAGTGAAAGAGATGAAAATTATGTTATAAGATTACTGCCCATTACATCTCGAGGACCAACTTCAACATAGGGACCACAGAGGAGTGCTGAAGTTGATAGAGAACAAAATTATGATGTAAAATATTTTACTATTGAGAGAAATGAGGGATATTTTTATTTGGTATCCCACCACCCTTCCTTATACTGTGATGATGAAATTTTAGGTTATATAGAACGGTTGTACATTTGAGAGAGATATGACTGGTTGTACCTTCCCCACTTTGATTGAGCTATGATTGGTCTTGTGGTACCTTATCTTTCACTTGTGTTTAATGGGGTCATTTACCCTCCTTGAGTAACTTTTTTAAAACCACCTTGTTGAAGTTTTGCTCTTATATATGGTTATTTGGCCACATTTGGAGCATACCCTTGGTTCTAAGGGTCATGGGTCTTCTACTACCCACACTTCTATTGTTATGACCATTGTTTATATTTGTACCCAGACTTCAGATCTGATTTTTGGTTTAATGTTGACGTGGAGATCTTCAAGTATACCTCTCTTATTGTTATATGATCAATATGTTTATTTTATTACCTGTTACTGATTGAGTTATTAAATACTTGTTGTACCTTCCCCACCTTGATTGAGTTATTATTGGACTTGTGGTACCTTGTCTTTGACTTGTGGTTAATGTGGTCATTTAACCTCCATTTTTTTTATACCACATTGTTGAATTTTTGGTCTTATAGAGTACTTGAATTTGATCACCTGTGATCAGTTATGGTGTGCTGATAATAGCTTCTCTTCTGCTGAGACTTGGTCGAAGTTTATAATTTTTGTGCCTTTATTTCTTTTGAGTTATGTATTTTCATTGACCTAATCAACACCAGTCATTTCTCTCTCTCTGGTTTGTACACACCCTCTTATAGGGTCAGTTGGTTCCTAGAGAAGATTGGCCTCTCCGAGGCATAAACAGATTTTTCTGAAAGTAACGCTTCTGAGTATATTTTCAAGAATGGTTTCACACCCAGGTTGGTATCTTCAACTATATCTCTCTTTTTTTTATATGATATATATGTTTATTTTATTACATGTTACTGAATATTAGTTTATCATTTTATTTTGCTTATCAGTGTAACTCAATATTATAATCTGTTGATATGGCAGTTTTGAATTTATCATACATTGCAAAATGTTGTTTAATCCTTATGATTATTCAAAGGACACAAGGAAACACTCTCTATGTGAAGAAAAAAAGAAAACACTCTCTTATATGCACAACGATCTCCACAGCTTGTCTCTTCTTACAAAGTCATGGCCTATAAAGCCACAGCTTGCAACAGTTGGGTCTTGCTGTTTAGTAGGGGTGGTTTGTGGCGAAGTTCTTTATGTTTCCAATGTGGGAGATATGCATATTTGTAGGGTCTTACAAGGATTCCAAAACATTTCTTGACCTTATAATAAATTCTGGGGTTTCTTCCATTTATCTTGCTAAACAATTGCCAGATTTTGGTGTTGATTATGAATGAAAGAGCTTTCCACTTGCCTTAACTCATATTTGAAGGAACATGATTACAACACTTGCATTTCAGATGGCTTAGCACATATAGAGATAGAAGGGATTTCTGCATCAATTCAAAAACAACCTTGAAAGTAGAACCCTGCAACTCAATCACAACATTAATCAGAGTTACTATTGTTGGATTTTTTACCTCAAGAGCTATTGCAGGATCTATCCCGTTGGGAGGGCCAGGATAGAGTCAATCCAAATTGAGAGGCTACTCCCAGGGTTTTGTTCTCTGGAGAATATGAGAGCTTTGTGGAGGACAAGGACATTTTTCTCCCCATCAATGCATAGGCACCATATTTCTTATTGCCAACACCTGATCCAATTGTAGCTTCATATGATGACTCCGTGACTTTTGATGTATTTCTTAGTTCAAGCCTATGTATTATAAGGTAATATAACTTCATTAATGTCCATAAATGACCAAAATAGGTCAATCATGGGACTAGAGAGTACAAGTCATAGTTGTAGTGTGGGAGTTCCAAGGCAACTTTAAATGCCCAAAAAAAGAATACGAATGAAAATAATAGTAAATAAGAGGGGGTAAACCTTAACAGAGAAAGATTATGCTTTATACTTGAAGTAGAAGTAGATGCAAAAATGAGAGAGTGAATGTCCTTGTCATCATCAGTAACTGTCATTTCACTCTGCTTATGATCTTGTTGTCCACAACAACAAAATTGGTAGGTTGTCATTCAAACCAGAAAATGTTTACCCAAGTGTCTTTTAACTTACGAGTGTTGTGATTATCACATGAGCACTTTTTGTCTGACTTTGAATTTTTGGGACATGGTTATGTAGGAACTATTGAAATCATTGGAAGCATTCAACTTGATATTATTCAGAATTGGAATTAAGGCAACGGTACATGCAAATAGAGGAGTATGATCAGATCAAATAACTTAAATATATGTTTGTATAAAATTTAGAATTAAAAATAAGAAGTGAAAGAAGGAACTTTAGCAATACAAAAAGCAAGCATGCAACAATCAGGATCAATTGGCTCAAGAAAAGTGCCAAATTCAGGATGCCTATGACCTTGGTTTGGATGCCCTGTCATGTAGAGCACCCTCTAGGATACACTCTATGTTCCTACATGAAAGATGGAAAATCTTCAAACTCAAACAACTGGCAGCAGGTAAACCATATAAGGTTTACAGTCCATGGGTTTTTATTGATACATTCTTCACAGTTTAAGGACATGAACAGAATTTGTAAAGTGAATTGTATTTGTTAAACTTTTTTTTGCCTTATTATCTACATTGGAACCCCAATCCTTATGTTGCAGATGTCCAACTAAGAGCTTTCTTTTCATTTTTTTATGATCTCATTAAGTGGAGACAAGCTCTAGACTTTTACAACCAAGCTGAACTAAACTCAAATGTAATGATTCGGGAGGATTATAAATTTTTACATGTTTTTATAGAAGACTACCAGAGGCTGCTTAGTAATTCAAGTGATTCAATGCGAGTACAAGCACATCAACGGGCAACTCTTGCTTGCCACAATGAGGTTATCTAGATGTATTCCTTGGAAGACTTATTAATTTCCCATAATATACGGCATAGTTTTCCAAATACTCTTAGGAATCGGACACCTACAAGGTATCCTCATTTAAACTTCGCATTGTGTAGAGCTTCATTCTATACTTATTCTTTGTGAATACATGGCATCAACTGGATCGGACTTCAATTTCATTATCCTCTGTTGTGGTACCCCTTTATAATACAAAGCAACATTTTGTTGGAGAGATACTGAGAAAATGGTGCAATGGCAACAGGTGGACAGGGCGCTTGGGTTTCATGAGCAAGGATAATTTGGACACTTAGCCTACAACTAGTCAACCTTACACTTGAGACTTTTTAAGGCCGAGGAGGACATTGCTTGAGGACAAGCAATAGTATTCTTGGGGGGCATGACGGGAGCCTATTTTGTTACTTTTTGGATGCATTAATTTTTTTTTTTTTTAACACGCTCAGGTGTTGTCGATATATCGACAAACAACCATAAGCCCATAAAAACTCTTTCCACGCAGGTGCTGAACCTACCACGAAACTTTGGGAATCGGTGCGTGGATACTGAGACGATGTTTCATGGAAATGTAAACTTTTTTCGACACAGGTGCTTAACATGCCACGAAAGTTTGTGGATCAATGCGTTGATATTCAGATGATGATTCGTGGAAATATAAAATTGTTTCCACGCAGGTATTGAACCTGCAATGAAATTTTGGGAATTTCTTCATGGATACTGGGATGAGGATTCGTGGAAAATTTAAAAGTGTTTCGACGCAGGTGCTAAGCCTGCCACGAGAGTTTGTGGATCTCTGCGTGGAAATTGAGACGATGATTCATGGAACTACAGACATGTTTCCATGCACTTTCGTGGAACTTGCAGATGTTGAACTTCGATATAGCGACGAAACTTCGTGGATGGATTCCTCTTCCATATATCTGAGAACTATTTTGTACTTAACACGTGGCAAGCAAGAAGCGTTTCTATTGCCACAATTGGGAATTTTTGTCCCTATATCCACGAATCTATTTCCACGAAAAAACGAAACACTGATCGTTGCAACAAGGACGAAAATTCATGGCAATTACAACAAACAATCATGGCAAATTTGACCATATGTAGTAGTGTGTGATAGGTGTTTCTGTTCCCTTGCTTGACAGTCCCGTAATTGTATCAATGAGGTAGTATGTGATCAGAATGGCCTCATCGATCAATATTTTCCTATCGTGTTATATACCAACAATAATTTTTGCTATAATTTCCTTTAGGTCTCCAATTGAGTTCAATAGGGGTGCATTTAGATAACCTCAAATCCTTGTAGTAGTGATATTCTAAGCAAGTTCTATCCATTTTCTGTTGTGGACTACCGAAGTCTTCATTTATGCATAGTATTTTTCCCTTTGGTTCGTCCAGTTTTGCTTTCTTTATTAGATGGATTCTCTCTTCTAGGGGAGTCATGGATGCTTCCTCTCATTGCATTCGGACCTTTTGTTCTTCGGGTTTGGTCTTGGATGCTTTGGCATCTTTCTTCGGTTCCATATCTGCTTCTTCTAAGAAGAAATTTAGGGTAAAGTCTGTAATTTTGGGGACAACTTACTCTAGCTCAAATCATGAAGAAAAATTAATCAAAGGGTCTTCAAATGATGTTGTATTTATAGGTGTAGTGTGCTCCGAGATTTTAATGTGGGAAGGTAACTTCGTTGAATACGAATTTTGTGGATTACAGGTCATTCGCATGCTTGGTGAGCCTTCCAAAGGAAGCTTTCTTCAAGACTAGTGGGAATGCATGGTAGTCATTGTTCATGCATATTGTCATCACTCGTCAGTCTCCTAGGTGATATCTTATTTGGTCATTTGTCGGGCGGTGACCTCGATTGTCTCCATGCATATTTGTTTCTTAGGTTTTCACTCTACGTAAGTCGATTATTCAAGAACTAATGACTAATTCCATTCTCATTCTCTATCTGTTCCACCCAATTACACTCATGTGTGTTGAAATGTGTCCACTTTACCAAAAATCCATGTCTTAGTATTCCCTTTTTATACATTTTGGTAGGTTAGTTATGCAACTACTTTATAATTTGAACTGAATTAATTTTTTTTTCTATTTATAACTAACTTGGGACACGACGTTAGACTAGTTTCGATATAGTCACTAGTCGGTATCATGCCTCTTTCAAAGTCAGTAACATTTTAGTCGTGCTCCATTCATGACCTTTTTCGAAAACATGGCCTTGTAGTGTTTTAAGTTTGACAGAGTCATTAGTGTTGAGTTCTTCAACAATATACATTCCCAACCATCTAATCTCAAGATTTTTAGGATTTCCTTTTATTTGACTATTGTATAGCAGTACTAGGTCGTCGGCTGAGATGTATTTTATTTTAATATTTCGGTCATGCCAGGATTTCTGCTGCAACTTCTGAATTTCTTGGTGGTGTATAGCAATCATTCTTTGTTCTTCTAGCTTTTGTAAATTGAATATTATGTATTGAGTCACTTGGACGGTGTCAAGATGCAAAACATGAGCACTAGTTGGTGCTTTTTGTTTAAAATGTAGGGGCACGACTGCTTCTTGACCATATACTAGCTTAAATGGTGTCTGACCCATCGATCTTTTATATGTTGTTATGTATGCCCATAGTATCACAGGGAATTTATCGTGCCAGCCATCTTTTTCAATGTTGTGTGTCTTTGTTAGTACTTTGGTCAATTTTTTTATTGAATGACTCGACTGCTCTGTTCGATTATGGATGGTAAGTTGAGCTTTTCTAATGGTCTATCATAAATTCCATCAATAACACATTGATAATTTTGTTTATAAAATGCATGCCTTGGTTACCGATGAGAGTTAGTGGGAATCCAAATATTTTAATTATATTTTCATATATAAGTCGGGCTACATTGGTACAAGCTTCGACTGGTTCCTCTTCAACCCATTTCGTTACATATTCTACTACGGTAATAATGTATTGTGCACCAGTCCATCGACTAGGGTTTGCAAAAGGTCCGACGAAATCAATTGCTCAGATTTCAAATGTAAGGATGGGGTTAACAAATATTAATGGAATTCCATGTCATCTTAAGGGTCGGCCCATTCGTTGACATTTATCCCACTTATTTACATATACTTTGTAGTCCTTATGCAATGATGGCCACCATAGTCCAGATTGTAGGATTTTTTTGGCAGTTGCATCAGCATGGAAATTTCCTCTTGCTAGTCTCAAGTGTGCTTCTTTAATGACATCTTGTCACTCTTGCTCAAGTGTAAATCGAAGGAGTATGTTGTCAAGTCCAAGATTTTATAGGTACCCATTGATTAGTGTATACGTTGTTGCTTTCATTTCTATAATATTTTCTTTTTATCTGATGTTACTGTTGGTGCTTTACCCTCTTGTAAGAACTCTGCAATGTCTGCTAATTTGGCTGGTACAACTTCAAC